>NNCF01127555.1:987332-1040680 GCA_002313205.1 Laupala kohalensis | reverse complement strand
CATACGAACTGATCATGTTAAATAATAGCTTTTAATATACTCGAGATGAATACTTTTCTACCAATCCGAACATAAAAAACACTCAAAAGCGCGTAATTATCATTTTCCCTTATGCCTCTTTTACGAAAATAACATTTCATCCGTACTAAATACTAACAAGTAAATTCGCTTTAAGTAAAAAAAATTTTAATTTTTGTTGAGAGGAAAACTAGTTTCGGACGATTCTCTTTGCCAGAACTAATAGTGATAGCTTTGAAAACGTTCTAAACTATCTCTAGCAAAAACGTATCTGTCAAATTTAGTTTTGGTTGTTTTTCCGTCTAATGGTCGATTTCGGGTTTTAGGCGTAACAGAGACATACATGTGAGGTTTTATCGCATGTCCTCACACAAAAGAGCGGACTAATGTTTACCGTCTGTGATCCCTTCCGGAGTCTATCCTGAATAATTTCTCTCACTCCTGCCTAACATGCGTATGGTATCGGGAAAGTCTTCCGGGATTGCTTTGACAGTTAAACTTTAAACTAACATCCCCAGATGGGTACTCTTGGTTCACCGAACACCAACATGTGTCATTCAAATAACGCTCTCACTTCTATTTTCTTCCTAGTCAACAACGCGTCTTTACCGTTAATCTTAGCTGAAATTCCGTTTTATTAATCATTTTTCGTAAGAATTTCAATCGTGTTTATTTGTTTCTCTGGTCTATCATTCAGCCTAACTCGCATTTGTACACACAACACGTGCTTCCACGTGTACAATTCTCCAATATCTTTTTCATCTCTGCGATCTCTTAGTTCTCATCTGAAATAATCATCCCTGCAATGATAGGCTTCATTTAGCCCTTGATGACTAGGCAAACGAATTCTATTTGTATTCCTTGACCGGATTGACCCCCACCCGGCTGGAGTTCCTGTAGTCACCCCCGGGCAACGGATCGGTTCCGGTGGCAAGGGGGGAGATGTTCCGCCAGGGGCATCGGCCGTTACTCGTTAGTGAAACCCGGACTGACGGGGAAACCTGTCTAAAACGAGCAGAGAACCCCGCAATGCGCCGTAGGGAGGGAAACCTTTCTGATAGCGGGGAGTGCATTGTGTTCCACCATCTTGAGTGCACTGCAACCGGGACACGTGCCCTGCCCAAATCCTAGATACCGCTGGGCAAATGGAACAGATATTTCGGATAGGTGTGAGAGGCAAACTTGTGCTTAAAATTTGGAATAGTCAACAACTACCATCCCAATCGAAAGAAGGAATAATATGTCCAATTTTTAAGAAAGGAAATAGATATGAATGCTGCAACTATAGACCAATCACTTTACTTAATGTACCCTATAAAATATTTGCTGCATATTTGAACAAAATATTAATTGATATAGTTGAAAAACTCTTTTCAAACTATCAAATGGGATTCCGTAAAAACGATCTACAATAGATGACATTTTCATAATGAGACAAATTTATGAAAAATGTCATGAACATGGGATAGATCTGTAAAATATATTCATAGATTATTATGAAGCTTTTGATTCAGTATACGGGGATAAAATAATGGCGTCCCTGGCTATTTATCGAGTACCCCAAAAATTAAAAAAATTGATAGCAATCACATTAAACAGCACTAAAGCGAGAGTAAAAATCAATAATATACTTAGTGAGGAATTTGAGGTGACCTCTGAAGTCTAGCAAGGAGTTCCTCTTTCGGCAACTCTGTTCTGCATAATCGTTGATGTAATTATGCAAAACACTGGAATTAAAGGAAAAAATCTCTTTACGCCTGAAACAATGTAACGCCTATGCTGATGATATACTGACTACATCAAGAACATACAAAACATTGGCAGAAACATTATATGCACTTAAAGAGACATCTTTAGATATTGGTCTAATAATTAACAGCAACAAAACTAAATATCTAAGATGTAAAGCAGGCGAAATGACATTAATAAATATTCTTGTAAATGGTGAAGAGTTTCAAGAAGTGAGATCATTTAAATATCTTGGATCAGTCGTAAATGGAAGCAACAAGATTGAGGAAGAGATTAACGAAAGAATCGCAGCCGGGAACAGCATACTATGCAAACAGACCATTATATAAGAGTAAATTACTCTCGAAATCTGCTAAACTTCATCTGTATCAAGCCACAATAAGGCCAATAGTTACATTTGCTGCAGAAACGTGGACTTTTAAACAAGCTTCTTCTTATTAGGATCTACAACATATTCCACGATGTTTTGGCCTGCTCCACTACAGCATTCCATTTCTTTCTGTCCTGTACTATATTTGTCCAATTCTTGACTCCCAGGTCTTTCATGTCTTTTAGTACGTCATCCTTCCAACTGATTTTCGGTCTTCCGTTTTTCTTTGCGGCTCTCGGGCACCAGTTGTAGATTTTCTTCACCATTCTGTCCCACGAAAGTCTATGTAAGTGGCCACCATCCAAATCTTAACGCTCTTATATGACTTACTATGTTCTTAGACTGTATGAGATTGTCTAACTTGTAATTAAATCTCTTTTTCCACATGCCATCTGGTTCTTTGATAGGGCCATAAATCTTCCTTAATATTATCCTCTCAAAACACATAATTTCCTAATGTATTTTTCTTTCAGAGTCCATGTTTCTGCTGCGTATGTTACGACAGGACGTACAACCGTTTAGTATATCCTGAATTTAGCTGCTTTTGATAATAGCTTGTTCTGGAATAATGCCAGATTGGCAAAATACGCCCTATTTCCGGATGCCAATCTTTCAGAGATTTCTTCTTGTATTGAGTTAGTTGGGTTCAATATCGAACCAAGATACTTAAAAGAATTTACGATATGATACTTCTTATCGTCTAGGATATCCTCTTGGGTACATGACTCACTTAGTCTGCTTGACATATATTTTGTTTTCTTCTCGTTTATTTTCAATCCTGACGATAACGAATGTGTTTTGAGTGATTTGAAGACTTCTTGTAGTGCCTTTCTGGTTTGGGTAGTTAGTAAAATGTCATCCGCATATGCTACACACTGCTTAAGGCGTGTTATGTTCCCTTTAACATCTATTGCTTTCAATATTACATCCAATGTTACATTGAAAAGGGACGCTGACAACGGATCTCCTTGTTTTACTCCATGCCCCACCTCAAAGTCTTCACTCAATCTGTTGTTGATTTTTATTGTGACCTTTGTGTTCGCTAGCGTTATTTGGATGAGATTTCGTAGCTTTACTGGCACACCATATACCACCAGGGCTTCTATCACCTCCCTTATGACCGTATCAAAGCATTTGAATAGTCTACAAACATATTACAGTGGTCAATCTCATATTCACAGAACTTTTCGTACACTTGTCTCATGCCAAAAATATCTGTCGTTGACCTATTTTGGCGGAAACCTGCCTGGTTGTCGCTTAACTTACAATAATTTCTGTTAATCTTTTGTTTACAAGGATTGCAAAAATCTTATAAATTACGTTTAATAATGCTATAGTTTATACACTCTAACCTATCACCTTTCTTGTAAACAGGAAAGATCACGCTTTCGTTCCATTGTGAAGGTAGTTTTTCACGTCTCCAAATTTGTAGTATCAGCTCATGTGTAACCTTCTTGAGCGATCTTCCTCCCTCTTTTATTAATTCGACCGGTATGTTGTCTGATCCTGCAGCCTTGTTTTGCTTCAGGTTAATAATATAGCATATTTCATTGAAAGAGGGTTCAGCGATTTCAACTGTATCCGTTTCGGTTGATTCTCTTCTGTACCCCTCTTGTTCGGTTTCTCCTCCCTCTGCTATGTGGGCTTGGGGGTTAAAGATGTCAGCAAAGAAGGCACGCCATCTTTCCAATACTTCCTTTTCTTCTGTCAACACGTTTCCTTATTCGTCTTTACATGAACTCAATCCTAAACCTCCGCCGTTTAGCTTTTGATTGGCCTTCAGTTCCCCAAAAAACTTGCGTGATTCATTCTTTTTATAAGCCTCTTCCATTGCTGTGACTTTTGCATTAATCCAACTCTTTTACAGACTAGGTTCGCCCTTCTTCTTTCCAACCTGTATCTTTCATAGCTGCTTCTGGTACTTAATTGTAGAGCTCTCGCACGTTCTGCGTTTTTTCGCTCAATTGCTTCCTTACATTCATCATCCCACCAATTTCTCTGCTCTCTTCTTTCTTTCTTCCCTGCGACTGACTTTTAAACAAGCAGATATTCAAAAATTAATGGTTTTTGAAAGAAAGATTCTAAAAAGGATATATGGACCCATAAAGGTGTAAGATGTTATTTGGAGACTAAGAACGAACCTGGACGAGCGAACGAGCTAGACAATAATTAAACACACGAACATCATAAATCAGATAAAAGCATCCAGACTGAGCTGGCTGGGCCATGTATGCAGAATGAAAAAGTATAGAACTGTGAGAAAGATTTATGAATTGAAACCGCTAACATCAGAGAAGAGAGGAAGGCCCAAAACCAGATGGAAAGATGATGTTTTAGAAGATTTAAAGAAATTGAGTATTAAAAATTGGACAGTGAAAGTGCAAGATAGGAAATGGTCGAAAGCTATTGTGGAGGAAGCCAAAACGATGAGATAAATCGTTGTAGTGCTTTTTAAGAAGAAGTGAAAGGCAAACGTAGTGCGCCTCGGACCGTTACCCATCGAACGCTCGAAGATCCAACCCGGATCTCGTAACATGGGGAGAGGGCTTGCCCTCGACATGGCTCTATGTGTGATAGATCGGTCTTGTGGCGTACGTTGATCGAAAAAGAAGACGTTCGGTGGACCAGCGGCCAAACCCCAGCGCATCCTGTACCCAACCTCGTACTAGGTAACGGATCGGCGGCTGGGGATGTTCACGAAGTGGTGGAGATCCGTACGCGATGTCGGGTGTCACTCAGCTCCTTAAACCGAATAGGTGGGATAGGGGTGACCATGCCCTCAGTCGTGTGCCATAACACTCGACTGGTGCCCTTCTTAATTGGGTTGGCCTCTGCCGGGAAGTGGTTCCCCATCCGTGGTAACGGGTAGGAAGCTTCGGCTTCCGATCGATGAGCAGGATTGCTACCCGGCTACTGTTAGCGCATATAGCAGTAGAGAGGCGAAAGCTAGACGTCTCCCCGTCTAACAGCGCGCATACTGGTAGGTCACCTGTAGTCCATTCTGTACGGGTAGGGAGGCCGCTGGGTCGGCAGCCTCCGACTCCCCTCCTGTAGCCCAATCTGTGCTGGTAAAGGGCCCGGAACGCAAATAGCACCGATAGGTAGCTGAAGTATCTGGGTCCGTGGGATAATTCATGTGGGTGCTCTCGGGCTCACGAATCGGTCCCGAGATGTCACTGTAGACCTTAGGCACACACTGTATTCCTTGAATTATCACAGTGAGAAATGGTTGTCAAGAAATAGATAAAGATTGTTTTCCGTTCGCCATCACTAATGGCGTTCGTTTCAACGGTAATTCCCTTATAATACTATTAAACTTCAAGTGATTAAGATACCTCTCAGAAATAGCAGAGATCACATTCCCTTACCTACAAATGTGTGATATATTCACCGCAACATTCCGGGTTGATAATGAAACATTCTTCTTGTTTTTTATCACTCAATTTATCATTCCCATTCTATAACGAATCCACCTAGTTCCTACACCATGATCCCATTAGATACGTATCCTATTTGCAATAGTTAAGATTCAAAGCAAGGATTGAACTTACTTTGAATCCTGTGAGTTTCCCGCATTTCCACCTTAATCTATTTTTAATCCTGCGGTTACTATTTCTTTCCATTATTCAGGGAAATTGTCTCTCGATGTGCCTTGCAACGGATCGGAAGTTAACATTCTTCCTTATCTACGACCTCGCGTGACGTAGTTGTCTCGCTATCTATGTACGAGCCCTTCCGCTGGGAGGTCGCGTGAACGTAACATCCAGTTCACCCAACTACCACCGTTCCTTTCTGGAAAATTTCTTCTCTGAGTGACATTTATTAACTAAATCTGGATCCTTTATTCGGCAATCTAATCTATCCTTCGTGTCTTCCCAGTTTATCTGAAAATTATTTAAATACTTAGGGACAATACTTTTCAACAGATTTTGCTCTGTTGTGGAGTTGACTATGTCTCAGCTAACTAACTCTCGACATCGACATAGTGAGTCCCGGGGCTTTGGTGACGTGAATTTTGTAATATCGCTCACGGGCTGCATAAGTGGCACAACTTAAAATCTCACTTTTTGAGATAAATGGACTTAGAGTTTTCCCTGTATTGCCATGAAAATACGTAAAATATGCCTTAATTTTATTAAAGAAAGATTACCTTCAAACTTGTGTCTTTTCTAAAGTTCAATTATAATGTTATTTAATTCGCACTCTGTGTTCCCTTTTTGAAATAATGTGAGTTGTGCCGCTATAGCAGGAAGGTTTTCTTTTTATTAAGTTGGGATAACTAGGCATTATAAGGCTTTCAGTAACAACAAAAACTACTTACTCGAAATTAAACGTTATTGAAAAGTAATTTTCAATAGCATTATGTAATAGAGGAATTGAAATAAACTTTTTAAACGTTTAAGCATGTTTGCTGAGATAGCAACACCTATGTCACTACGTTTCGTAACTTTTTAAACGTTAAATATAAAAACATGGAATACTTATCATTCCATAACATTAACACTATAAAATACTGAGGATAACAACAAAATAGTTTTGATGGATTTAAAGTGTACGTTTCTTATTTAGATTGAAATTCGAAATTGTTGGTATTGCATTGCTGGCGATTAAACTTAGTAGACCGTCAAATTCTTTTAAAGATATTGGAATAGGTTTACCGTAAGTTTTTTTCAATTTACTTGCTCGAAGGACTGGACATTTTTTCTAGATCTTGATGTTGACCGCTTAAAAAATTGTTTCTTTGTAAGAGGTTTGTTAAACGTGCAGTGTTTCTGTGGAAGGTAGCATACTTACTGAGTAGGGTGAGTATCCTAGGGGGTTCACGAGTCGTGCGGTTTGCGTCTTTTACTCCTACGATGCCAGAGCGATCTCTGAACGCTGAGTAACAACATGATATGCGCCATATTTGTGTGATAAAAGCGTGACGAAACCATATAGTTGAAATAGACAGACAATAATTATGCATGGATTTTCCGATTTTTTATCGAAATTTTCCAATCGTAACTTGTATCACGATAAACTGTTTTAATCGGACGTATAAGAATCGCGCAGATTGCAAGAAAATCGTGCAGTTTTATTATATTTTTAATTTATTGCAAGCCAAGGCACTATGACACACAGTCGCAGTAAGTCTGAATTTTCACGGTAAAGCGAGAACATGCTCCATTCTGAGAAAAATAGTTTCCTCACCCATGAAAAACAGTATTTTAAACTCCAATACGGAACAAATGTTAGTGATCGTAAAATCTCAAAACAAATAATTCATTGTTCTCCCCCCCCCCACCGAAAAAACATATCAAAAATTATTAAACTAAATGACCAGTGGTGAGACAGTACGCCAACTTACTCTCCAGAATAAAAGAAGGGACTGTCCGAAGAAAATATTTTTCCGGTAAAATATGACAATTATGAATAATTAGAAAGAAGTAGAATTCGAATGTATTAGAAAGAAGAAACCTGAATAAGAATGCATTAAAATATTTTTGTACTTTAATAAATTATGCTGGAAAGTAATGTAATAACAGCGTGTTAAAATATACTAGGGACTGAACCTTTGATGAACTACATTAGTTTGGGAAATAGTAATAAGAATAAAAATATTAAATGTGTTATTAAGAATCAACCTACAGCACCTACAATCATGTCAAATTTGCAGTTCGTAACTTAAATATTTTTCTCTCTACTTTGATTAATAAGTCGTTGAGGTGAACATGTAAAATATTTTTAAATCCCTTTTCAAAAATTACTAAATGAAAATTGTAGAAACTAAGTTTTAGATTTTTGATTTAACTATATTAACGTACAAAACTTAGATGATTTATTAATTAGTTGTTGAAATATGATTAATACAGGATAAAATAACATTTTACTTTATTACCCTTTTTAAAATGGACATTTTACAAAACCCCTCATTTGTGGGTCTAGGCAATATAAAAGCAACATTCTGTTGGAATTTCAAGCTCCGGTCGCTAGTAGTTTTTGCTCTGAATTGGTGGATAAGTCAGTCCGTCACTCCCTGCTCTTAGAGATACCTGGGGGAGAGATTTCGCTCACAGAGAAAAGATACAGTTTTTTCGGTGTCTACAACGAGATAATAATTTCATTTAATGTATTTCTTCAATATTATTAGTATCTTCAATGAGTTCATGCGCTTCTCCACGTTAGAGTTGATTTTCTTTGTCACAAACATGGCCACTGTTATTGCCCTATGATCAGAGATGGCGTTCGCAACGTCGTGCTGAGACGGCGGCTCGTGAACCCCTCAGATTGCAGGACAATATTAAGGAACTAGTCACAGAATACATCAGCGACTTCTGCGACCTTACGGAGTAATGTTGACTTAAGAAAATAGTCACTATTACCAGTGGAAAGAACGTATTTTTCACTCTGAGATCTGTACTTAGACCAAAGTCGTATTTTTTTGTGCCACTATTGCAGCCCGTGAGTGATGTTTGTAACTGTATTCTTTCTGACATTCCCATTGATGTCCAGTGAAAATGTTATCCATTAATGTTAGATGTTTGATAGCATTAGTGTGTATCCCCAATCCCTTATTTTTACTAATGTAATTGAGAAAAAGGTTTTAGAAAACACCATTTTCCAATTCACTCCCTTACGGAAGAATTTTCCTAAGGTATTGTAAGATCCATTCTTAGCGGATATTTTCGATAATTCTTCGTGCCACCCCACGTCTATGGGTGTCGTGCACCTAATGTGCTCTGACGGGTACCTAATGTCATCCTTTCCACTCCCAGCTTTAAGGATACCGTGCCCCTATGTGATCTCAACTTGAACTTAACGGCATTGTAGTTTAAACATCTCAACCCTAAAAGTTCGATGGATCCAATGCATTTTTATTTTTTTAATATTTTAAAATTAGTTTTTAAATTATTTTTTTCCCCATAACCCATCTCCACCCTCCGCAAAGGGTGCAAGTGGTATCCTTTTTTCATGAGGCTGAATTTAGACATACACGATATCGGGATTGCGTTATTAGTTTTTGTATAACATACACGCTTCCTAGCGTATACGTTACGTTGATGATGCTAATCCCGTAACGTACGTGGAAAGATCTAGTGTAGTCGATGCATTTTGCATAGCGTACCTTCCACTCAAATTATACTAAAAATTGTAAACCCATACAAACTACTTCTATTATCGGATTTTTTATTGTAGACCCCTCTGCTGTGGATGCCACAAAAATTATTATATTTATAAAAAGGTAATTATATTTTACATGTAGAAGCTTCTAAATTTTGAACTGTCACAAACATAATAGTAAACATTTGCTGAATAAGAATTATTTTTAACAATTTTAGTTTAGTTTATAAAAAAATAGTAATGTCGACGTATCGGGGGAAACGTTAAAAATTTCGCGTTTTTTGCAACATTTCTGTAATGAAAACATTATTATTCATTCTTAGAACCATATATTTTACTTGAGTATAAGCAGAAGAACAAGACAAATTCAATGGTGTTACTTAGTTTTGTGGCATGTACAGCAAGTCAAAGTGAGGGGTCTATAATAAAAAATCGGATAGTATGCAAACGTACACAAGTAAACTGTACTGTGGGCACACCAGCACGTACTCATACGGCACACAAAACCAACAAGTCTCTCGCATACCCACTCAGATATACCTCAAATACAGACCAGAATCCGCCATGACCTCTCTCACTTATAGCGTACCACTAACATAAGCTAACTTAGGTGTTGGAGCGTACTACGCTAGAATCGTTAGTGTACCACTAACTTCTGAGCATGCGCAGAAACAAGGGTAGCGTATTCGATAGCTCGCGGGTACGCTGTGCAAAAACTCACTATTGTATACTACAAAACGTTAGATAATTTAAACACAGTTTAATAACAATTATTTACATGTGTTCAAAATGATTCAGTGCTTCGGGGTCATGGTTTGACGTGTCTCATATCCGCTGCGTCATGACGTAACCCGTCAGGGGACGATTTTTATCCTCTCGCCGGCATAACGTTGAAGTGCGAGCTTGTAGGTTCAACGTAATCAACACTCCTCCGCATGCTACCCGCTTTTAAGACTGACCTTGCCCGCTTCGGTGATGGCAACCAATCGCGGTGTTTTCCGCCAGTGTGCTTTCACAACGGTGCAACGCGTTGCAGTACTACTGCGACCTGGTTGACGACGTGCGTACTACGGTATCGTCTGCCGGTCGTTGCTCTTACTTACTACTGAGTCTATAGTAGTCCCTCCAGACAGATACCACATCTATCAACTCAGCGACTCCAAAAATTACGGACTCGTCTCTGGTATGTCATTTTCGATAATTTTTTCATGGCGTCCCCTTTTCTAGGGGTGCTGGGTTTTAAACGGGCTGATTGTGGACCTAGGCGTCTTCGGGAATGTCCTTACTAATTTTAGCGACCCTGAAAACTATGATCTCAATTCTAATATAAGTCATTTTGGTTTATTTTGCATTTGATCCTTTTTGCATCCCCTTCCCAAAGCGAGTGTACTACTTCATAGGGGATGATCTTGAACATATGTAGCATCGAAAGAGTGACTGCTCTTCTGCGTCGTAAAAGATGATACATTTAACACCCATATCGGTTGTCTTTTTTATTACGTTTCCTTGTCTCCCGTTCCTATCCCTACCCCAGAGATGCTAGACTTGTATTATCTGTGATGTGGACTCTTTTTAAACTTACAAAGCATCTGAGATGCCCTTATGAACCTCATCGGTACCGAATAGAATAGTTTCGAATATAATATCGGATTTTTTCATTATTTTTCATGGCACCCCCTCCCTAAGGGTGCCAGGGATGTCTTACCCCCACAATGCTTGATGTCAGAAAGTCAGTAATCTGTGTATCAAGTTCGGTTGATATTGGTCCTGGCTCTTCAAAGTTATGGTGCAATGCGTACAAAAATATTCCAACCCCTATTTCACTCGTTTAGGAATAGATTTTCGTAAAATCATTTCGTAGCGGATAACTACACTCTAAAAGGAGCCTACCTTTCAAGTCCTACCTGTCAAATTTCAAGTTTGTAGGCTTAATAATTTCTGAGGTTTCGTGATTAGTCAGTCAGTGAGAAGTTTTTCGCTTTTATTTACATAGATTATGTATGAAACTATTCTGTCCATTTCATATTCGAGTCTTCCAAAAGAAAGTGAAATTGCTACAACGGTAGGGAGTGAAAGGAAAATTACTTTTTAGTATCCTTGGTTGTATGTAGTCTTAATTATAGGTAGTTCCAGCAGCAATCCCGGATAGTTCGGAACGGTTCCGAACTGTCCCGCGCATGCGCAGAAACGAAATCCCAGTTGTGCGCTGTTCTAACAGTGACAATTCCGAACCTTTTGTCCCAGTTCGCTGTTCCAGTAGTCGCCAGCGAGGAATTCCGAACCGTTCGGAACCGATCTGAGAGTTCTGGATTTCTGTAGGGATTTTAAGTTTGGAACTGTTGTTACGGTCGGTCACCTGCGTGGTTCGTAGGCGATGGGGCAAATCAGCGGAAAGGAAGCGAGTATCACTCGATTGTTTGGCGTCGCTCTGTTAACTTCTCTTACTGTGCTACTTGTTTTATTCGACCTTGCGTTTAAAATTGAATTATTCTTTCGGCTTTTGGACCATTTTGTACCTCTTCTGTTTCATTTTGACCCTGCTTTCTTCCTGTTTATTATTTCCAATCAGTGACTGAAATATCGTAGTTTATTATTATTAATAATAATAATAATAATAATAATAAATTTATTGTCAAAAAACAGTACAAACTGCGTATGACCACGTGGAGGACAATAAACTATTTTACACTCCGGAAGCAAGCAAGGGACCATCCCATCAATTCCGATCAAGGGCCCCAAGGCAGAGGCGGATTCAAAAATTTCAGCAAAATTTCCTAGATAAGATAAAAAGTTAGCTGCGAGTTATAATACATATATAATGTCAATATGTTTGTAATTTAACGCAAATATGTTTGTAAATTTACATGTACAAGTTATTATCGAACTATAGATTATTCTGAGTATAGTGTTTAAAAATCATAAGAGTTGAAAAAACACTAAATTCACGATTTATTGTTACAATAAACACGCCCCTAGACAAAGCCTAGAGAACCTGTATAAGAAATCCGCCTCTACCCGAAGGAAAAACGGAGAAAAACCCGGGCCAGGATGGGGCTACAGAATTAATGTACACAACCGTGCCAAAGTTGAGTACACATAAAACTAAATTAATATGAGCCATACGGCAACACAATCATGCAAGAAAATAGTTTTTGAAATTGTTATAAGTTATTTAAAAAGTGCTACAGCAATGGCGTGATAAAGTACAAGACGAATTTAACTTTTATTAAAATCAATAAATTCTTTTACAGTGTAGAAGCACTGGTGCAGGAGGTAGTTTTTAACCGCGGATTTGAAGATATTCAATTTCATAATGTCTTTTATATTCTTGGGCAGGGAATTATATAGAACGATTCCCGAATGATAAGGTCCTTTTTGGCAAAGAGTGGTTGACACTCTAGGGCGATGAATATTATTACTATTGCGAGTATTGTGTTCGTGAACGAGACTGTTTCGTATAAAGCAAGGGTGGCACTTCAGTAATTCGGTCTTAACAAACACGACCGTTTCATAAATATAAATGCAGGGAAGTGTTAAGATATTTAATTCCTTGAATAAAGGTTTACAAGAGTTTCGGGGGTGAGATTTACAAATTATCCGAACTATCCTCTTCTGAATTCTGAAAGTTTGAATACTCTGACCGGAATTACCCCAGAAGGTAATGCCGTAACGTAAATGGGAGTAAACGTTTGCAAAATATACGCAACGGGAAATACGTGGACTAACTGCGTTAACTAAGATTCGGAATGCGTAACACAATTTGCTTAATTGGGAATTAAGATTGTCAATGTGACAATTCCATTTGAGGTTGTCTTGAATATGGAGACCTAAGAATTTTGTATTTGTAACAGTTTTTAATTGTGTTCCGTTTAAAGAAAGAGAAACCTGGGGTAAAGATTTTGTGATACTATTGTGAAATGACATAGACACTGTTTTGTCAGTGTTTACAATGAGACGATTTGCATGGAACCAAGTCGAAAGGTTAGACAAAACTTTTTGAGCATTGGCGTGTTTACATAGTAAATTAGTGTCATCAGCAAAAAGAACCATTTTGCAATCTGATGTGGATGATGACATGTCGTTCACATACAATAAAAAGAGTATAGGGCCGAGAATTGATCCTTGGGGTACTCCGCAAGTAAGTGGCTTTGTTTCTGAAAGACAACGCTCAAGTATTTTATTTTTAGTATAGGATATTTCTACTTGTTGATATCTATCTTTTAAATAAGAAGTTAGCCATTGATGTGGAAGTCCACGAATGCCTAAAGAATGCAATTTGGTAAGGAGAATTCCGTGATCGATGACATCGAATGCTTTGGATAAGTCAAGAAAAACACCCTGAGGATTTTCTCCACTGTCTAGAGATGTGGTAACATCGTTTAAGAAGGAAAATATGGCGCTTGTAGTGGAAAAGGATTTCCTAAAACCGTGTTGATCGTCAGAGAGAATGTTATATTTTGATAAAAAATCTAGAAGACGCTTATAGAACAATTTTTCTAGGATTTTTGAGAAAGTGGGTAGTAGAGATATTGGTCGGTAATTTCCAATATTAAGTTTGTTTCCTTTCTTGTGTAAAGGTTTCACTTTAGCTCTCTTAAATATGTTGGGAAACACTCCTTCCGATAAAGAACTATTAAAAATATTTATTTATTTATTAAGACATAGCAGTGTTTTTTAATAAATTTTCAGTATATTTCATCTTTCTATCTTTATATTTAGTTAATTCAGAATAAATCTCTTCTGTATATTTAATTTCTAATTTCATTAGATTCAGTCCATTTCGTGACTCATTTCTTTGATTAATTTCTATTTTTGATTTATTTAATACTTTTCATTGTTCACAATCTGTTATTTTGTACTTTCCTCATCACCTTTTTATTTTTATTTGGTTATTGGGAGATTAAAGAAAGAATGAAGATTCTTTCCTTAAGTAGCCAATAATTTATATCAATAACTTAATATAATGAAAATATACATTATATTAAAGCAAGTAAATATAAAAAAGTATGTGCATGTGTCTGAGTATTTTGAATTGTGCTGAGAAGGAAAAAAACACTGTTTTCTACAGTTCTCAATGGAAAGGTCAGCTTGGAAAATTTATATTAGCAAAACTGTTAAGCCTAGGACATTGAAATTTTTATATGGTGTTTCTGGGATAGTTATTTATATGATGTATTAGTTTTATAATTTTGTCTTGGATAAAAAAAAAATCTTGTATTTTTTTTAAACCTTGCAATCTCTAGGTTTGCTAATCATAAATCTTCCCTCAGACCTTAAATAACTGTATTTAAAAATAAGATAAAAATTTACAATTAGCTTATTACATAATAGCATTTACAATTATTAATAATGATACATTGTGATTTTATCTCTTGATACAACACGGAAGACTCTAGGTTAGGGTGCCAGGTAGTGATACGTTCTACCGCACATTGATCTTCTGTGTTTTATCAAGAGATATAAAATCACAATGTACCATTATTAATAAGCTAATTGTTAATTTCTATCTTATTTTTAAATATGGTTATTTTTACTTGTACTTATTTTACTAGATATGTCATTTTGGACTTGTTCACATTTTCCCATCAAAACTTGAAAATTTTGTTTTACATTTTCCCAAAAAGAATTTTTAACATGCACTACATCATTAATAAATGTTGTTATAAAATGACATTGTTAACCTATTTTGACCGGAAACCTCATTATACAGAGGTCGGGTCAGATCCAACCCAACCCTACCTTCCAACTTCATATTATTCCACTGAACTGATTGAGATTTAACCGTCCACTGGGCGCATATTGGCTGTTGCACACATAAAAATTGAAAATTATGTTGGGAATTACCCCGCTATACATTACAATATTAAAGCTTTTTATTAAAATACTAAATATTTAAAATAGGTTTTAAAAATTAAAAAATAATTTTTCCACAACATACAATGATACAGACATAACAAAATTGTTGCTCAACGACTCTTTTAAAAACTCTTAAATATACATAATTTAAATTTAAAATAATTTGTGGGTTGTTTTTATTTGAGAATCTTGAAAAAAAGCGCCGTTGCCCTTTGATCAACGCGCCATGTCGAGGGTACGTCTGTATGCGAGATGGACCTGCTGTGAAGTGCATGCGACATATAACGGACGAATTTTAAACTATAGCGCGCAAAAGGCGTTCCAGCAGCAAACAATACCGAATGGTTCGGAACCGTCCTGAATTCCGCGCATGCGGACTGAGGAAATCCCGAGAGAATTCCGAAACGTTCCGAACTGTTTGGGTTTTGCTGCTGGAACAAACCTTATATGTGCATACGAAAAAAGAATAAAGGGTTTATAAAGAGGTTTATTAATCACTATGAATTGAGTCCTTTAAATGTACCTATAAAGATCTCTTAACTACGTAGAACCTCAATATTTTTTGGATGATATTACTGGTACAATACTGGACTCTTCTCTGTATCTTACAGTAATTTTATTTTAAGCGCGAAGTGATCAATGTAAATATGGTCATCTTTGTACTGGTTAACTTGGGTCGAAGAGTCTGTAGATATCTAGCTTGAGAGTATCGATAGGTATCGATATCATATATTCCGATGTTCTCTGAGAATTAAGTATTTACCATTTACGATTGTCTTTAGTACCTCGTTCAAATGTATTTTTTATGTACCTTTTCGAATGCTGTATGAATATATTATTGTTAAAGTGATTACTGTGTCGTCTTGGCTAGTCGTACTTTTATCTTGGTGTTACATATTCTATTTGCTAAAAAAGTACATTGAAAATTTATAAAATTTTGTGACTTTAAATGACTTAGTTTCCTAATTGACGAATAATTTTTTTCTTGTGAATCACTGATTTGTGATTTTTAATAGTAAAGAATGTTTAAAGTAAATGTAATCTTTTGATAACTCTTTTTAATGTATCGATGGATTCGTTGTCTTAAAATAAGCTTATCAATATGTTGAAATTTCGAGCATTGAACCAAGAATCTTCAGATGAAAGTGAAGGAGAAGAAGAAGCACCTGCAGTTACGAGAGAAGCACAAGTAAAATTTTCTGTCTTTGTTTTGTGTAGATTTTTTCTGTTAAGCATAATATTTTGTTATCGCAATTTTCAATTATTGTTTATTTCATCATGATGATGATTTATGTTTTGAATTGTTCTAAGGAACAAGAAGCTTTTCATTTATACCAGACTGCATTGCTGTCTTTACGAGAGAAGAAGGTTGATGAGGCTAAGTCGATTTTACGTAACATTCTGGATGGAGATGTTTTACCCAGGGTATGTTTTTGGAAAGCTGATTTTTCCATTGGTGTTTTCCTTTATTTTTTAGTCGTGAGCAGTACAATTAAAAATGAAATAAGCAGGATTATATTTATGTACTGTGTGAAATGAAGATGTTCCAAGTGAAACTTTGTTTATTATTTCTGTTTCAGTTTCTATTAGTTCAGAAGACACTTGTAAGATGGTGCTTAGACCAGCTTAGACAATTCTTATAGAGAATCCTATATGAACTGACTCTTGAAATTATTTTTGCAGTTTTTTTTGTAGTTGGCCATTTAAATGTCTTATAAATAGTATTTTTTAATTGTGTCCTCTTTAGAAAGGGGAGGGGAAATAGGCATCTTGAGATGCAGTTAGTGGTTCTTTTGAATTAGGTTAAGTGTATCTGTATGCAGAAAGCCAGGTTGAGATACATGAAGTGGCAATTTGGCAATTTATTTTTTAGCTCTTTCTGTGAATTTTGAAAGAAATTGAATCGTTAATGTTCATTTATGAGAAAGCAATCGGCTTGCAAGAGGTCAAGGGATATTATTAGCAAGTTCTGGCAATTTGTTTTCAATATCAAGTCCAGTGGGAATGCAAGCTATTTTCAGCTAGAGTAATTTGTATATTGTTGTGCTGCTCTTTGGCTACATTGTGCATTTTTGGTAATTACATACTGTATTAATTTTTTTTGTAACATTTCATTACATTTTATAGGTGAATGCTGAGGAACATAATGGTCATCCACTAGCTGTGTTAAAATATTCATGCCTAAAAAATATGGGTTTAGTGTTGACCCAGCAAAAGGATTACAGTGGTGCCCTAAATCATTTCATTCAGGTTAGTTTTATTTTCTGTAATGGGTGTATACTGGCTCCACAAGAGATTTTAGGGGATCTTGAGAAGATTTGGATTTGGGACTTCCTCATTTCCCCTTCCTCTTTTCTGCCCCATCTCCCGATCTATATGTTTAAACGATATTTAAACATACAAAAATATTTCAATACTTCATTATGCTAATTTAGTTAATCCTCTGAGCCGACAACAAGACAACTTAGTTATATTTTTCTGTTGGCAATTTTTCAAATTGTATTGATTTGGTATTAAAAACTGTTATTTATCCCTAATTGAAAACCGCCTGAGGGCCCCATTTCTTGGGGCTTGGGGTAAATTGCTTCTTTCCCCCCATCCCATCCCTGGTCAGAGGCACTGGTTGTGTATCTCGAATTAGCTTTCTGGGTTTCCTTTACCTTGCTTTGTGATTTTCGTGTGTAGAGTGTAAAAATAGAAGTAACATCGTGTGTTGTTTCTACTGCATCAGAGACAATATTTTTTTTAGTTCCTCAAATGCTTCAACCTGCTGAACAAACATTTAGTTCACAGTGCAAAAGCTATTAATTAATTGGTTTGTTAGTGGTATAAATTAATTGGTCTGTTTTGAAACATTTACCAAATTTAAATTTTTTTGCTGCAACATTGGGAGACATGAGTGTCTGCAATACCTTCATGGAGAGCGACAAAAGGGGGCTCAGTCAATTTGTTATCAAACACATTTCCCTTGAGAATGCCGTTCTCCATGAGTGCTAGGAAACTTACAGGGGTTGGGAGGTGTCCCGAGCCTAAATGATGTCTGTGTTTGTTTATTTTGGTAGGTAGACGATACTGGTGTTCATATGCTGTCCGAGTATTGGGGGATATTTGTTCAAATAATCCTAGATTCTCAATTGACCACTGCTTATAATATATTACATATTGTACATTTTCAGTAATTTGTTGACTTTGTTTTGTCAATATTGCCCACACGCGTTCATGTTTATTTTTCCTTGATTTTATCGTATGTTTACCTTGTTAATAACTAGCATCACCTTGCTTGGAAAATAGATTTGTGAAATTAATAGGATGTGTGAATTTGAAAGTGCTTCTTTGTCCCCTCAACAGCTGATAGTCCACACAGACAGTAACGCAGGTTGCCTTATTGTGTTAGTCATAGGTTGCCACAATGTTGGGAACCCACTGTCAGTGTACCCAGTGTAGCCCAGGTATCTCTGCCATTTTAGGACTGACCAGAAGTTTCCAAAATACTTAATGAGAATGGGACCTAGCTCATGTGGTTTTCCAATATTTTCTCTTTTTACTGAAGTCACTAAGTCTGTTTAGTTGTCAAGTGATTACCTCTTAAAGGAACAGAGTGACCAATTTTAGGTCAGTTTCTCTTGATTTCCTATTTACATCAAAGAGCATTGATTGTTTAGCACTACACCTAAGAATAGTGAATGTGTATCATCTGCATATTCTGGATCTTCATGAGAATCCAACATTTTCCATACTATGCCACTTCTTTATTTATACATGTGTTGAGTACATAATTCAGTAAATCAGAAGTGGTGTTTGGAGAGCATCTTGTCTGACTTCTTAAGTTAGAAACTGTCCAGACAACTTCCTATTGTGCAGAACTCCGCAACTAGCACTATTACATCCTTTCTTAGGAAAGTAATGAAGTTCTAAAGGTTCTCCACTCTTACCCTCAACTTACCCTTTGTCATTCTGCATGCAAGGAGGTGAATGCTCACTGCAAATCAATTGTACATCAGATAGAGAGGTGTTTGGAATTCATTTGACTACTACTGAATTATTTGAAGTGTATTAATTCAATCTTCACTTGCGTTGTTTAGTTGGAAGTGGGGCAGCTTTCGATTTCCTCTTTCCCAATCTAATAGAACTCTGCCTAAAATAAAGTTGCTAAAAATCTTTTTGTGATGGTGAGAATTTTGACTCCACATTCTTCATTGCACACACTTGGATCTCCCTCTTTTTGGATTTTAATGATTATTCCTTCTTTCTGTACCTTTAAGAACTTTCCTTATTCCATATTTCTTATAAAACATTTGATCTAAGGCATTAGTATTTACAATGGGAATTTCAATTGTGATGTTATTATAGCCTGCTGTTTTCCCATTTTTCCTAGTATGTACAGCTTTAATAACTTCTGCTTCGATAGATTTTGTGTACTTATGAGAAGTCACGTCCCAGAAGATTCATAGAGATAATGTTCTGAATTCAGAATTTCTCAAAATTTCTGCATCTGACCCATTGTGCTATTCTCATTATCTCTGCATTTGGTCTTCTCTGAATCTTATTATTCCAGAGTCGTAATTTAAATAGTTAGAGCATTTGTGATAAGTTTGATGAAGTCTTAAACATGTTTCATACTTCCACATTCTGCTTGTACCAGGGCTTCATGAGCTGTATTGTCAAAATATTTTGGGTGGTTTTAATGTACAGCTTTCTTTATCTCCTTGTCAAAAGTTGTATATTCTTCCAATATATCATTGGATCTTGTTGTTCAGATAATACTTGTATTCTCATGTCTATCAACTAGACCTGTGGTCAGCTATTAGTTTTCTCTCCCCTGCATAAAACAACTGTCTGTAAGATGATTTTCATGTGTGTAGTATTAAAATGGATCTAATAATTAAGAAGAGGAAATATTGTATTGTCTTTGGGGAGACCTTGTTTGCTACAGCTTTCAATTAGGACCTACCAATTTTCTGTCTAATTAAAATCATTCATCAGCATGACAATATCTTTTCTTTTTTGTTCAATAGTGTTTTATCTAGTTGATTGTGGAACATTTCTTTGTTTTCCAGTTCGGCATTTTCAACTTCTGTGTTGCACTCAACTTATTGATATGTTGTAAAAAGAAAAGGTGGAAGTTAGCCAGTCAATTTCTATCTTGATAATGGGGCTGTAACATTTTAGGCATTAGGCTGCAGTATTGCTTTATTATATTCAGGGTGATTCAAAAAGAAAGAAAACCTCCAATATATATCCTAAAAGGATCTAGATATCGAAATTTTGTTTTCACACAGATAAGTCATAAGATAGGGTTAATAACTGGACATGTTCAAATTATTTGCAGCTTTTTTAACTTCAGAGGTGCTGACACCAGCCTTAAAAGGAAGTATGGGTTCTTTTTCAGAGTTATTTTGAAGTCTGAGAAAAAACAAATATGGAAAAATAACATTTATTTAATTGGAATTGACAACAGAAGAGTAACAGCACTACGAGTGTGTAAATATTTGGCAATAGCAAAGAAAGATAAATACTCTTTAGTCAGAGTGCTGGAATTTCCTAGACCTTGCTCTGGCAAGCTGCATGTTCATCTTTGGAAATTTTTAGATATTTATGGTGCAGTTATGCTGTTGTTATTTGTTCATAAGCAATAAATGTTCCATCTGTATGTATGTCTTTTCTCTGGCTTTAAAGTGATGGTGAAAAAATAAGTAGTTCCATTAAAAAAATCAAGTTGGTGTTAAGATATATGAAGCTAAAAAAAGCTGCAAATAATTTGAATATGTCAAGTTATCAGCCTCATCTTATGAAACAAAACACAGTTCCATTTAAATAATCAAGGTTAGTAGCAAAATCAAGGGTTATTAGTTTGTTTCATGGTAATTAACCTTCGTTAACCTAAATTGACTAAAATAATTTATTATTACTTAGTAGCTAGGTTATTAGCCAGTTTTATTTTCTTGATTTCATAGTATTCGCAATTATAAAGTATTTCAAACAGAATTGTTTAAGGTTATAGGTTATCATAGAAAAATGCTGAATGTACCCTATTTGGCTCATTGTGGACAATTACTTTTTTCTTATTATTCAGGCTGCAAAATTGGATTCTAATGATGTGATGCTATGGTATCATATTGGAACAGTAGCTTCAAAGCTGAATCAATTGGAATTATCTCGTGATTCATATTTAGAGGTATGTATGACATGAGTGTTTTATTTTTGTGAGTGAATTTGTGGAATTTCATGAAGTTTCTGTTCTGTTTCCAGGCTATCAACCTTAGTCCCAATAACTGGGAATGTCTGAATAATCTAATTATGGTGTTATATGTCCTGAAAGATTATCTTCTGTGCTTGGTATTTATTTCTCGTTGTTTTGAACTGGATCCATCATTTATAAGAGGGCATGTTATACGAGATGCCATATTGGAAGAGGAACCACACATTTTAACCTCAACTCATTTAGAAGAATTGTGAGATCATTTTTATAAATTTTCCAAGAAATTTAATTATCTTGTTGGAACATTTTATGCTAGATGTAATATTGATAATTTTTACATCTCTGTCATGACTATTCAATCGCTGGTATTTTGTTATATAATTTCTTGGTTTTGATATTGCCTGGAAACAATATGCTTCTCCTTGTCTTGAAATATACATTTATTTGTAAATAGACGATAGAGGTGAGATTTTGTTGGCATGTTTGCTTATGAATATCTTTTAGAGTTTGTTTATCAGATGTCAAAGTTGGTGAGACAAATACTTTAATGCTGTATAAGTGTTGTATATTTTTCTTCTCCAACTGGACCAATTTAACATTATGCTAACATCCTAACCTTCTTCTTCATATATCCTTCTGCGAGAGCTGCTACCTCCACCATTGCCTCCATCTTCACAATTAAACAGAATTTCTTAAAACAAAATCACTGGGACTAACAGTACTAACATCGCCGACTGTGACCAAACAATTGTTTATAATTATTCATGGCTCGCTGTCGCAGGCCGTATTATAATTATCATACCCTAACCTACTAATATTACCAGTGGCGGAGAGAAGAAAATAGTAGGGAACAATATTTCTTTATATTTGCCGTAAATACAAAGAGCGAAGAATACAACTTATATTTTCAGAATCACAATAATATTTGTAGTAATATGGCATCAATGTTGTTGCCAGTCCCAAGCCCAGATGAAGGAGTAGGGTTAGGGTGTCAGACCAGTGACCTGTCCCCTGTGGAAAAGCCCACTGTTAAAAATCCCAACAATCTGCCTCGAGAAAAGTGTCACGGACAGACAACGAATCATGCTAAGAAATAAGGTTATGAATATTGGTACTTGGAATGTTCTTACCTGCAACCAGGAAAAATGCATATTAATCTCAAATATTGAGCTGGTTTGGCCATCTCTGCAGAATGGGGGAACGAAGAACTGTTAAGAAGGTATGGAAATGGAAACCATTAGGTGTTAACCTGAAGGAAGAGCGAAGAAGAAATGGTCTGAGGACATCTACAATGATTTATGTAGAATGAAAATGGATTGGAGAAAGATCAAAGATAGGAAGGTGTGGAAGTAGATTGTTGAGAAGGCCAAAATTCTCCCATCAGAGTTGTAGAGCCTGGTGAAGAAGAAGAGAACTTTTGTTAACACATATAGGATTATCTCCCTGTTTATTACAAGATGTTGATTTGAAAGCTCTGTATAATTAGGTTCTAACCTACTCTTTTTCTCATTTTCTCACTTGTGCTTTCTGAATTTCAATTTACATACTGGCTTTTTTTTCCTTTTTTCTTTTTGAAACATTGTTTGAAAGTCTAAAATGACCTACTTTGATGTGAACCCCTAAAAGGGTCTTAACTGTCAGAATCGAAAAGGAATAATATGGTCAAAAACAGTATTTAAATGTACATTGCCTGTTCCAAAAGTAGTCGGACTACTTCAATAACAAATAAATTATTACCTTGTAAACCTTCTGGAATGCAGCAACTGAAATGATGTTCAGTTCCCTCGTGACGGCGTGTTGTATTTCCCGGACCGTGCTGTGGTGATGTGTGCTGACTTGAAGTGAGGAAAGAGGAAGTCAAGTACTCTAACAACGAGCGCGGTATTGCTTGGTGTATTGTCGTTAATGGAGCTTCCAGGAATCTGCGAAGGCTGGGTGGATGCGGATGATTCGTTTTCCCAGTTGCTCAAGAAACCCCGCGAAATATTTCGAATTCACAGTCTGCCCTGCTGGTATAAACTCCTTAATCTCTTGGAATCAAAAATTAATCATCATTGATTTCAATTTTGACTTGCAAATCCGAGTGTTCTGGAGGCGAGAAGCTGGTGTGTAATTCTGTGCTTTGGCGTTCGTAGTCTTCAACAAGCTCGCTTCCTCCTCGAAACAACTTGTGTCACCCTACCATACCATCATCTCCGAAAGCTGTCCAGATCAAGCCAGTTCGGAGTCTCAATCGCGGGTTTACGCGAAATTTAATCGCGTTTAAATTTAATTTAATAACGTTGGGGTGGGGGGGGCATATTTTTGTGTTATAAATCTATGATGCCAGAATCAATGTTTGACGTGGCATGTCTGGTGAGAGGAAATAGAAAATCGTGTTGGTAATTACTCCGTCGTACGTTACAACATGAAAATATTTTGTTATAATATTACATGTCAATAATACATTTGTAAAGATAAAGAAATATGCTATTTAATTTTCCCAGTTTGAAATAATGTGTGTATGTGTGTACACATATTTGTAGACGAGAATTAAAATATCGCATTTCAAATAAATATGTCCCATTAGTTTCATTCGCCGAGTAACATAGGCCAAACCTACCCCTTGCCTGCCTGATCAATCAAAAGTTTATAGAAAATGGTCCCCGGGCTAAGATGGGACAGCGCTGGATTAAATGATTCATCTGAGCGTGACGAGGGTAATTGACAACTGTTCACTGGATGTGTGATCTACACTCCCTCTAAGAGTTGAAACAAACTACCCTTTATCTTGGACTGTTCCTGTCAGTCCCCACCACCACGCCTAATGACCCATACCTTCGTCTGGTCATGAAAAATCGTCGACCACTTTCGGGAGACCATGATGGACTTTTTTAGAAAACTAAGGCAGTCATGTATTAGTTAAAGAAAAAATTTGATAATTAATTTTTAGGAGACTGGGACATGTTGTGTAGAAATCACTTGGTTTGTATTTTATCCACAAGTTAAAAAGTGAATAAAAAGTATATTATAGAGTTTTGACACAATAAGAGGTCAAGAAGCACAAGCTTGGAAACCCTCTGCCATGCAGATGTCCAATTGGAGAAACAGGTGACTGATAGTCATCCATAGTATTTTTGTGAAGGAAGTCGAGCTGTTCAGTTGCAGCAACTCTACATTAGGGAAAGTTTAACTTCGCATCTTGGCTTACTAGGAGAGCGTCCAAGGTGGGAAATGCAGTTTGAAATCATCTATCGTGCAATGATAGAATAGCCTTACATTATATTCATGAAAAGAATGGCGTACACTATCTCATCAGTTCTTTAAAGAAATGATTCAATCATGTAGTATTCTTTATATTTAAATTTTTGTCAGTTTTCATCATGACCAGTGACAGGTGGACACATGCTGGAGTGTAATTAATGTGGTGAGCACTGGAAGACGACCAAAATATGGAGGACCATGCCAGAAATGATCCTTTCACTGTATAATTTTTTCTCACTCTAAGCTGCAGACGGAGAAACGTATATGAGAACGTATGTGCAATGGTTTTACACCACTAGTCAGTAATTATGTCCCGAAAAATGTTCTTTTTCTTGAATGAATTAGTTACAAACTCCATTCAATATGTATGCTAGTTGAGTTACATAAAGGTTTCTTGGCCCTATCTAAATTTTACTGAATGTAATGGGTTCTACTTGTATGGTATCTACAACTCTTTAGGAAGAGTTTTGGCCTTCTGTGCAATGTACTTCCTGTCCCGCACACACGTTTACCTATTACTGTATTTTACACTTTTTAGGACGAAGTATGGTCTTAAAAGAGGGGTGCGTAAATTATACGAAAATAAATTAAATATTTAATTCATCATCATTTATTTCTAGTAAAATATTTGTACTCGCGCCGTCGGAACGGATGGTCTATTTCCGCTTACGGTGGCCCGTCCTTTCCCATGGATTGTCGTTAAAAGTTCAGTCGGTAAAGACTGTGGATCGCTTGTGTGCGCTACCAGTGTACCCGTTAACAGGTAACGCGATATCGCATCGGCCGCTGTGCTACCGACTACACTTGGCCGAGCCACAGGATGTGACGTGCGACAGGCCGTAGAAACAAGGCGAATGGGCAGATTTTGTAGCAAACTTTTGTAGTTGAGATTTATCTGCGTAAATTATGTGAAACTTTAAAAACGTCCGGAAAATAGTCTGAAGAATTGGAGTTCTTAAATTACGTATATGCGTTAATTAAGCGAGTAAATACGGTAATTGTCATCCTACTCATAACATAAACTACATTAACTCCCTTTGTAGTTGTTGGATCTTTACTCCCTTGTCTTTCTATTTTCTTAAATATTTTTGCATAAAGACTTTGCTCAGACATTCTTTGTATGTGACCAACTCACCCTTTTTTTTATCAGTGTCATTTAGTTTATTAGGTTTTTTTCTCCAAGTGTCATTTGAAGTCAATCAAGTGTTAGCCCAAACATTCTTCTCAAAAATTTTCCTTTAAAGAATCAGAATTTGGCAATTTTAATTTTGTACTGTTAACTCTCCCCTCACTCCCTCTCTCTCCATTTCTCTCTCTCAAATTTTCTTCTTACTTTTAGGGTCACAGACATTGAAAGGGCTTCTTTATTTCAGGGTCACAGTTCCCAGGTGCCTGCTAACTTATACTGTCACTGAAAGAAAGACTTAATTTTTATAACACTGAAAGATAAACATATTTTTATGTCACTTAAAAAAATACAAAATTTTCTCTCTTGTATTTTCAGAAAATATATTCTTCAGGCTGGGTTTTTCACCAGTCATAAAATATTAAGGACTTATTCATCAATTAATAATTGAAAATATAACTATTTCTTTCTTTCTAGAACTGAAAGGAAGCTCCCTTCCTTATCTTTGGTAAAACCTGTAATGTATATTTCACTCGATACATACCTATGACTTAAATGGAAATAGATTTTGTTACACCATTGGCTAATTTTCTTCTTGAGTTTTCTTTCTTCTGTCATAAAGAAAGTCGAAAGAAGACCCAAGAAGTTATCACAATCCAAAAACTTAATCCAAGATACAATTGCATAGACATGTGTGAGCATGTGCAATTTTTTAAGTAGCTGATGCATTCATATGACCCTTATTGGGTAACAATATACAGTTGTTTGGTGTTATAAGAAGAGTAATTACTGTTTTCTTTGTCCTATTATTATCCCATCCATATCTCATTATCCCTTTCTGCCCTAGATAATATAAAAAATTTAAAATCAAAATTGATGCTTAAAATGTTTTTTTTAATTTTGTAACACGGATTCCTTTTTTACATTGATTTCTGAAAAATAAAAAAAATAGATAGGTTTTATGTGTTAAAATACTATATTTATCTTTATATAGAAAACTTATAACCCATCTCAACTTTGCTAGGTAATTTTGTTACGTTACTGTTTAACTCTTCATTATAATTTAGTGGGCAAAGCAGCACATCAAATATTTCTTTATACACCACATTGTGTGTATCTTCCCCTGGGGCATTTGTACATCGCCATATATGGAAATTACCCTAAATGTGAAAAAAATTGATTCTAAAATCGTTAAAATATTCATGTAAATGTCGGTACAATTTTTTTTGATGGTAGAAAACTGTCAGCAAACCCATGAGTATTTAGAATTTTGGTGGTAATATTTCTTGACAAACACCTCACCTACTCCTTTTGACCGTGCCTGCTGCCTTACGACTGGCAGATATATATTGACAGGACATATTAACTGCAAGATATGATACTGTTAGAGTAGATCAGAAGTTTCCAAACTTTTTAACAAGAGGATCAAGCAGAAAAATTTATTAGGACCTCTTGCACTTTATTTCAACATTTGTTAGATTAATAATAAGCATTTACAATGTTATTAGATAGACCTACCTGACTATCTTGATTGTAATGTTAACTAACTAATGGATTTATGAAAAAACAAATTAAACAAACAAACTTTTTTGTCATTCTTTGGCTTTCTCGTGTGGACGTCAAATTCATGAAGTTGCTTTTGACCTTCAATATTTGCCCAATTTTGGTCAAACTTTAGTACTTGTTTTACCGGAACATACATTCATTTCAAAACAGATAAGTTGGCCCTATCCTTAGCTTCAAAAGAAAAAGGTTATTTTGTGGTATTGTTTTCAATTAAATGTAAGTCGACCCTCCATTTTTCAAGAAACAAACAACACACTTTGTCTGTTCTCTAAAATTTTGTCTAAAGGCAAAAACAAACTGGACTAATTGTTTTAACTCTAGCACCACAAATGCAGACAAGTTGTAGTACATGCAAAGAAAACCAAATGAAGAGGCAGTCACAACAAAGTGATGATTGGTAATGAGATGGGGTGACAGAGAGGGGGGAGGAGGGAGTTGCTATAGGCCGCTAGCAAGTAATGATAATGTGTCCTTCACACCTCGGAGGTATAGGAATCATCCTGGCCTAGCCTAGTGCCCCCTTGTAACTCCAAGAACCCAACATCACACTGTTGTTTGGAGGCTGGCGGTGGACCAAAGAAAATCCCTTTCTGGGCCAGATCTGTCCCTCAGGTTGTAGTTTGGAGACCCCTGGAGTAGATTTACAGAGTCTAGAAAAGGTAACAAAGGGAATTAAAATATAAGACGTTTATTTTTAGTTTACATTATGTTTTATTCATATTGTTTAATACTACATAGAACCAGTTGGAAAATTGGTCAAAGAATTTTTGTACTTGTTCTTCAGTGCTGGTTAAAGTCTTTGGATTCCTGAAATTGTGACAACATGCTTTCTTTTCATTGTCAAATTTGTGACTCAAAAGTTTGCACTTCTTCCCTAATGTGATGTAAAACAGAGTTTTGAGTTTCCAAGTGGATTTTTATGGAAAAGAGAAGAGAGAGTATGCCAAAGTATCTCTTAATTTTCAAAATTTTGATGAAAGTCAAGTATACATTCTCACTCAAATTCTAGGTTTATTTCTTAAGTATAATTTTTTTGTAAGTTTATATTCGTAAGACAAGTTCCTTTTTTTCGTATTTTTTATTTCTTGGGCTTTAGTGTTCATCAAGGTCATTAGAGCCCTTAGTTTCTTATTCATCAGCATTTTTTATCAATAGTATAATTGTTTTTTCCTCAATAAAAGCAGATTTATTAAGGTTCAATTGTTGTTACATTGCAGAGATCTGGGGGAGAGAGACATGAAGTACGATAAAAAGTATAAAGAGGAAATTTTGAATGAAGCTGACGAGTTAAGAAAAGCCAAGCAAAAGAGGAATGAGAGCTTTGTTCTGTCACCTGTGCCATTGGAAGAGCCTGTCAAAACAAAGACTTGGTTGTCACTTGGTAAAAGTCTACTAGTTCAACACAAAAAACAACAAGTGGTAGGATTATTTTTACTTATATAATAATGGCATGAAAATAAATTGTTTTTCCACAATGTATGTTGTAAATGAATTCAGTAAAATTTTTCTGGGTTTTAAAACTGCAAACTTGTCAGTCACATCATCAAAAATAGGTGGTTCTGGTTAAATCAAGTTCATATGTTAAACATAGAAATCTCCNNATGAGGAATCTAGTCTCTACGAGACCACCTCAGAGGTCTTTGGGTTTCACAAGTTGAATGAGAATGATAGACGGACCCGAGAGGCGAACGGGATGGCGCAGTCGGTAAGCGCATGAGCGCGTAGAGCTCAAGGTCCCGGGTTCGAATCCCGGTCCCGTCTACCATTTTCATTCGACGTAACATGATTAATCATATGTTAAAATTATAGCCAATCTAAGCAAACTGAGTGACTATAGGAATTGTAGGTGTAATAATCAAATAAATTATTTATTGATGTACAATTACAAATTTGATTTATTAGAACTAATTTAAAACATGATTGATTCAGAAAACAAACAATAATTTTGTGAAGGCCAATTTTAGTTTGTAGAATGATAGTTGAAGTATATATTTTCACCAGTAAGAATTCTGCACTAATTGATTTTGATACTGAATTTAGTGTTTAATTAAAGAATTTTATTTTATTTTTGTTTATAGCTGGAGGATAACTTTGTATTTTATGTGATTTTATAAACATGAATGCTGCTCATGATTTTAAGTAACTATATATTTACATCTTGAAAATTGGAAGTATTAATATTTTTTTTTTTTTTTTGTTAGAGTTTAGTTTCTCGTTTGGATTTATTTCATAAACCGGAGAGAAGGGAAAATAATAAAGAGGAAGTAGGAACTGACAAAAATGAAGAATTGTGTATGGATGTCCCGATTGAAGAAAATGTACCAGGGCCAGCTAACATCTGTCAGATCCCTAGTGAAGAAGTGGTTGATTGTTAGTTTTGATTTTAATGTTACTCTTATTTGTGTACTGTAGAACCCCACTTTAACTCTTTTTAAAGTGGCCTGGAAAAGTGGTGTAATTTGCAGAAAACACTTTTGACCATACAATATAATAGATTTTAAAGATAAGATAAACACTCAAGTACAGAAACAAAATCCAATGAATTTTGTAGTATTATAAACATTATAGTATATCAAATATTATTACTGCATTGGTTAATGAAGAACTTCCAACTCAATGCTGTTATTATAATGTTAATGGAACTAGTAATTAAAAAGTCCATGGAGTAAGAAGGGGTCTTTTGCCCCTAACAAGTTTTGATCATATGCTGTGGCTGTCATAACGTTGTGAATTCCTGAGCCAATGCTTTGGTTGACACTGATTCCTGCCACCTTGGAGAATGTGTAGTACATTTTGTAAAGTCATGCCTGATGTGGGGTAAAATGTAACACTTTCATGACCCTCTGCTTGTCAAAGTGTTTTGAACAATTAACTCTATATTCTTGGCATTCTTGGAAATTTGCCTTTTTCTATCTATATGATTGATTCAAACTATAGGTATCTTGTTACACTGTAGTTCAAACTCAAACTGCTAGTAAAAGATGAAGGAGCATTAGGGAGCACTATTTTGAAAATGGTCTTTAGTGCTTTAAAATAGTGTAAATTACAAAAGAGCGAATTCAAGGTGTGAATGACATGTTGAACATAGGCTTATTAAAGGGACCAAAAATATATGTTATAAAAGGCAGGATAATGTGCATTCTGTAGAAGTTGAATTCTACTGTTTTTAGTTTACTTATTTTTAAACATGAAAATACATGAATGTATGATTTTGTGCATGAAATATGTACAGGTGTTCAAGATGATGATTTTAAAGGCCGCAAGAGACGACGGAGTTCCTTGTCGTATGTTCCTCAGTGGGTGTGGGGGGGTAAAAGACGTTCAGCTAGGGTCCGCTCTACTGTGCGCAGAGAAGCAGAGAGAGAGGAATGTAATTTGGAGGAAACCCTGCAAAGAATTTTCCCTCATTCTGTCTAGTAAGAACTTTTTGATTTTGTATAGTATTGTATGTTCAGTGAATCACTAGTAGAATTTGAATTCAATATTGTATAATGCTAATGGAACTACTTTTTTCCATGTGTAGCCCCTCTTCAGAGAAAATAAAGGAAGGAAACTTCATGTTCAGTTGTAGTCTAGAGAAACCAAGAGAAACTGATAATCTTAAGGCAAATGATGACTCCATGGACACTATGGATTTATATAAATTATTTGAAAATAGGGAAGCTGCTGAGGGAAGGGAGGAAAAAAATTCTGAACGAAGGGGTGAAAGTGAGTCTGCATTTCAGAATGAAGGATATTTTGGTACTCAGAAAGAAGAATTAGATGTTGAAAGGTTCATGGATATGCACAATTATCAAGATATTATTGACTTATTGGATTTTTATTTGAGGGAGTTGAGCTGTAGGTTAAATTTAACCTGGCCCAATGAATTAATTTATGTTTATACAGAAGTTTACAAACTGATGAGGTGAGTTTAATGTTTTCATCTCAAATATCTTGAAGGTCATGTTCATTATTACATCTGTTAATATTCCTAGAATTTCAGTTAAGAGGACTAGCTTTCTTTATGAAGACTTCCACTTAGTTTACAGTTTCCCACAAAATAATTCCAAGTCGCAGTTCTTCAGAGTATGAGGTCTATTGAGCAAATGGAGTTTTTTAGTGGCAACTAATCTCATGCCCTTTGCAGTGCAAACTGTTCATTTGCTGATCAAAGATTTTGACTTTTACTTATGGATGTTCATACTCTCATACACCTGATAAAACTTGTAAAATAGATTCTTCTGGAACAAATTTTTAAACTTTATTAAAAATTTAGAGAAATGTTCATTGCTTTCTCTTCTGTTATTTGTGTAGTTAAAAAGTATAAATGATATATTGAAAAATGGGGTGATTAAAGAATCATCTGAGGAGCCAAGTATTTTGTTAGCATATCCAATGGTGTGAGAGTTCTGTGTTTTGGTAGAGATGTGCTTTAATGAGGTGTTTTTTTCTCTTGTTTGATGAATTAAGAAATCCAGTTGGAATTGTTGCTCTATTGCAGAAATAACCTTAACTTCTACTTTGAGGTATTAAAAAATGCATCGGTGTATGAGAGTTGTGTGATGGTAAGAGAGCTTGTCAAATATTTCTAATGCTATTTACAAAACTTGTACAGTGTACGTTTCATCATTGAGTATTTTACGTGCAATATTTTGGGAAGTGCTAGTATTCAAAATCAAGTTAATCTTCTGTTGTTATTCTGCATTTCATGGGTACTGCACAACACATTATTTACAGAGAAAGTATGTTTGCTCCAACAGGACAAACAATAAAAAGAAAACTTTCACCGATCTGAAATCAAATACCTTTTATTTTTTCTTGTTTTTATTCATTTTTGACTCGTGGGTAATCATATCTTTGTTGTGATGACAACATGAAACTGAGCAGATTTTGTATAGGACATACAAACATGAGGTGGGAAGTTGTATCTCTTTGTGAATTCTGAATTGAATTGATAATTTAGAAGAAATTGTATAGCTTGCCATACGGTGTGTTGATTTGTTGAATGACCGTGTTTGCTGTCTGAGCTGTGCTGTATGTATCTTTGGTGAAGTAAGTTGAGGTATATATTAGGTAAAACATGATGTTGATCTATCAATTGAGCATATCTATGACTTCTGACGAAGGTGCAATTATGTGAGAAATGTCATAACATGTTTCATTCAATGATGCTTTTGTTGTTGTTTTTTTATTACTAATTTCAATCATGAAATGTGCAATAACAAGACATATGCTTCCTAGTTATGAGTGAAAATCTGGAAGTAAATATTTTTTGCTATTTTATTTCTTAATTAAACTTAATGTGATAACTAATTTAAAAATGTGTTTCATGTGACATTTCATTGACTTTGTATTATCATCATTGAAATTTAGGTAGTCATCATTTACTTTGGTGAGACTAACTCTCCCCGACATCTTGAAGTGTGATATTTTTGCTTGATTTTCTTGAAATTTTCACCCTTTGACATTGTATGAGTGTCTCAGCGTGAGTGGGGTCACACAGAACCCTCCCAATAAGCGAGTGTCTTCAGAATTCATGGGAGCTTCTTCATCTCGAATTTCACTTCTATACATTTTTTAAAATAGAAGTTGGGGAGCATTCAATTTTCTGCGAGCGTTTAATTTCAATGTGCAGTGTATATGAAGTTTAAATTGTAGTTGAAAAAAAAATACACTTTTTTTATCAACATAATGAGATTCATAAATATAATTCTAGAAACAGAAAAATTAGATTTACCTAGAACAAGGTTAAGTAAAACCAAACACTTGGTTGTAAGATATTGAATTTGTCACCATAACTTTCAAGTTTAACCATGTTGCTGAAGTGAAATGCAAGTTGTATTCCTGACTTAAAAAAAGAAAGACCATTTTACAATATTCAAGAATTTTTCAGCTGTAATAATAATTGTAAGGATATTTAATGCACTGTGAAAACCCACTTGTTTATAAAATTTGTTGACAAAGCTTATTGTTTTTACAAGCTTTTATTTTACTTTACCTGTGAGTGAGTGAGTGAGTGGGCGAGTTAGTGGGTGGGTGGGCAGGTGAGTGAGTGAGTGAGTGAGTGAGTGAATGAATGAGTCAGTTAATTAGTGGGTGAGTCAGTCAGTTCGTTCGTTAGTTAGTTCGCTCGTTCGTTAGTATGTTTGGGTCAAATCTTGCAAATGAATTTTAAACCAATTGTTCTCAATTAATTGAGATGAAATTTGGCACAGATATATAAACCCAGTGACAATGCAATATTATGTTGTCTAACTCAAATAAAATAATTTTTTAAAATCTTTTTTATGATAATTTTGTTCTGAGACAACTTGCAGTGGATTTTTTTCTGGAAAGCATCCTCTGAAATACAGTCCGTCTCTTGATATGAATAAGTATTACGAATTGCAGAACCTATCCTTTTCGTTATATCTTCTCATCTTATCATTATGAACAGTGAAGGAATCTCTTATCTCATCACTATGAATAGTGAAGGAACTTGTTATCTTACCATTACAATCACTTCTCTAAAGGAATTTTTATTTTATTGAAAGGTGTATCACAATTATTGTGGCAAATAAACAAATTCTAAAACTAAAATATATAAAATAATAAATAAAAACCTTTTTAAAAATAAGATTTTATTTAAGCCACTTACTAAAACAAATATAAGTTTTTTATGAAAGTAATGCATGCCAAATGGTAATATCTCCCTACACATATTTGACATTTGTAGATCCTAATAAAAATGAATGTACTCACTATCTTTATCACTGAAAATAATTTTATATATTTTGTTGAATTTTTTGTCTTCAGAAAGATTGTCATACAAATTGTATAGAAAATACATACTTCTAACATAACTAAACTATGAAATTAATTGGTATCTACTTTTTTAAATATTTCTCTCCACAAGCTTTTTGAAAGCAAATAATTCAATGTAAAATATTGTATTGTTTTCAGCAATAAAGATTATAAGTACATTAATTTTTATTAGGATCTACTAATTTGAAATATGTACAGAGGTATTTGTATTTGGCATTGAATTACCTTAATGAAAACCTAAATTTATTTTATTCATTTTTGTACATGGCTTAAACAAAAGCTTGTTTTTAAGAACTTTTTTTAATTGCGTGGCCAATACATTTTTAATAGTAATCATATTATTTTGGATCTCCAAATGTTTTATTGCTTTTAAGATTTACTAAATAATCAATTCTCCAGAATATTATCTTTAATACAGAAATGAATTAACTATTAAATGTTTCAGTGAAGTTTTGTGTCATTACCTTTGTATTTGTAAAGTCTATGTGGCATGAAGTTAAATTTTGTTTTGCCTTAAAATTCTGTTTCTGTGGCCTTGGAAAGGTTTTTGCAACTAGTTGGATACCTATTTTGAATGGGAATGAGAGGTTCATGCTACAAAGAGTTTTGCTTTTATTGAAAATTTGATTGTGTTACAGTTTGCAATGTTGAGATAATTTTAATAAACTAATAATAGTTTTATTCTAGAGATTATTTATGAACTTACTACAATTTGAATTTTATTCATATTTTGAAGCAAATTGTAAAAGGAATTGTACATAGTTAAAATGTAAGATTGCAATGCTTCTTCTGACAAAAAATTATCTCTGCAATGGTATGTCACTTTTGGCTATGGATTAACGATTACAGTAGAAAAAGGGATAATTACAAAAAATTACATTTTAGTAATAAGCTTCAACAATTTTTAAGAACTGTTTCATCAAGTTAAAATGTTTATTCTTCTATTTACATTCTATGTAATGTATTATATACTATTTGTTTACACTTGAGGAAGACTAATATGGACTCAAAACTTAGTGTATTAATAAAACCCAGTAAATATATTGTGATTGTCCGAAAGAGGTTGTAAGTTATAATTTATATAGTTATGTAAAAATAGTGTGTATTTATTTTTCAAGACTTTGAGAGGCTGAGTTTCTCAATAAATGTTATATAAAGTTCTTTTGGATGTAAGTTATGAAGTATCATAATGACATTTTTATTTTCAGGACTCATATATCATTTCCTGATATCTATTCTGAAACATTAGATTGGATTACTAAAGATGGATGTATAACTCTTCTCTTTGAAGAATTGTCCCTTGATTGCTGGCTAAAACAGAAGCTGAATGATAAGAAAAATGACAGGTCTGTAACAGAAGTGTTCTATTTGTTGTGACAATTCTCAGTATGTTCCGTATTACTTTTACATATTGTCCTACTTCTCATTAATGAGGTGGAATAATGTTTTTCAATTGCACTAGATATTTCTGAATATCATAATTCATATCTTTGCCAATCAGGCCTGTGCGAAATCGATCTGTACCGTATGAAAGTATTGGATATTTGGAGATGTTACTGACGCGTCTTCCATCTGATAACGTGCTACGCACCCGTGCACATTGGATGAAAGTGCATTGTTACCTTAATGATGGAAATATAGAAATGGCTTCTGGTTGTTTAGATCAGGTATTGTCCAAAAACATTATTGTTTAGAAGTTTACATCTTTCTTAATTGCTTTAGTATTCTATTTTGTTTGAAGTACTTCTGTTATTTTAGCTTAATTTTATTTCTTTGGAGTTCATCTAATTCCCTTAGTGATGGGTCTGTTTTTTTCAAATACAGTATAGAATATATTTTGATAGTCTTCTTGCAATATTTCTTATGACCAACATTTATTGTGAGTGTGCTGAGAAATAAAACATTAAAAATTACAAACTTCTTCAATTGGAAGAAGTTCAAGAATGCATTTAGTTGTGTAAATGAAGTTTAAGGTAATTTTAACATTACATAATTAAGTTGGCATAAGTCAGTTATTAATGATGTGTCAAATTGCTATGGAAGAGTACAGTTATTAGCACAACATCTGAGAGGTGCAGGACGAGTTTAATTTTTTTATTTTTCCAGTAACTTATAAAACTCTATTTTTCTTTTTGGACTGGGAAGCCAAAAATAAAGAAATAAGGATGAAATAAAGCTGTTGCTCAATTTTAGCATTTTGTTTTTCATATAATGTTTAAGATGACTTTTGTTAACTGGGTCCACATGCTGTAGACAATTGTTGAGAAATTCTCATGTTTTCACCCAATATTTTCTTGAATACTGCCCTGACTGCAAAGATAAAATGAAAATATAAAAAAAGGAAGTTGTGACCTACTGCACTGTATTGTAAAATATCTTCTTTTCTCTATACCATCAGAAGAAATACAGCAGAAATAAACACAGAATACTATTTGGAGATCTCTGGTTATTGATTATACTTACTGTTGAATGAACAATTATATATTTCTGAAGTCTTCAAGCTCTGCATGAAATAAATTGTTAAAATAATTTTGATTAGAAATGTGTGAATTAGAATTGTCAATCAAATCATTTTGTCTGTTTTTCTTGAGTCATAAAAAGATAGATTAAAAAACAAAAAGCTTGCTTCCCTCTTTAGCAAAATGCTTCATAAATTTAATGATATCGCTTGAAAGGGAGAAAGTGATGGTGTGTCTTAAAAAAAACTTTCATCACTATAATTTACTAAGATCCTTTAAATGAAAACTCAAATTATTTTGTAAGATAACAGAAAATAGATGAAGGAGTTTAACAAAAATCGTAACTCCCTGGAGATCCTAGGCTTACATCACAAATTGTCCTTCTTCTAATCGTCTGTTGCTAATTAAACTGCACTTGACTGCGCAGGTTACATTTTAGAAGTTGGTTTCAATTTTTCTCTTAGAAAAATGGCAACAATCTTTTAAAATATCATTAAATTTTTGTTCTTTTCCTTACAACTAAAAATGTATATTTTCAGTTTTCTCTGTATTTTATTACTCTACAAGTTAGAACAGTTCGGGTTCTAGAATTTAAGGCAGTATTCAGTGATCTATAGAAGTAAAATCTGGACCTCAAAAAGGTAAACTGTTCATCGAAGCATCACTTTTCATTAGGTTTAGTTATATCCATGCATGATATTCTCCATTTCGAAACAATGGGCGGGAGAGATGTGTATGACAAACTGATATGAACTACCTATTTCCTCTTGTTATTGCACGATTTTTTCTTCTTGTTTATCTGAAATTAGATGAAGACCATACTGTACCGCAAGCTAACAATATGTGATGAAAAATAAATGGAAGCGAGGAGTGACTCTTTTCTATTTACCATGTGAAAGAAAGCATTTTGGGAAGAAATAAATGTAAAGATGGAGATAAAGTACTGTAAATGTCTTGAAATTTATTTTTATATGAAACTGTGTCAAGAAGTGCTATTTGTATTTAATATTGTGATTACAAGCATTTGGTACTTTTGTTGCACAGCATTAATAAAGTTCCATACAAAATCATTTGTTGTTTGTTAATGATTAAAAATTAGCTTAACAGAAATTGAAGATACTTGACCAAGAACCTAACTACAAGAAAAGATTAATCATAGAAATGATTTACATTACACAACATTCAACCTGCAATTTCAAGTTAGATACAGATATTCTCTACAAGGAATATGCCAATGTTATACAAAAGTGCAAACAGCTCTGAAATATCCCTAGAAATTACAGTACACTGTTACATTGGCAATTAATGGTAGTTTGTGTATTGATTTTCTACAGCGACCAGGACCCCTGACCTTCAGTCAATACCTGGATGAGACGACAATCATGTTGCCAAGATAAGATGTTTGTACACATTTTACTACATCAAAGTTTTAACATGTATTTATATTGTTTATAATTCAATTTAACAAGATCATCATTTGTAATAAAATCATCATTACTTTTAACAAGGTGAGTAACGTAAATTGTTGTGTAGTGTTCACGTATTGTTTTGTGATTTGATTTGATTTGAACAAAACTTGATAATACAATTTATGTATCACAATTGTAGCCCTGATGAAGAACACAACATTGTTCGAAACGCTGGTGCAAGTTATTAAATAAATTATTTACTTTGACCTGAATTCAAGAATTGTCCTCATCCTTTTAACATTATGTTGAGACATGTCTTGTCAATATACATTTTAAATTTAACCTTGTGTTAATGACTCAAAAATGTTGTACAAATTTATGAACTATGGTTTTCTCGAATCGAAGGTAGAGGTCCTAAAATGTAAAAATTGGTCTCAAAATAGATCTCCTTGGATAGCTCTCAGATTAGATACTCAGAAAGCAAATGCCTGTAATTACAATATTAAATACAAATAGCACTCCTTGACACAGTTTCATATAAAAATAAGAAAAGGTCGAGAAAAAACAAATCAAATTACGTTAAAATTTAGTTTCAACCGAAGTGATTGTTCTCATTTTATGAATATTCGAAGAATGAGATGCATTGAGAAACTTAGAAAAACAATTTCTTTGTTCTACATACAATACAAATTAATCCAGCCATAAGTAAACATTAGGCTTCATTTTCAATCAGTGCAGAATTGAGGAAGCTACATTTTGGTTCATATAGCTTTCATGTGTGTATTCTGGGTCACTTTCTCTTCAAACGCACACTTGGGTTGCTATAATTCTTACAACAGTTGATTCATGTGTATTTGGAGTTCTGATGTAAAATCAGGTTTACTAGCCTGGTAGTGTCATCGACAAGTGATCCAACATGGACATTCTAAATAGTTTTTTTCTTTTAATCCTAAGTTGTTGATTTCATTTTTTATTCATAAAAATCAGGAAAGAAGTAAGTACAGTATAATAGGTCAATTCATGAAAAGGAAAGAAAAGCATCTCTGCCTAAACACCTGAGGCAAAAATAGTTTCTTTATTTTCGTGGGGTGAGTGGGAAGCATGGCTCATGTGTTCCCCTCCCTGGAGCCGCCACTGTTTCAGAAGTAGGAGTGGAAGAAACTTAATATGATCGGTGCTCTACAAAGAGAAACCCCTTTGATACTAATTATACAATGAGCATTACTTGTAAAGCTATGGGACATGTTCCTAGCATACGTTTTCTGTTAGTTCTGTGAATTTATCTATAAAAAAATCTTTGATTCCATTAATTGCAATAAAGAAATAAATTTTGAATAAAAATGTTTTCTGATTTTAATTTGTTATAGTTGGGTACTTAAGAAAAGATGGTATTTGGAAAAAAAATTATTCTTACCTCATCTTTGTTCTAAATTTCCTGTTTGTGTTGAAGTAATAGCATTATTCCTATTGTACTATATTCCTATTAGTTGAGTATATTATATTAAGAACTTAATTTGATTGCATTCTTTTTCTATTATTCTTTCTTAGCTAATCAACCATTTAGAGTGTGTCAATGATAGTGAAAAAGTTGTTACTTTGAAAAACTGTTTTCACAATAATGTTATTTCGAAGGATACTGTGCAACAATTGTTAACTGCATTGTTTAGGTAAGTATAATTTTCATTATTTCAAATTTGATTGATTTTATTTTCTCACTCTTCAAATACATTAATTGTTTAAAACTATTTTAAATTATATGCATAATTCTTTATAACGGTAATGTTTAGACCTTTAATAACTAGGACTAAGGAAAGCATCACACTTACCTCAATGTAGTATGATAAAAGATACTGAAGATACATGTCAGGTTTCAACATGCGACCAAGGAAACCTGTTAAATCTGATTCTGTAATTATCTCTTTTTGCTTGATGATAGAAAATTACCAGTAAATGGTGTTGACAATTTTGTCTAACTACTCGACAGTGATTCACAATGCTTAGATACAAATTGGTGAAAAGGGAATTGTTCATTATTTTATCTGAATAAAGATTGGTTGTTTAGGTATCAGTTTTGTGTATTTTTGAAACTTGTGTAATATTTTATGCTCTCTATTTTTTTCCCCTTTAAGATCGTTTCAAAAGTGTAGGGTTGTCTTATGTTTAAGATCACACTATATTCAGGCAAATACTCTTGTATCCTGAGAGGAAACAGCATTGTTTTCTGTTCTTGTTATAAATAACTTCTCTGTTGGAACATTTTTATGATGGTATTATTTCATTTTTATTGAAGTGTTCTTGGACATTTTGTTATATTAATCTGTTTAAATTTTTAAACTAAAACATTCACTTCTAGTGATGACTTAAGTGCTAGGATTCATATTTGTCTTGAGGCTGAGTAGCTCTAGATTCTGAACCTTTGTTCACCAAATTTCTGTACTTACTTCCGTGTGGTGAAGTGGTTGTGTGAGAGTCTTACAGAGCTGTTGCAGTCACCATGGATGATGGCATATGGTTTCAGAAGTGCAGTAGCCCTCAAAAAAACATGTGACTATACAGCGAAGTGTCATTACTCTCTTGAGTACTACAGTGAGAAGACAACGGAGTAATTTCTTATATACTTTACTTTCTTCTGTGTTAGAACAATCAACTATTGATTGACAGTGACTTAACAAGTTTGAAACCCAGGAGAAAAGGCAAATTTTATTAAAGCAAGCAAAGGACTTAGAGTTCTGAGTGATCAACTTTTTCAAGAGAGAATTGGTAGCATGCTAGTAGTTTCTAAACGTTGCCAAAGTGGAGGAGCTGGCGGCCTAGGTGCCATGAGAACAGTTACTGGCGATAAAGAATTTATCACTAACACAACAGTATCTCTGTCTTCATCTGCATAGCCAGATATCATTAGCGGGAACGAAGACAATAGTAGTGTACTTCAATTGGAATGTTAAAATAATGTACAGTCAATGGACAACGTGAGAGAATATTAAAAAAACAAACATAAATTACTATTCAAAAATTGTATTTACTCAGAAAATGACTAGTATTTGCATGGTTGTTTTATATTGTTTGTTTTTATTATATTTTTATTTATTGTTTACTTGAATCCAATTTTCATTGCCAATCTTGCTCTTAATTTTTGTGTAGGAATCAAAATCTTTGTGAAGTTCAGTATCTTTATCAGTCAAGTCGATTTGAAGATTTGATTGAAATATTGAAAGAAACTTTCAGCTATAACCAGTATTTAGGAGTCAGTTACAGCAACCCTGGAGAGGATTGCCCTGATCGTGCTACTCAACTCGAGATGTTAATGGATGGTTTATGGGAGTTGAATAGATATCAGGTGATTGAAGAAGTTGAATAATTAAGTTTATTGCATTTGGAAGTTGCTGATGAAAGTAAAATGTAAAGCATGTAGTAAATCCATTGAAGGATATTCTAAATTGGAGATGGATACCTGCCAAAATGGCATTATTAATTAAAAATATTTACAATAGTGAATGGATACAGGAAAACTGGGATAAATAGAGAACATTAATAAGGAGTAAACTTACAGTTTAACAAATATCCTGGAAAAAATTGTTATTATAGTTGTGTTAATTTTGTAAAATCAGTATTAGCCCTTCTAGGTATTGGTAAGTGACTTGGAAAAAGTTTTGCCGAAGACTACTTGCATTATCTGTAATCAATCTAATTAAGAAATTATTTACTAACCTTTCCTCTTGTTAAGATGACCCAAGTCAAGTTTCATGGAATTTCCTTTCTGGAAGCTATTAAGTTGAGAAAATATAATTTTCTCAGATTTGGATTAGAAATACAAAAAGTGAAAGTAATTGAAAAAAGTAATAAGTAGTTAATTATGATATAGGGCCATTCTTTTATTAAATGGCCAACAAACAAAAAATCAACTCTCAGAATCGACTAAAAAAACTTGTATTTCAGTTCATTTACATTAAAAAATTAAGATACAGATAATTTATTAAATAATTTTTTCATTATTTCACATTAAATTACAGAGACCATTTTATGTGAAAGTTAAGTCTGTGTGTGCAGTGAATGCAACAAATCTATACTTCAATGAATAATTGTACTTTTCTAGTGGTAAGATTTTCATGTGGTGAGAGTCTAGAAAAGTCACAGAATTTTGTAGATCAGGGAAAAGTCAGGGTAAGGACAGGGAAATTTGTATTAAGTCAAAGAAATAACCAAAATATGTTGAGTTTTTTTCTCTAAATAATATCCAACAGATATATTTATTTTTTCAGAATATAAATTGCCATTTTTATTGATTCAAACAATATTGTGGCAAGCCATAAAACTCGTTACTTTTGTTCATCCAAAACATTAAAACCCCTGAAATTATTCTGAGTTAAAATTTTAGAAAAAGTTATTTGTAATACACAAAAATGCAGTTATTTGAACAAAGATGTTAATATTTTGCACGTTTTGTCAAGTTAGTAAATAACCTTGTATTCTATATGCATAAATAAAATTAATTAAATTTGATCATTTTTATGAGGGTTATTTAATACTAATAGTAAGTAAGGACTTAAATATTGTTTGAGTTATTAAATATTACAATTTTAATTTTAATACAATTGTCCAAGATCACCTGCCAGGATTTTTAAAACTCAAAGAATCTATTTTGCTGTGATTTGATATTACTATCTCAATCAACTGGCAATGATAAAAATAAATTGGGGACAGCGATAGGGGGAATCTTAAAATTTTAAATTGAAACCATAGCGTTTTATAGCAGATGTTGATAAAGTATTAAAAATGGAGTAACTTTTGTACAAAACACTTTTTTGTTTTATTTGCAGATGCCACTGCAAGCAAAGAAACTAAATTTACTGCAATTGAATAAAAAATTGATTTATTTTAATCTTTAACATAACTTCCTACATTAACTTTCACAAAACTGACTCTGTATAATTTAATATAAAATAAATGAGCTTCATTGTAGTTTTCAATGGAAAATGAACTGAAAAATAAGTTTTTAATCAATTACGAGGTGGTTGATTTTTTTTGGACATGTAAAGAAAGACCCTATATTATACGTTAACTAGTATTAATTTTATTGAATATGACTTATGACATGATGTCTAAAAACAGAAATATAATCAGGATCACCTTGTTCACCTTTTTTAGCAGTGTTTTCTACATTTTAACATTTCTACTTTGACACATTTTTATGAAACAAACTTGCATACAGAGTATAAAAATGCAGAAGATTAAAATATGTTTGTATGTGGTGATTTAAATTTTTTCAGGAGTGTTTTACATGGGGAGAAGCATGCTGCAATGAAGCTTTACAGAAGTATCTCACTTCTGAAGATGATGAACAACAGAAATGGGCAATTATTCTCGAGAAATTGCTTGTACGAATGGAATGTTGTGTTCGTAAAACTGGACTGACTATACGTAAGTTATTATTTAGTATGTAGAAATTACAGACTAGTTGCTTTGGTTAGTATACCCTGTAGACAAGTGGTAGTGACCTTGCTTTGAGAGTTGAAGTTCTTAGTTTGAGTACCATTGTTTCCCAAGTATGTACATGAATGTTGAATTAGAAAGTTCAGAACATTGTGACGGCAAACACTACTGTTGAAATTTTTAAACTGAATAAGACTGCATAATGTTCACAGAAACTCCAGTAAAAAATACTTATTCATTTAGTTTTTTTTTTTAATGGAAAATCAGTTTCAACCAAAATTAAAAGAATTTTGGAATGTTAGCTACTTAACTTTTTACATTATTTCATATGCTGATGTGTTATGTGCTTAGTTGCAATACCAGATAGTGAAAATTAATTCCAATTCAATCATTGTTATCTATATTTACCCAGCTGTAACTATGTAAATACCTATATGTTTTAAACTATAAATTTGTTAGGTGATCCCAGAGTTATTATGCAAAATTATTAACTAAAGTTTTCCCATTAGTGGATGTTTATTAAACTTCAAAATTGGTCTTATTGGAAAGAGTCATAATTGTTATTTGTTAATCATTTATGAGAGAAAGCTAATTTAATACTGATTTATATTGTATACCATGATTCTTAGTGGTGGATAGAATTATTTTGTGACAGAGGCGACTTGGCAGAAGACGAGGTTGTTTTTTGTTGCTGTGCTCACCCATTGCTGGAACAGAAACTAACATTAAGAAGAGATAATACAACTGTGATAGGTGAAATTGAATAATTGAAATACGGAAAAAAGAATTCAATTTAAAGTTAGATAAGTAAGGCATTCTAGAATCTACAAATCTGTGAAAAGTAATTGTTTAAATTTTAAATCTACCATTTATAATTTTTTAGTAACTTGGCAGTTTTACATATTTATTTAATTAAAACCTTTCATCATTGAGAAATAAAATTTGAAATACAATGAGACCAGATTAAGGGATTTTGTTTCAAGGTGATGAGGGGAGTTTTCTGATCAGTGATACCATCTGTTGTCAACATTTTACGTTTGCTTCTTCTTTATGGAATATAAAATTTTCATAAATAACTTTTTTTAATACTGCCAGAACTAGTATGACCATGTCCATGCAAACTGAATATCAAACTTCAAAAGTTTGATGTTTTTTGAAAAAACAAACAAACAAACTTCCTCTTCTGCTATCGTGTGAGAGGTCACCCAAAATACATAATTAATGTATGTCATATTGCCACTTATTCTATTGCATAATGGTTTCACTGTGCCTCCTTCAATTAGAATATTAATTCATGTCAGTTAGTTAGTAGTATCTTTTGTTGGAAAGAAGTCACAAGTATGAAAAGAAACCTCTTTTGCTGAAAGGCAGTTGTATATGATGACTGAATGTTTTTTTAATTCCCTTTCAACTATTTTGATGTTTCAGTTGACATTGCTAGGCTGACAAGATTGGTATCCAACCTTATTCGCATTGTATGCCACCAACTTGATGCCCCAGATAATCTTATCTCCATGCCGATTGAATGTGTAAGTCCATGGATTTTATTTCAACAAATATTAGAGAGGTAAGTTTGCTTTCTAAATATTGTGAGCCAATGTTTTATGTAGTATGTACTGTTGTTGAATGATTTATCCTCTTACAGAGAAGATCAGAAAGGAACATCAGTGCTTCCTGAAGATGATGATGATTTACCAGCTTATATTAATATTTTATTCCTTGCTCATGAATTTTTATCAAGGTTAGTGTTTTAAATAGTGATGAGTAATTATTTGTTTTATATCTGAAGAATAAGTTAATGTTTTCTTTATAAATCTCTCTTGAATCATAATGTCATTAGTGTATGTGACCTAATGTATGTGATGGTATGAGCATTTTAGTTGTTAAGTATGGGTGATATGCAATATAATTTTTATTTAAATTGAAAAGCTACTTGTATGGATTAGTCTATATGCATCGTTATTTCACAAGGGAATTTTCATTATTTCACAAGAGAATGTCCCCAGTTTGTTGAAAGCACTGTTATGGTAATTTTTGGTAGTTAAATTGTTGAAACTTATGGTGCTAAGAGAACTACAACGTCCTCTTAAAATTACAACAAGGTGTTAGTTCTAAAAAAAAGTTTGTCAACACATAAAACTAGTCATTTCAGAAGTTCGTTGAAATGTTGATGGTATTAAAGTTGATCAATTTGTGAACTTCATCAGAATTCATTGAAGCTGAACACTTTGGCTATAATANCCCCCCCCCCCCCCCACTTTTTTTTGTTATTTCATTATTTGGGGGGAGATGTGTATGTACCTGAATATAATCGTAATACCTAATGTTATGCTTGTTAGTATGTCCACTACCATAGATTGTTTTTTACCCCTTGTTACAATCCTCGTAATGCCTATGAATCCCATGTTCCATTTCCATGTTGTCTCAAGTTGGAGTAAAATAAAATACCAGTATACTGAAGATGACAGAAGATGAAGTCCTTCAGTATTACTCAGACTTACACAAATCACTGTAGACTGAAACTATTTGAATGTGACAGAATGCTAGACTTTCTATCAACAAGATTGACTTCTAAAAGCATTGATTGATGTCTTTAAATCTTTGACATAAATTTTTTTTATTTAGTGACTGATGCACCCAGTTCTGCATCACTAGGATATTACCCGGGCTGGAATTCCTATCATTGTCCGACTATATCTTTTGTCTCTCTCTTCCCTAGTTCAGTAGTCTTAAATATGTTTCTCTTTGTTTCTCGGTGTGCCTCTTAGGCGAGCATCACCTACTATCCTATTCTGGCATGCTTTTGATTATATATCTGATATGAAGCATTCTTGTAACAATTTCTTGAAATTTTTGAAATGTTTTCTTTCTCTTTAAGATGTTATTCTTTTTGTCTGCACCTACTCCTTTCCTCCTCAATATTCGCATCAGCTCCCTGCGTTTGGCATCGTTGTACTGGAGACTATGTTCCACATCCTCTACCTCCATTCCACAAGAGCATATCTCTGTATCTGGCAAGTTAAAGTGATACAAGTAGCTTGCAAAATCTCCGTGGCCCGTTAGTACTTGTAATACTTGGTGTCTCGGTGCAAACTGTTTAGGATGTTTCATAACATGTCACATCCGTTATAAACTTCTGTAATCTGTGACCTTCCTTACCCACACATGCTAACATAAAAGTAACTCCCTAGTCAGCTTTGTACACCATCCCTTACCCTTTCCTTCTATCGTCTCTCCATCAAACTTTACTGTCTGCACCAGGTATCACAATTCATGCTTTTGAATCGCCCAATCAATTGGTAAAATCCCTAAAAGTACTTCTAAGGCCCTAGTAGATACTGTTCTGTAGCATCCGCTCCTGTGTATCAAACATGTGTGTTGCATGCTACTCAATCTCCTTTTGATGTGACGATTTCTCACCCGATCTTGACACATGCTTGCACAATAGGTGGTGATTGGCAATATCACTCCAACATATAGATGTTTTAGATCTTTTGCGCTGATATTGTTTACTTATTCCTACCCTTTGTAGGGCGTAATACAGTTGTTTCACCTTTTGTTGGAGATAATGTACATACTCTGCAAAATTCAGCTTATTGTCAAATAACTGACCCAAATACTTGAAGCTTGTCACCAATCGTAGGTGCCAATTCTTAGCTCGAATAATCGGGTTCATCCCTCCTTTTGAAAAACCGAACACTATACCCACTGTTTTAGTCTTGTAGATACAAAGCTTGTATAACTCACTAATGTCTTCAAAAAACTCAAGCACTTCCTTTGCTGTCCTCTCCAACTTGTGACGACTGTTCTCTCCCATCACTCACATCATTCTCTCACATCATCCGCGTAAGCAGCAATTTGAACTTCACGTTCCATTCGCAGAAGTATCTCGTTTATGACAATGTTCCAATACAATGGTGCTGTATGGCTTCCCTGTGGACAACCTTTTCATATCTCCCGTAAGATCCCCACATCCCCGATATCTAATAAAACATGTGTATGCTCGAAAAATGACCGTAAAAGATTCCTCAATTTATCTCGCGAGTCAAACTTCTGCAAACACACCTGCACCACCGACAAGTCTGTGCAATCGACAGCCCTTTCGTAGTCTATACTAACCACCAGCATATATTTTTGTGTTCCGTCGTTTATCAACTTCACTTCATAGTTGGTTGTGTCCTCTATACCTGGGCCCTTAACAAAATTGCGTTGACTAAATTTGTTGGGTATCATCTTACAGTAGAGCGCCTTGGCAATTAGCTTATCAAGTATCTTCACAATCGGGCGACAGTAGAGTAATACTTTCATAGGATTCTGTCACGCATTCTATCTTTGAGGAAGAGACATATGACTCCTATCTTCCACATCTGCTGAAAGTACCGCAGTTGTTGCAATTGTTCAAACAATTTGTTAACCCAGTTCCATATGTCCCAAACATATGTTGGAGTATCTCGTTAGTAATGTCGTAACTACCTCTTATTTTGTCTCGGTCCTGTCACGGTGGTCTCAACTTCAGCTCTTGTTACCCAGGTTTCATAACATTCTACATCTATACTCCATCTGGTTTTCTTGACTTTTTTCCCCAGTCCTAACAATGAATCCAAGAGAGCTTCACCAGTAACCAGCCATTGTTGCTTCAAGGTCTCCTTTCCCTGTGCATTGTTCCAAATTGTCGCTTCTTTTAAGTTATCATGCCCTAAAACATAGGGAAGTCCCCAAACATTATGCCGGATTAATTCCTTCAGAAATAAATCCCAGCACTCCCTCATCCATTCTCTTATCGGTACCTTGTTCGCATTTTAAGCTCTCAGATACTTTTCCTCTAACCGCTTCCTCCGATCTGCATTTTGCACTTCCTTCTGGAATTTGTGCTGCGATCCTATTACGATCCTTCTTCATTGAAGTGAACGTCACATCCCACCATGGTTTCCCATAAAAGTATCCTGCTCCTCTTCTCCTGAAATAGGGTTGCGCGTCTAACAGCATCACCTGTTGCAAATCATCTACTCTCGCATCTACATCATGTAATCTCGCAAATTATCTACATCATGTAATCTTCGGCACATTGTGAGTGAAATGCAACCTTGATGTTCTCTCCGTCCCTGTACCTTTCCCAGTTTATTCTCTTCAGTATTTAAAAGCTTCAATATCGTTTGTGACCCCCGGAACCAACCTCTCAATGCTGTACAAAATGAGCATATGGTCACTCGTAATTTCCTCTTGAGGTGTGCCATCCTGTAACAGTAAAATCCTTCTCACGATTTTGCAGCATCACGTCGATGATGGATTGTCCATTCTCTGTTCTAAATGTTGTTCTAAATGTTGTTCTAAATGTTGTTCTAAATGCTGTTCTAAATGCTGCTCTAAATGCTGCTCTAAATTCTGCTCTAAATGCTCTAAATGCTCTACATGCTCTAGATGCTCTAAATGCTACTCCTGTTCTCCGCGGATATTTGTGAGAGTATCTCCTCCTAGCATGTATTGCGTGTTTGTCTCCGCCCAGTATGACGTCATATTCTCTGTACTCCTGTAGAACTTTTTCAACTGCCCGAAAGATCATTGTTCCTTTGAACATGTATTGTATACAAACATTTATCATCACTACTGTTTTCCCCCTTTACTTAACATTTCTACTTGCATACATTTGGAACAATATTTATATTTTTTCATTGGGGCTTTAGGGTTTGCCACAATATTTATTAATTTGTAAGACCTCAATCCGAGGATTCACAACAAGTATTGCTGATTTTCCTTCATCCACAAAGATTGCACAATACACCAGAGGAATGTACATCAACTTCCATTAAAATACGTATTTTTGGGTCAAGCACTGCACGCTCTAGCGGCATTATAATACATCATAGTGAAAAATTGATAATAAAGAGAGTTTCTTGGTTTGTCTACTTTCATTTCTTAAAGAAATACTTTTGCTCTGAAACCAATAAAAAACGAAATATTTCGAAGAAACTAACATTTTAGCACTTTTTTTTGTTGTTTTTTTTCTTTCAAAATGCTGAGTTATGCGACAGAGATATTTTTACTCAAACTTGAAATTCAGATTCAGCGACTGAAAATACTTAAGAATCAGTCAAAGAAAAATTTCTAAACTTTCCAGGTAAAATCCCCTTTTTCCTGGACTAATAGTGAATTTGTAAATAATAATCTGAATTGCAAACAATCTGCCTTTCTCCAATTTACTCAAATTGTGTGCAATTCATCCTCCTGTCTAAACAAATGCAAATGTAAGTGTATCCTGGAAAGAAAGCTTACTGTGATTTCTGTCTATTTTTGTAATTATTAATTTGTGTCAAATGGAAATAGTATTTAGTAGGTATTGATGTACTTCTTTTTTGTGGGTCTTTAAGGGCTTGTCAACTGAAAGGTTATTAGAGCCCATAGTATTTATGTACTATAAAATATCATTTACTTTTGTGTATTAGAATTTTTTAGTTCACCTATGTATGTTTAATTTTCATGTTGTTTTCTTAATATTGAATTTCTATTTGTAATATGTAAGAATTTTAAATAATTTTGTTATTTTTCTGAGGTTTTATTCTCAGTAATATTTTGGCGAGTAATTCTTGGCATTTCAGGCGATCTTGGTGCTGCAGCAATGAAGGTGCACTCTTACTGCACACTATGGATGTTGTTATTCCCAGAATGCATAAAGTGGAAAATCAAGCAGTCTATAATAAGATGGTGCAGGGCATGGAACAAGTCATATTTTGTTTATACTCTCTTCCAAACAAGAAAACAAAACTCAAGGGTCCTTTACAAGATCATAGAGTTCCCTCTGTAAAATTAACATGGGAACATGCTATAAAACTTTTTCAGTTTTATCTCCCTCGGGAACTTCCGGAATTTGATTCTCTCAGAGCTGTTTCTATTACTGCTGATGTTGAAGTTGTGTTAAAAAAGATTATCGACTTAGTCCCTGATGAATGTAACCCAGGTAAATATCCTCACTCTCTGGCTAAATGTATATCATTTGTTTAGTTTGTAATGTTGTATTTGTATATTATTTGTAATGTTTTGTTGAGCTGTCACACACACACATTTTTAATGCATAAAACACCATAATTTAATAATCTTTGAAATGCTAAGAAGAAAACTTGGAGAAAGGAGGTTGTTTTGTATCAGAATAATTTTAGTTAATTTTTTAATATTATATGTTGATACCAGATGAGAGATCATAATTTTTATCAAGATATAGTTCATCTTATTGAATAAATTAACATTTCAGAACAAAACAAAAAATATATTTGTCTTCATCACATTACTCAATACCAAATCTTGGTATTTTACTTAGATTATAATATTTTGAGGTGGATGTTCTTATTGAATACTCAATTTTGGATGGCAACTCCATATTTGTACTCAAATAATACCAATTGGTGCTGGTGCACAACTTTATTGTAAAGTATAGGCATATTCAATTTTTATGTATTGTACAGACTCTTGAAGCACTTCAAGCATTCAGTTTTTAAAAATCAGTATGCAAGTGTAGTAAATAAAATAAAATCAGGTGTTTACATATTTCACTAAAATTTAATCTGTGGTGGGGTGTATCTTCCAATCAAATTTTTCTTGATTTTTAATTTTGCTAAATTAATGATGATATTTTTATTTGCATGTATGAAACAGACAATCACCCAATTATTACGTAGTATTACAGATTATAAATATTACAAAGGAATACCACAAATATAAAGAAAATCTTCAGTCATTCGGTCCCAATCTGCTAATCAGATTATCTTAATCAACAATAATCATTTAATAATATATTCTTCGTGTTTTTAAATTAAAAACTCGAGGAGTACATGTCAATATCATTACAATTAGCTAGTCTACCTATTTTCCATATAGGAGAACAATAAAAAGAGTTCATATGAGTAAGGAACCTTAAATAATATATTCTCATTTGATCGTAGTTCACATACAGAAATATTCCAGGGGCTTATAGAATATAATTTCTCTGCATTAACACTACAATTAATTATGTTATATTAAAATAATAAGTCAAAATAATCTCTGTAAGAGCACATTTAACTTAAATTCAATATAGTTGCAACTTGATTATAATCATGATTTAATTTAGGAGATGGTATATTTAAGTTTAAACAACATAATTAAAAAAATTATATTGGGCAGTTTAAAAGCTTAGAGATATGAACCTGATAATAAGGGGCCAAACTTGAGATGCATGTAAGAATATAGGTCTTACTAACGAAACTAATGATGAAAGATTCTAATGGTTTGGATACTTGTGAAATCGGCAGTTAAACGCCTCAGAAAACCCAACGTTTTATTTGACTTGTTAACTATTGATTCGCTATGTATATTAAATTTCATTTTAGGGTCAAATACCACACCCATATCACTAAACTGCGAAAGAGCTTCTAGTACATTATTTCCTAAATCATAATTAAATGAAATTGGATTTCATGACCTAATAAACAGCATAGATTTAAATTTATCAACATTCAATAGATGTTGTTTTGAAGTGCACCATTCCATCAATAATTCAAGGTCAGATTGTAATTTAGCACAATCTTGTAAAGAATTAATAACATGGCACAATCTGAGAGCATCAGAAGAATTTTGGAATACTTTGTTGAGATCATTAACAAAAATTAAGAATAATAACGGTCCCTGGTGTGAACCTTGTGGCACACCAGAAGTAATATGAATGATACTAAATAATAATATTTTTAGGACAACCTATTATGTTCTCTTCCACTTCATTGCAAAATATGGTGTAATTACCCTGGAGAGGATCTTATAATGTTACCAAACCACTGCAATTGACTCAAAATAAAATACTGAAGTTGAATAACATGTACAATAACTCTTATTACGTAAGAAAAAAGACATTAGATTTAGATGAATCGTATTACCTTAAAAACCTATTATATCATGATAATGATCTAAGCTGTACGTATGTTAATGTGACTAATGTAGCTAGACACAAACTTAAAATGCCAGAAATTAACACTAATGCATATAAAATTAGTAATGTGATAATTACTTTTATGATTTTTAGTCTCTTACCTAATGAAATGGAGTATTACAAAAACTTCTTGAAAGTGGAATAATGTACGCAGCATATGCTGATGATTTGATCATGATATGAGACAGGAATTTGCGATGCAAAATAGAGACAAGAGGAACAGAATATCTTGGGATAAGATGAAGGCCATGCTTTTTTGGGCGAGTGAACAATAATAGAAGAAACAATTAAATTAGGAAACTACAGTATAATGGTAGTAAGAAAAGTAAAATATTTGGGAATTGTTATTGGTGGAAAGCTTTTATTTACAGAACATATACAGGCAATGAGAGAAAAGGTTAAAAAGTTACATTATACTCTAACAGAAATAGGAATTAGAATAGGAAAGTACATCATAAGACAGTACAGATTAAAACAACTATATCAAGGCAACTAATTGTAACCTACGGTTCAACTATATAGGATCATAGAGTATTAAAAGCACATGTTAAGAGATTAATCATGTTACGTCGAATGAAAATGGTAGACGGGACCGGGATTCGAACCCGGGACCTTGAGCTCTACGCGCTCATGCGCTTACCGACTGCGCCATCCCGTTCGCTTCTCGGGTCCGTCTATCATTCTCATTCAACTTGTGAAACCCAAAGACCTCTGAGGTGGTCTCGTAGAGACTAGATTCCTCATCTGAGGCGACTCCCATAGGAAGTACTTTATTTGGGTAGCATTTTCCATTTCTGGTTCACAAACATAGAAATCTCTTAGATTGCGGTGAACCTCACCGCCAGGTAACAGATTAATCATGTTACGTCGAATGAAAATGGGAGACGGGACTGGGGATCGAACCCGGGACCTTGAGCTTTGCGCGCTCATGCTCCTACTGACTGCGCCAACCCGTTCGCCACCCGTGCCCGTCTACCATTCTCATTCAACTTGTAAAACCCAAAGACCTCTGAGGTGGCCTCGTAGAGACTAAACTCCTCATCTGAGGCGACTCCCTTAGGGAGTACTTTATTTGGGTAGTATTTT
>NNCF01127555.1:945230-987225 GCA_002313205.1 Laupala kohalensis | reverse complement strand
GTCCCGTCTCCCATTTTCATTCGACGTAACATGATTAATCTGTTACCTGGCGGTGAGGTTCACCGCAATCTAAGAGATTTCTATGTTTGTGAACATGTTAAGAGGATATTACAGGATGTACAAAGAATATGCCTTTTAGGATGGAGTAATTGCTGTCACTTAGTATCTACACCGGCACTGGAGGTAATATTTGGTGAAATGTGGTTAGATCTGTTGATAGGAAAAACGCGTTTGGGCCATTCCATGTCAAATAAACACAATTCTAATAGATTTTTTACGTGACCATCTCAAATTTTGATAAAATTTTGTAGGTAGGCTGCCATCATATAAGTTAAGAAAAGTATCGAGTATTGTAAAATTTCTACTCATTTGGAAGTTACAATGTAGAGTTTAAATAAAATGGCTTTACACAAAACTTTTGAATTGCTCTGGAAGCTCTCCTAATTGAGATAGAGAGCTAATAGAGCTGTCATTTTATGGCTTATTTAATGATCTTTTCAATGATATGCTATATTACATAGGTTTAGGAGGAAAAAATTAACATGTTCAAAATCAAGCATTTGATTTTTAATATCTCAAAATGCGCCGCTCTGAAAATTTTCAAATTAATACTAGAAATAGTTTATCTCTTTGTTAATCATCTGGGAAAATATGAATGTGGGATGAAAATGGGTTCAGAGTTAAAACAATTAAATAATCTAGTTTCTTGCCATGTACCGCATGTAGAACTTGAATTTTTCTCCTAATTCTTGCTATATTCTGTTATTGTGTTAACTATTGCTCCAGTATGATAATGCAATGTATATATTGTCAGATAAGCATTTCATTTTCATATAATTATGGAAAGTTTAAAGTAATTTAGTGTTATTGATGTAATACTTCATTCAGATATAATTATAAACAGGAGAAGTTCAATATAAGTTAATATTATTGATTGTCTTATTCAACAGAAATATTCACTTGTAAACTGACATTGAAATGTATTGCAAACATATGATTTCCAATAATTAAAGAAGCTATAGGATTTAGGAAGGAAATCAAAATATAAAAGTGCATATATCACACAATATAATTTCCTTGTACCAATATTTTTTAGGAATTAATACTAAATGCATTTATCGATCATAGATTCATTCGTAATAGAGATAGTCTGGCTTGTAACAAATTCAACAAGGGTCCTGTTGCCCAAATACCAGAACCTGGACGAGTGAATCATTCTCCAAAGTAGCAAAAAATTGAAATATTTGTGACTTGTGTAGAAAAGAAATAACTTTGAACTTTCCATAATTATATCAAAATATGACACTTATCTGACAATATATACATTGTATTATCATACAGGAGGAATATTTAACATAGTAATAGTGTATAGCAAGAATTAAGAGAAAAATTATAGTTCTGTTCGCGGTATGCGACAAGAAACCTACATTCTTTTATTGTTTTATCACTGATCCCATTTTTATCCCACATTCTTATTTTCCCAGGTAATGAACAAAGATATAAACTATTTCTAGCATTAATTTGAAAAATTTCAGTGCGACGCATTTTGAGACATTAAAAATCAAAAGTTTGATTTTGAACATGTTATGTTTTTTCCTCCTCAACATGTAGCATATTATTGTAAAGATCATTAAATATGCTGTAAAATGACACCTCTATAAGCTCTCTATCTCAATTAGGAGAGCATCCTGAGCAATTCAAAAGTTTTGTGTAGAGCAGTTTTGTTAAAACTTTACATTGTTGTAACTTCCAAACAGGTAGAAATTTTACAGCAATACTTGGTACTTTTCTTAATCTACAATCTGGCTACCTCTCTACAAAATTTCATGAAAATCTGAGATGGTGAGGTTTAGACCCTGTGTTGATTTGATATAGAATGACCCATTTAAGAGGTTTAATATGTTGATTTAGAAGCATTATAAATGGAGAAACAATAAGACAGACTGATAAAAAAGATGCATGACAAGGATAATGGCAATACTGACTCAGTGGTGGCAAAACTGGTGGGATAGTGAAACAAAGGGGGGAGATACCTATAAATTTATAGACAAGGTGGATTTTGTGTACAAAAATAAGAAATGGTTCAAGCCAAATAGAGATGTCAAACAAATTATAACATTGCTTAAAATCTCTTCCTTTATTATATACCTTCAATGAAAAATCAGTCAGCCATGACAAAATCTTTGCTTCATATTGATCAATGCAGAATTGAATAAGCAAAAGTTTGGTAAATCGAGCATTCCACGAGTCTTCTGTGGATTCAAACTGTACTAATTTTGTGTATCCAAAGGTAAAAATATCTTGTAAGAACTAAGTGCAATTTTGTTACACTGTTTTATGAATTTATTATGGCCTAATGTTTCAGTTATGATGGTGGACAAAATGAACCACTTTGTCGAAGGTCGTCTTTCTCATTTACCCAAAGTTGAGACAACCACTGGTAGTTATATTCCTTTACCACGTCAGATATCATCTATATATTACTTACTTGGAGATTATTATTTCAAAAATAATGAATGGGTTAGTTTTCTGATAGGAATGATAGATATTCCTGTACTTCCATATGAGTACATCATTGTATTAATCCATTGCAGGAGAAGGCCATACAGCATTATTTACTAGATGTTTGTGTTAATCCTGTGCGACTTGACTCATGGGCAGGCATGGCTCTTGCTAGAGGCAGTCAGCTAGAAACAAAATTAAATTCGGTATGTTGTATTTATAAGAAACTATTGTTTAGTTGATGCTTTAAATGATTTTAGTAAATACCTCTTAGTTTGGTTCTTAAAATTTTTCTGTTTCAGTGTGAAGTACTAAAGAGTGAAGCTGATTTTTTGAGACATGCAGCTCGTGTGCAGCGTTGTTTTCAACAATCTCTTAAGATACAGCCACGTCACCTAACTTTGTGGATTGAATATGGTTCTTTTGCATATATGGTGCATTCATTTTGTTCACGTTTATTAAAGCAGGTAATACTGTAGGTGTAATTGGTTTAGTTGTTTATTTTGTTTTGTTTTTTACTCCTTAAAATTTTTGTTACTGATCATCCTTTATTTAAAAAAAGGAACGTGTGTTGTCAGATTCAGAATGGTAACTATTCTAAGAAAGTAACTTCTACATTTGCTCTGATACATTACATTTTTAATATAAATACAATTTTGTAAGAACTATATTTGTGTTATAAACTCTGCAAAAATTTAAAACTGAAAATAAGCAAAAATCTGTAAAAGATGCTACCATATTTACTGTCTTCATCTGCTATGTCCCTATTATTACAACGTGACTGGAGAAATACTTCAGGTTCCATCTTGTGTTGAATATCCACATTTCATTTGACCAGTCTTGCTTGGAAGGTCAAGCAGGGAAAAAAACCCCTGTCAAGGTTTTTTTGGCACTGGTCACAGAAAATGATCAATGAATGGTATGGGAGAGTATTTGCTTACCACAAGGCTGTGTTGCACAAATTGTTGATAGTGTAAACTTATAGATTTTTAATCGTATAAGTCTCTACCATCCTGATGTTTCTTTCAACATTAAAGAACAAAGTGATAAGTACATTTACAATAGTTACAGAAAAAAAAATACATTTAATTTTTAATGTTAGAACATCTGAAATAACTGTATTTTGATGTTTTTCGGTAATACTATCTAACTATGTTAAACATTTCATGCAAAATATTTTAATTTTTCCCATCAAATCATTAAAAAAATTTGGATTATATTAAACTTGAAGTCATACATTATTTCAAGTCAATGCTGCATTCTTTAAATTTGATAATTTGATTTTTCATGGACATATTGTATCAGAATTCAAATTACACAACTTCTTTCAGGAAACAGAATCTTTGAGCTTAGAGATGTTTGATTTACTGGAAAAACAAAAAGAAGAGATGCTTAAACATGCGGTTGACTGCTTTGTTGCTGCCTTAAAGGTATGTGCTCTTTGATTTGATTGAAAAGATATGTGCATAGCAGTGTATGTTATTGACGATTGTTCTCTGAGACCATTATTTAATCCCAGTATTTGAAGACCCTCTATACTGGAGTCTTCCCATTTTATTCTCTGCCTTTCTACATTTTGTGGCTTGAAGACTTTCAATTTGTTATTTTTTTAGTTTTTTTAAAAAAAATTATTGATGTCCCTGCCGAGCCTATATTCTACATCTTCTACAATGTTCTTTTGTTGCTTTGTTTCATAAATTTTTCTGTCTATTTGAATTTTCCCTATTTATTGTGATACTTGAGCAGGGCTGGAAAGTCTTCTGATTATTTTCTGTGAACACTTATAGCATTTTCTATTTACTGCTCTAGCACCGAACAAATACATCATTGCTCTGCGTGAGTTCCCCACTCCACCATGAGAGTGTAGCAAATAAATGGAACGTTTTTGCTGCACGCAGGATACACAATTTGGGCATGGTCATAGTTAGCCACAAATGTTGCCGAAACAATAATAATTGAATATATACAATTACTACTGTATATAATTCAATTTTACTTGTTTATCACTATATAATTGGATTAACAAAACAAAATCTATCATTTTAATAATTCTTCCTCTTTTGATAAGGACTAATTTGACATACAACTCTTGCTCTTCATCTGAGAAGCTTTCAGATGACAATATTAGCAATAAACTCAGCAGCCATTATGGATGCGTTTTCCAGTGACTAATGTTACCTCAACAATGCGCATAGCAGTCCCTCCACTGAGCCTGGTTGCTCTTAGTGCATGGAGAGTGCACCTCGAAAGACATGGAACATACATATTCCTGCTTTGGTGCAACTTCTGTCGAATGGAACAACATTTTTGTACTCAGGGCGCACCAGTGCACATTCAGAGCATCAAATGGAAAAGCACATTAGTTTCTGCTATTTTTGTTTCTGAACCATCTGGGTCTCTCATTTGCATTATGATGGGCCTAGTTTGGTTTTTATGGACTGGATTTTGTTTCTGGGTAGATGTGCTTTGTTTCCAGCAATTGATTTTTAATGTATTTCCACTTGTTTCATTATTTATGTTTACCACTGATCTCAAGATGTGTGTAAACAGGCTTATTTTTTAATTTTACAGATTTTTCTTAAAATGTCCTTATTACAATTTTACTGATCTTTATCTAACCTCTCAAGATTCTGGAGGCCCAGTAATGTATTGGGTGACCTAAATGATTCCTTTCATGGAGCCAGTCTCTGTGCACTATGGAGTAATGGAATACTTCCTACATCTTGGTTTTCTTTCAGTTTTCCATTCCTTCACCTTTAGAAAGCATCACTTACTCAATTATTGGGGCTATTTTTTTTTATTGGTAGACTTCCTTGTTATACCATAAGACCTTCTTGGTGCTCTAGTAGTATTTAGGCTCATAAGGTAGTTTAGGCTCACCCTGGAATGATTTCATCTTGATTATTGAAAATTATACTGAAGATTTTGTTTTTCCTACTGGATTTTAAGGTCAATTTGTTTTTGAATTGTGAATATTGTGTTCTATATAGTAATATGTTAAGTTGACGTTAGTTTAAATTAAAGTTCAAGTTCATTGATCTGGATGATTACAAAATTGCGAGATGTACAACTTTCTGTGAGACATTAGTCTGTGCGTAGGCCTAGCTTATAATAAATCACAATGTGTTTCACTGTTTCCAATCCAATATTATATAATAATTATTATTGTATTATATGAATAAATAAATAATGACCTTTTTTTAGCAGACTATATTTATTTTTTAGAATTCAGTGGAAAAACAACATCATTGAGTAAAAACAAGAACAATACAACACTTCTAACCTCACGACAGTATTTTCCCAATCAAATTCATGACCATTTTCTAAATGGTGTGAAACAACAGAAATATTATTGTTATAAATAATGGCCTTTTGTTCTTTAATTCTTGTTTTAAGTAACCTTTTTGTTTGCCCAATATAATTACATTTATCGTCTTTACATTTAATCTGGTAAACATTTTTAAAAATCAAATAACTCCATCCTTTACCTTTAGAAACCAATTGAATATTGTTATGAGTCTTAAAACAACATGAATATTAAAATTACAAAACATTTTACTTATAGGGGCAGCCAAATATCTACGATAAGGAAATATAACAATGTTTTTGGAATCAAAATCTGAATTTGAGTTATAAGTAGGATTGTTGTGTTTGAATTTGTAATTAAGCCAATGAATTCTACGCTGGATATGTTTGTGAGTAAAATTTAATGGATAAGAATTAGCTACTAACATGTTGGTCACAATATTCAAATTATTTTGTTGATATCTTTTATCTGAAAGGATAGCCTTGTCAACCAAATTACTAACATTAGCTCTCTTTTGTGTTAATGGGTGGTTAGAATAAAAATTCAAGACTCTATAACAGCAAGTTGGTTTTTGGAACCAATTAAAATGAAGTTTATTAGAATTACAGTGTATTATTATATCTAAAAAAATTAATTTAAAATCTTTCTCTTCAAAAATAAACTTTAGTTCAGGATGGTATGAATTAAAAACTTTAGTAACCTCATCAATCTTGTAGTAGGCAAATTACTTCAGTCAAAATAGGGGAAAGGGCTACCCATTGATGACCCTTCTGATTGATGGTATATTTTTTTGTTTGAAAGTAAAAAATGTAGAGCCAAGGATGAGGCTAATGGAGTTAATCAATTCATCTTTGGGTAAAATAATTATTCTTAATGTTATCTCATTTTATTTCAGTGCTCTCAATAACTGGTTCATTGGACTAATTAGTAAACAGTGAGACTATGTCGAGCGATACCGTTTTGTAGTTATTGGGTATTACACATTTCTGATATTTATTTATAAAATCTAAGTTGTTTTTAACTGAGATATTAGGTTCTGTTAACATCAGAGATAAAATGCTAATGTATTGTGTACATATTTCTTCCGTGTACCCTACACGCGGAGAAGATAAGTGATAACTTTCGGTCAGGTGAAAATGGCGATGAGTCGGGAATCGAACCCAGGACTCCTGCTTTGATCGCAGGGGTGTTAACCACTACACCACCCATTCGCCTTCCACAACTGTACACCATTTCCACCCAGACATATTCTGGCTATATCGATTCCTGTTACCTGGCAGTGCGGTTCACTGCAATTTAAAAGATTTCTATATGATAATAATAATTCAAAATATATACCACAACTACAAGAATGAAAAATTATCAATAAATTATTCTCTATGAAAAAAGGAGAATTATTTTTAAACAGATAAGTTAAAAATTGCAATAACAGTACATGTTTTGTATACAACCTTTATGTTATGATGATTTTCTAATAGCCATTTTTTAAATTCAGCATTTGTAGTATTTATTAATTTACAATCTTGAAGGCTATTAGGTAATATTCCTCTTGAAATTGCACTCCATTTTGATTTTTTTCCCCTTTTCTTGTTTTACCTCATCTTGTCTAAAACATTTATTTCTAGTATTGGAAATACACTGTAAATATTGCTTTATCAAAGTTTCATTATGTTGTAGTATTGTTATACAGTAATAATTTTTTCTGACGTGCAGTATACAGTTTGTATTATAAATTTATGGCAAACCATCTGAATCTGTATCAAATGTAATTTTTAATATCTTATCTTGAATATTTGGCAGATTTTCAATGAAGATACAACTAATTTAGCATCTTCATCCATCAAACTCAATTTACCTTTTCATAAATTAGTGGACCTCTTAACATACCTTTTGAAAACCTCAGATAAAGAGCTTCATCAAGTTTTTCACGTTGCTACACTTTCAATGTGTTATTTTTTCTCCAATTGCTAATTGTTGCTGTACCGGTGCCAAATTCATAAGCTAATTTTGTCACAAATTTTCCTTAATCCAAACCTGTTAGTACATCTAGTTTATCTTTTAATAAGTGTGAACTATATTTTCTTTTATGAGACATTGCTTTAAATATTAATTGAAATCAAATGATAACTTCATCACGATCTACACTAATCAAGCGACCTGCAATTCGAATAGAAAGTTTTTGTATTAGGTCAAGCCAATCCGAGAACCATAGCTTCCATGTGCGCAAACATAAATGATGTAATTGTGGATTGGGTGACACATTTCTTGAAAAAATCCTGTTGAAATCAGTTGAGACTGGTGAAGGTAGAAGAAAGAAGATATCCACTCTTTAGTGCTCAAAAGGAGAGAGAGGAAAACAAGAGTAATTGCATACACCCATAAATACATTATTCTATGGAAAGAGGGGGTTATATTCTCTTTTTGTTGCTTCTGAATAAATTAGTCACATAAAATTACATTTAAATGTTACATAAATACACATAGATATTACATACAATTTTGATTTATTGATTGTTTTTTTTTTGTCAGAAACATTTTTCTATTTATGACGGAATTTCGGATAGTCCGAATTTTCATCAGTTCAAACAGGCAGTGGTCCAGTTAATTTGAATTAGCAGAGTTTTACTGCATTATTACTATTGCTTGCTTCTTTTTTTAATAGATAATTTCATGTTAAGGTATTAGTAAAATAATAGGATAATGATCACTGATTAGTTGTTCAAATATTGTTTTTATACAACTTATGTTTTTACCCATAGTGTGTTCAATACAAGTTCCCTCTTTCTCTTGCAACTGAGTGAATGTATAAAATAAATTTTTGCCCATATAGAATATTTAAGTAGTCATTTGTATATTTACAATCTGATAGTATATCAATTTTAACATCACCTATTAAATAACAATCATCATTTTTGGGTAAAGTTTTCCTTACCAATATTGTGTGGTCCATATGCTCATGTATTGCTATTATTTACAAGCATAAAGTGAATATCATTTTTTAATTAGAACAATTTATGCCTGTGTTTAGATTTTTTAGAGTGCAACACCATCAGCTTAATTAAAATTATTTTTTTGTTTAAGTCAAATTGTAACTTTCTATTATGTTGCATAACTATACTGTTATTAAACCACTTTTCTGTACAAATAGTAACACGTAATTTAAGTTCTAACATGCTTATATTTACCAATAGTTATTTATGATTGTTAAGTCTTCTTTTCATGTGATAAATAACAATCTCTTAGTCACTTAAGTCTTTACTTAAATTTTTTGTATTCATTTTTAATTCACTGATTTTGTTGAAGATGAGTTTGAATAATAAACAAAAGTCTCTTGTTTAGGTATGACTGTGGTGAGCACTTGTTTTTGCATTTTGTGGAGGTTTGGTCTTCTTATATGTTTTCTTTACTCTATTTAAAAATTTTGGTAACTTTGATAATTTTGGTCTGTATGGAAAGTCAGTGCTTTTAATTGAACTATTTTTATTTTTTTAACCTGATATTTCCTTATCGATATGGTTCCCATAAAGTATATGGTTTACATTAATGCGAGTATAAATTGTTTTATATTTCACACTTGAAAATATTATCTCTCTCTGTAAATCAGTAAAAAATTGCTTCTTATATTTCTATGCTAACCTCTATTTATTGCTCTAGAAGCACTAGTAGTATTTATTGTGAAATACTGCTCTTATATTCTCAGATATGGTATGGAGCAGGGGAGAATTCTGGATTACAAGATGAACGTTGGTTATATCATTATATGTTGGGCAAGACAGCCGAGAAATACAATAAGAAACCTGCGATTTATTTGGATCACTATTTAAAGGTATGTGCATGAATATTACCATCCTTGAATTCCTTGTTAAATTTAAAGATTCCTGATACACTGTAAGCTCTCCCTTTTAATCACTTTATTTTAATCCATATCTGTTTCTTGTTTATAGTCTTGTCATTTTCTGCATATAAATGGTGCAAATTACTCCAGGAAAATAAGTTACAACAACCCACAGAATTTTTCTGTTGAATCTTTGGAAGTATTTTATAGAGTGCATGCTTGCATTTTAAAGTGGTTCGAGCAAAATGAAGGGAAACCAGTTGACCCACATACTTATGTTCTATTTCAACGCTGTCTCCAAGCAGTTCAGCAGGGTCCTTTCATGTCACGGAAGGACTTGGAAGGGTAGGATTTTCATTTAAATCTTAATTCTGTGAGTTTTGTCATCCTGATAGTTCTTAGTTTTATCTGTTATATTTATGCTTACACTTTTGTGATAATCATTAATCATATTTTGATGATCAGTGGCCATGTTGTTGGTGTACAGTCAAGGACAGGGATGTCTCTAATAAAGGGAAGTTTTTGTTCAGTACAAAGCTTGGTACTTTTATCTTGTTGTGTTAAATAGACTGGAAATAATTTGATATTTAACTCATTTGCTTCAGTTAGTGCTTGAAGTTGTTGCCCGGTGTTAATAGTATTTTTGTTGTGAGTAGGGAGTAACAAATTAAAATTATAAGGTAATGAACTGCTGGAAGAGAGAGACCACTTTCTTCCATATGACAAGGTTCAAAATGTAAAAAAGTGCATTATTGCTTTATCTAACCATTTTATCACACATCATATTATTCTCTGGTACCTTTTTTAAGTGCACAAATCATGGTTATTTAAGGTTAAGTGTTAATGACTTGACTATATAGTTAAAAATTCTCTTACAGTTGAAGATAAATTACCTTATTACCCCTTATTTCACACCTTTTGCATGAGATATCTCAACTTTCAAGCTTAGCCAAATTGGTCCAAACTGTATTAAAAATTTTAAATACTTTTAAGTGGAGAAAATGTATTTTGCTATACATAATCACAATTCAATATTGGTTTTAATTACAAACAAAATTATTACAAATTTAAGAACCTTCTTACCATTGTATGAATTACTCAACCACTCTCTGCTAAGAAGCGTTTTTGATGCCACCCAACACAATCCAATCTTTTTGTTTACCCTTCGTATTTTCTGTTCTCTCCCATTGGTGGGCCATTGTGCTCCCCTTTTCATTACACACGCCTTATATAGTGACTAGTGAAAGAAATATACACTTCATAATAATGTTCTATCACTTGGGTGAAGGAGCTCTTCGCTGGCCCTTCATTCACTTCACCTCATAAACCACCACTATCTTCTTCTCCTTCCATTCCTTTCCTCTCCTTTCTTCTCTCTCCCTTTCACTTTTCTGCAGAGCTCTGAATTATTGAGTTTTTATGTTAGTAGTTAGCATTTTTAAGTGAAATGTATTGAGTAACTGCATATTGTTGTTCTGGGAAAAGTCTCTTACTCTTGTTATTTCTGTTATGTATGTTATGATTGATAACATATGAGTAAAAACAATTTAAGTGTTAATATGAAACTATACAGTTTGTGTGTTTTAAAGTTCAGTTAATTGAATTTTCAATGAGGACTTGTAAGAATAAAAAATATAAGATTTTCATCTTCCTCCTCTTTTATAGATAATTACAAATAATATAGCACAGCATTGTCATTTGATACCATGCTGCTATATTATGATTGAATCCTACTTAAATATTTCCTATCCTAACTAAAATTGAAAAGGTGGCATAGTTCCAAATACTTTTATCACTCATTTTTCCACTACCTTTGAAATTAAGTATTTAATCATACAAGCTTTATGAATTTGCTTTTTCTTACATATGAAGTAAAACTCTTATCTCTGTAGTTCAATTTTCTGATCTGTATAAATGGATGTTTACTATAATCTCTACTTCTCAGACAGCTGCTAATACTTTTGTTTTTATAGTGGAACCTGATTATAAGAGATTCTAGATTCTAGTGCATAATATCGGAAGTTCTGAGAATGAATACACGAACAATGAATTTATTTCCCGGTTATAAGATGCCCATTTATTAGAGATTTCCCCTTGTAGTAGACAAAACATATCTCTCCATAGTGAATTCCAACTTACTTGTAAGAGACAACAGAGTAATTGTTTGTGAACATTCTGAGAATATTTCAACGGCTCTCTGCTTGTGTGTCAACATTGCCTCCATCGTAGGAAATGAGCACTTGTGCAAGCACTGCCGAACATTGCCTGGGCCGTTGGGGTAGGATCCGGAATGCTATGAGTGACATGACTGCTGCAGTGGAGCAATCGTTTACTTACTTTTGACACGATGGCACATTTTATATTTTCCTGGGATAATTTTCCCTAAAACAAGTGTTTGCTTGAGTGTAATAATGGACGTCTTTTTGTCCAAATTGTTTCAAATGGACCTATTTCCTATTTTTCTTCTCTAATTTTTGGACAAGTGTTGTTTTTGGATGTTGAAAGAAATAAGACATTAATTTGGAGAAGATTCTCCTTTGGTGATAAATTAAATTTAATTAGAGATGCCACGTATTATAAATGAGTTTTGTTCTGAGCTGGGGAGGAAATCTTTCATATTCCAGTTTCTATGTTGTGTAAGATAATGTGTAGGATCACAAAATCCAAACAAAAGTCCATGCTGTGAACATAATAGAGAAAGGAGCATATGGAAACTCAGAAAATCTGAGTATTTGGGCTCTGGTATTTTTTAGTATGATTGAAGTATTTACAGGGGTATTTGCAACCATCTTATTTTAACATATATTTATGAAGTTGGTTTATCTTGTTAAAAACCCATTTCCCACTTATGAAAGTTCCCACTTATAAGAGAGAAATTTCCATTCCCCCGGGTTTTTCTTACAAACGGGTTTCACTGTACATGGATGCTTGTGATAAGCTTACAATCTTGTAAAACAAAAACTTCTTTGATCTGATTTTTCTTTTTCCTCGAAGGCAAGCTGTAAGATATTTGCTGAAGGACAAAGATATGTTCAATAAATTTGGTACAAACATTTTTATGAATGAAATTATATTACTTAAATATAATTGTAGAGTGATACAATTAATGAATAATAAAATATTTATTTATTTATTGGTTTCTTGACTCAGGTATCAAGGTGTTGAAGAAGATAAGTTTGGAATCATTGTCCAGGGCAAAGGAATACTTTCAGTGGAAGACAAGGTATAATTGTTTATCCTCTTTTGATAATTGTGTGTAATTTGATTTTAATTTTTTATTCTTCTGTTTTAATTATTTTACAACAGTTTGTTTCAGAAATATTTATAAGTCTTTCAGTAGTTGAAGGGAAATATTTCTTGAGGCAATATTTTTGTATATCATTGCACATTGGAGGATAGTATTGGATGTTACTAAATACATAATCTGTTGTTCCTATCTAAAAAGTAAAAATTATAGTCTCAATGTGTAAGAAACTGTCCCTGATTTTTCTTTATTTTACTGCTTCAAACTGTATTCTAAGAGAAAATCCTTTTGCTAAATGGACATTTTATTCCATAAGATGATTTATTCCTACATTCCTTCATGAATTTCATATGAAAGGAATTATTGAATAATCCTCAAAGTATTTAAATGATGTGCCAAGGAAAAATGCCAATAAGTTGAAAACATTTTTTCTCAAACCATTTTTAGAATAATGTTCATGTTACTGTTTTCTTGTGTATTATAAGCATAATATTCTGTTGACCTTAATGATCTTATGTAGTTAAAGTAATTAAAATATTCTTAACATTGTTTAAAACATTGTTTTTTACTTATGAAAGACGTTTATTAGAAAGGAAATCATTCAACTAAAACTATTTTGTTTCATATGGTAGTATCTCCAATTTTTGTTGGGTATATCCTTCTTATGGCAAGGTTAGGACAGGAGGATTAGGCCAAGGAACAAACTGCAGTAGTCTCTCTTTATAACATTTCTCCCTATTACAATAATCTCCTATAATGATGTGATGAATGAGGGTTGTTTGGTTTTCTGTGACAGGCATGTATTTACTCTTTCTCTTTGCCCATATTGTTCTCACTTTATAATGATTGTATTTCACTTGGTCAAGTCATTTCAGATCTAGCTTAAGATGCTTTAGTTCTTTGCAAATTCAGAACAATGTCAAATCAATGATTTGAAAGGGGAAGAGGTAGCAAACTACGACGGTTAACTTCTTCCATTAATGTAAATAGAGAAGAAAAATAGTAGGATGTTATGGGGGCAAAATATGTAAATACAGCAGAAAATACTAAAACATCTTTTATCAAATTAAATGTAAGTTAATTAGTAAGTAAAATAATTGTAATATTTTATGTTATAAATATTTGCAGTGTGAGTTTATGGTATTATGGTAAATTTTTGTTTCATTTGATATAACTATTTCTTTCTATAACAATGAAAATGCCTAGTCTCTTGGATATCGTTGTAGAGAGAGAGGACTGTAGTTTGGTTATGATGTGGTGATGTCTGTCCTCTAGCTTCTCTGATCGACAGTTGATTCGGCTGTGTAACTGCGAATGAAACTCTGACACATCCAAACAGATTATTAGTTGATTTACTTGTTACACCGTCAGCAGTGGGTGGTTACTCTTACACCTGAGTTTGCGGATTCAAACCCAGTAGAGGTCAACAGATTTGTACGGTGCGATTATCATTATTACTATTACTATTACTACTTGTTACTCCCTCGCTGTATTTGCTGTACCCCAACCAACTTCTGTTGTGTTCTACAGAGTAGTCAAAAGAGAATGGAAAGGGACTGCAGAATAACTATTGGCAATTTGATTACCCCAGTATTGATCCTATTTGGTATGTTGGGTCTTGTTTTCAACTTTTTAGATTAGATGGAAAATCTGATTTAAAATTTTTTTTCAGTCGCCACTGATACTGAAAGTCCCACAGTGAATCTTGGTATTGTCCGTTTGGGTATTAATTCTACATTGGAGCTAGTAAATACAGAAGAACTTGTGAAGTCACACTCAACTTTAAATTTTTGTGTATGCTGGCATGTTAGTAAATTTCCTTGTTTGTTGGCAGATTGGTAACCTCAAAGTAACTGTGTTGTACAATAATGATACAGAGGATAACTAGATTTTAAGACTTGTATGAGAAGCTGTTAGATTTTTTAATAGATTAAGATTTTTTTTCCCTTGTAGTTGGCTTTTTGTCCTTAGGAAATAATTTTTCCAGGATTGAATTTCAAATTAGTTTTTGTATTTTATATGAAAGGGAGAAGTGTCTGTAGTTTTTGGCTTGTTACTCCATGAAATTTGTATCAGGCAAATCAAGTTTCATATCCAAAAATCAAACATTTAATTGTAGCAGAGTTATTAGGAGGAAGTACCTATTTATAAGTAATTTTACCTTTTTTTTGTAATTTCAGGAAGGTTTGAGAGAGGGAGGGAATAGAACTCTAGAAGAAATAATTCGAGATGTAACTATGACCTCAAATGAGTTCTTGAACAAAGTTGAAAGTGATGCTGCTCTGTGTAAAACAGGTACCAAGAGTAGTACTGTAGAAGAAGAAACTGATTCTGATGATTCTGATGAAAATGAAAGTACAGCCTCAGAATCTAGTCTTTGTGGGAGGGAGGATCAAAAAAGTGAAATAAGTGCAGTTGGAGAGATAAAAAATAACATGAAAGGAAATCAAGAAAAAGAAAATTCAAAGATTGGAGACTTACCTGAAGTCCCTTCTACAAGCAAAGATGAAACAGTTTCCAACCATCATTCCAGTGAAGCATCAGATAATGAAAATTCAAGCATGTCACAAGAAGGTGAAGACTGTAAGGAAGAAATAAAGAAAGATGAACCAGCGCCTGATACAAGTACAAAATCTGTCCAGCCTGAAGAAGTAACTGCTGTTCGACGCAGTTCTCAAGAGAGTGCTACTACTGCCACCACAGAAACTAGTGGTGGAAATTCATCTAGTAGCAGTGATGATTCGTCATCTAGTGAGGACTCATCAGAGTCTGATAGTAGTAGTAGTGATTCAAGTGATGATGAATCTGATGGCAGCCAGTCAACTGATGCTGCAGGTGCTGTACCAGCTAAAAATATTGAGAAGGAAGCAAGTCCTAGTGTTGAGTTGAATGATACATTGGTGCCTCTTGATTTGGGAGAAGAAGATTGGAAAAAAGGTAAAAATAGACACACTTCAGTCTGTCATAATTACTATCTGTTTGTATGCTTATACATGTTTGTCAAATTTGTGTCTCAGACTTTCTTGTTGACTCTGAGAAGCTATATTTATATGTCTCTTTCTATCTTGCAAACTGTAATTGTGTACAGCTCTTGTCTGTTTTACTGTTGATACTTCTCATGGAACTGCTGAAATTGTGTTTTTTTTTTATTCAACAAAGAAATTTTATTTACCTACTTGCAGTAGTTTACAAAATTGTTCAGACTAATTTTCTATTACATTACAGCATTATCTTGATTGAATGATATATTGAATAAGCACAAATATTCATTTTACTTTGAAAAATGAAATCTATCCCCCCAGGGGACTAACATCTAGTAAGTACGTGTTTGGCGAACATGAGGCCCCGAGCTGAGTCTGACATTATTTCCACTTACTTGTGCTAGGTTCCTTTCTTTCTCTTTCCGACCTTCCTTGGTCACCTCTTGTTCTTTTCAATCCCGACGCCATTAGGGTTAGGGTATCTTTCATTTTCCTCATTTTTGTCCCCCCCCCCTCATTTTTTGTCCTACCCCTCATTTTTTGTCCCCCCTCATTTTTTGTCCTGAATGTTTTGAAATATGTTTTGGTATGTTGTAATTCAGGAGGGTTTTTAGTGGGTATGGTTGAGTCATTCGGCGAGTCCCACAGCATGTGTTTTTTTGTTATGTTACACTTTAACTCTTCTTTATACTTTAGAATGGTTGAAAATGGCTGGTCTAAAATGTTTGCTTCACATGAAGCACCTCATGCCTGGTGGTGTTCCGTTGTTTGCTTGCCTGGTCCTCCTGAGGCAACACACAGAGGCGGCAGCTGCTTACAAAAAAAATTAAAAAATTGTAAAATCTTAACTAATCATCCCAATTTTACAATTTAAAGACAGTTTTTATCTTTCTTAAATGCTCAAAACAAAGAATACATTTAATTTGATGAGGATTTATTTTTACCTACTTCAAGTACTCTTATGTTGCAATATATTAACATGTCTATTTTTAAAACCTTTTTTACAATAATTTGTACTAGTTTTTGTAGATAGACATATACTGATGCAGACTTTTTGTAGAACTTTTTGAGACAAGCAATATTGCTATTCATTTTTGTCACCTATGCCTAATCGTTTAGGTGGTGTAGGCAAAAATCTCTTCAAAGATGAATTTTTTTTTTCTGACTTGATTTACTATCATCATTGTCTATTATTTGTTTTTCTTAATGCAACAGTGTATATACTTAAACCTTTCCTGAGAACATATCCATGTATTAAAAAAAAGATTCACGTAAATCGGATAAGTGTTTCTCGAGAGATAAGAAAACATGCGGACAGAAACTTATCCGAGTTACGTGAATCTTTTTTTTAATACATGGATATGTTCTCAGGAAAGGTTTAAGTATATACATTGTTGCATTAAGAAAAACAAATAATAGGCAATGATGATAGTAAGTCAAGTCAGAAAGAAAATTCATCTTTGAAGAGCGATTTTTGCCTACACCGCCTAAACGATTAGGCATAGGTGACAACAATGAGTGGCAATATTGTTTGTCTCAAAAAGTCACATATATCGTCACATAAAAATTAGTTGGCAAAAATAGAGAATAGTGTAGAATCATTGTGAAATAATTGCAAAATTTTCAATTAATGTATATTCAGTGCAATATATATTGTTAAAAGGAATAAAAAATTAAACAGTTTTCAGTTCGTCTTATAGTTCTGATATTACCATGTTGTTTTAGTAACTGCAAACCTTTTATCTTGCTTTATTTTGTTAAAATTGTGCATGTTTACAATCACTTTCTGATTTTATTGCCTTAAAGTTAATTATTAAATTGTATCTTTAAATACGAATATGTGACTTAACATATCTTGCTTTAAATTGCTGGTAGAAAATTGGTTTCGAGCGTCAATTCTTGAGTATTTCTACCTAGAGAACTATTTATATCTTTAAATATAGTTGTATACATACAAGATTGTATGCATACAACTATAACTGCACTGTAAGACTATGACTATAAATAAATTTTGATCAATGTAATAACTGTACATTTTCTTCTGCAGTTTCTGAAGACTTAATTCGGTGCTGTATAGTTGGATTGGAGGAATGTGTTCTACGCTTTCCACAACATTATAAATCTCTCTATAGACTTACTCATTATTTTTTCCGATCCAAGAGCCATAAAGATATAGAAAAATGTCAAGATCTTCTATTGGGCACTTATAAATGTTCATTTCTTCCTGATCGTCCTTTTGGAGCTTCATTCCAGGGGTTGTTTGCTGAGCGTAAAAATAACAATTTTTTTAATGTAAGTACTTGTCCTTATTTGCCACTGGCTGTCAGAAATATAGTTATTATTATAATGTAGGACTCCAAAGAAAGTAGAAAACTTGTTTTGGTTGAATAATTTCAAATTGGTAGTTTTGAAAAAGTACATTACAATGATTTATAAGTCTATTAATTCTTTCTGTTGAAATATTTCTCAAAATTTGATAGAATTAATTGAATTGAACCTGTGTGTTGTTAAAAATCCATTTGGTTGATATTTGGAAAAAGTAATGTGTAAGTTCAAATTAATTTCAGGGAGTATGGCGTATTCCTGTATCAGAAGTTGATAGAGCTGGCAACTTTGCATCACACATGAGTCGTTGTGTATCACTTCTTATGGATGTACTTCGTGAACGTAAAGATCATGGTTTGCTTTTGGAATTATGTGTACAATTGAGACGAACTCCTGATCCAGACAAGTGAGTGTTTATTTGTGAAATATTTTTTTGAAGATGATCTCTGCAAGATATTTGTCAATGTGGATTAGACTTAAGGTGTTTCAACCTTTCTGATGAGCTCTGAAATCCATGTTACATATCCCTTCATGATTCAATTTGGTTTTGCATGTATGTGTTACAAAGTACTTGATTATGAAGGTTTATTGGGATTTGGTTTACCTGTATATTTTATTAATATTGAGGGTTTCATAAGAGGAAAGTTATCTCATGTGCAATGTGAGTGTAACACCTCTATGCACAGTTCTGCTAAACCTTTAGCAGTTAGACTGCTACTACATGACCTAGCCTACCAATCCCGATTAAGTTGGATCTATTTGGGGCTTTTTTATCAGCCTCTTTTAGGACCCATAGTGTGGGTTCCAGTCCTTTCTAGGGAGAGGTATGGGTCCCAGCACCATAAAACGACACTACAGAATTAATTAGGAGTACCTATATTCCCAATGTATATCTATTAGGCAACCCAAGAAGAGCTATGAACTCAACTTGTCTGTTCAAAGCAACATTCGTAAACGAGTTACAGTTTTAAATAACTATATTGGTTTTGTAACTGTAAGTTAGTTTATATTTATATATAGTTATTTATAACTATGAGTTAGTTTTATATTAAAGTGAGCAAATTTTGTGCACATGATGGAAATTATTTTAAAGACAAGTGATACTCAAGTTTTGAGATGTTATAAGTGTATATTATGTAGAATATACTTCCATTTTAAAGTGGAGCATACACAGCTGTGCTGACATGTTAGTTGATTCTCATTCTGAGTCTGGCACAAATTTTAGCTTCTACTCCACCTTATAATAACGAAGATCCATGCAGTTTCTCTGTGACAACATTTTTGCCCCTCCCCAACTTTTAGGCCTTCAAGGACATTATCATGTAGCATTTGAGTATACTATCAATGATCCTTGCATGGACTTGCAGGGAACACCTAAACCAGCCTGGAAGAAGTGACATTTTCAGACTTCTATGAATCCTGATCAACATCATTTAGTAAAGTTAACATTTCATGTTGCTAAAGGATATTAGATAATGATTGTATTGTGATGTATGTGAATAGGTATGGAATGGAGTCGAAGTCAAGTTTTGAACAAGTGTTAAAGAGTTCAGTCAGTATAGTTATCTCAATGAGTTCACAACTCAAATTCTTCAGCAATAAACATTAAAAATGTGTATTTCATTTATGTCATTAATTTATAGAAGAATAAAATCAAGTAGTAAAGTGGATGCAGGCTCTCCCTTTCGACTCATTAGAAGAATTTCTAAACTGGCAATTTACCAAATAAATAAAGACTACTGTCACCTATCTTACCACTCAAAGCTCATTTATGCCTCCAAGACCTTAAAGGATAATATTGTATGGTATTGTATTATTGAGCATCATGATCTGGTATAAAACGAAAACATAATTTTTACCATTACTTTAAATTCCTTCGGTTCATCTGAAAATTCTGACATGTTTCATGTTTACCAATGTTACTAATGCTTATCAACTCCTCTCATAGAGTAAAGTTAAATATTGTAATTTGAACACTTGATAATACTTCTCTTTATTGAATAAGTTGTGTCTTGTTATGAATGAGTTTGAATTTATATCACTTCTTTATTGAATAAGTTCATACTATCTGTCTAGTTCCTATCTGACTGTCTTACAATGTATGCTTGTCAAAAAATTAATTTTCTTTTAGTTGTCAAATATTTTAACTAAAGTAAATCTTATCATTTCAGGAAATATCTGCGAGACTCTGAGCGGGAACAGTTGTCTCGCCAGGCGTTTTCATTGGCTGTTCAAACTCTTCGTAACTGTGTTCAAAATAGTGGAATCTCATCTGTTCTAGATGTTTATAAATCTTATCAACGTGCACAAAAGCATTTCCCCCAGAAAGAGTCTGTTTTTTCTGCTCTTCTGATTGATGCATACAATAAACATACCCAGGTAAATACAAATATTTTCAAATTGTTTATGTTGTTTCATGTAAACTTATTCTGTGGCCTCTATTCCATTTCTGTGGCTGCCTATTTGTGTTGTATTGTCTTAAATAATTGTGAAAATTGTGAAAAAAGAAATTGAATATGTAAAGACTCATTAATTGTAACCTTATGGGTTGCTGAGTATCCACACTTACACCCATTTGGTGCTACAATACCTCGTCCACTTTTGGGAAGAAACACAGCTCAAGTCAATACTACAAAACATTTATTAATTCATTACACTTAACAAAAAAAAAAGAAGAAGAGAGAGAAGAAGAAAAGAAAGAAAGAAAGAAGAAGAAGAAAGAGGAAAGGGAAAACTCAAAATATGATAGAACAGAAAGAAAACATTCTAAATTGGTTATTTTAACAGAAAACACTGACTTATGCGCTTGTTGAATTTTACTTTCTTTCAAATATCTTTTGATTTTTATTTAATTAGATTAACAAATTAAGTGAAATTCAACCAAAATGAATTTATACAATTTTAAAAATGGATTCGTCTGTTTTCTCTTTAATACCATTCAGAGCCCTAATCATACTCACTTGGTTACTTTTCTAACCCAAGAAACAAAATCTAATAGAAAATCTCCGACCTCACCATTGAAGCTGAAAAGGGGGAACTGGCTGACATTTCATCGGATTGGTTCACACGCTCGATTCCCGTCCACGGACAGCCACGCTTGTCGCCTGGAAAATCGGTTAACGCAAGAGCTCTATTTACGTGACCTCCATACCATAAACGGACGTCCTCACCGGACTGCGGGCTGGCTGGTCGCGACACTCCTATCTCCGTTGTCACAACGACAGATGCAATGTTGCTGTTGATGGTGGTTTCTATCAGCTGACGGTGAACCGTGGCCGTCGGCGCAGAGTAACTTTCAGGCAAATATTCAAGTACACTCACTCGCGTATTCGCGCCACGATTTTATACCCGCACAATTTTAAAAAACGAGTGACGTTATTGGGGGAGAAGACTTTCCCATCTCTCTCTCTCTTTCTCTCTCTCTCTTTCTCTCTCTCCCCCCACCTCTTTCTTGGCGATCTCAACACCCGATCTCCTCCGCTCCTACTCTCATTTGTTCGCCGTCGTCTTCTCTTCGGTGTCTCGAAAAATAATCCCCTCCACTTTATGGCGAAAAACACGCGAGAAATTTGGCCTATCCTGAAAGAAAATTTGTTATTTTACATTTGGAATTTCTTTCATTGCACCGATTTCCGTCGCGAACTTCTATGGGTCCAAGACCCGACCCCTTACTACGATTTATTTTCTATTTTTAACCACCCTATTTACATGGAGATGACTAGGGAATGACTCATTATTTGCCCGGCACTCTCCTCACGCAAGCACTGACATGCTGTTGTCCTCCTCTTTTTCTTTTCTGCCACTGACACCCAGTAATGAATACAAAAACATAGAATCTAAAATATAACAAATATTAGTGGCATTATGATAATTGTTATTGTTAATGTTTATTTCTTGTAATATCTTATGGACCGTGACACTACGCGTGCCGACTGAGGAAGTTGTTCTGATGGCTCAGAGACTTGTCATCTACGATATCCGCAGTGTCTTAAAATAGTGATAAAGATATGTAGGGAAAGAGTTGAGGTGTGATGGGGACCATGTTTTTATTGTGTGTGGTTTGAGATGCTGTCATTTGTCTGTCCCTTTAAGTGTTTAACTGGAATGACCTCACAATTAGGCATTCTAACTCTACAAAACTAGTCTCTTACATCACAAATAGAAAATAAAACTTAATTTCTTAATTACTTTGTTTGTCAAGTATATTAGGAAGTTCACTTATGAGGAGTTTCTTTGAGCTAGTATGTATGGAGTATTTTTTAGTTTTATAATTGAAGTGATTAGTTTTACACGAGATCTAAAGGAGGATTTTTTTCTAGAATCTATAAATTAATGTTTACAGGAGAAAAAGACAGACTTGGAACAAATTATTCAATATTGTCAGCATGAACTGGCACTTAAGCGTTGGACTTCAGCTCAACCAATTGGTGGAGTTTCTTCAGGTTCTGTAAGTTTCATATTGCAATTGTTTGTTTGTTTATTTATTTGTGTATTTATGTATTAGTTCTTCTAAAGTATCTTTTCTTCTTTTATTCCTCTAATATTAGTAACCATGATTTTTTTTGTACATTTAGACACATGTACAGGATGATTCAGTGAGAACAATCTTTTCAAATATCTCCTAAACGGATAAAGGTGTTGGTGGCTCTAGTGGTAGTGTTGTCACTCATCCCGGGTTCGATTCCCCTTGGGGCCAGAAAATTTTCACATTAATGTCTCAGTTCACATAGCTGTGACTACTGAAAAGTAAACTATCCAGTATCAATAACTCTAACTACTTCTACTAACCCCTCCACGTGGGCCAAGTTGTTGGTATACCCAGCTAACTGACCCACCTACAAACAATGGCCTACCACCCAACTCCTAACTCATGGCTCCATGTAGATAAGCTTCAATAGCAAGCTACATTTCCCATTTACAAATACAACAATAGAAGAAAAATGGTTGATGATGTGGAAGTGAGGTTTTCATAAGGCTCTGTCTCCACATAGTGCTCCCGACGGTCAGTATGTTGGGTCAGCAATGCTGCCTTGAAAATTTTCACCTGTACCCACACAAGCTGTCTGCAGAGGCGGGACTGCAGTGTGTGCTACGTTTCAACCGGTGATTTAGTTCCCTGAAGGAAGTAAAAAATTAAAATTTCTCGCAAGTAAAGAATATTTTTGCCGGAGAGTAACGGTGTTCGTTAAAATAATAATATAATTAATTTTCAAACCATTATATATTATTTCATATAGATGAACGTAAATGTTCCAACCTATTGACATTAAAAAGTTTTCCCGTAAAGAAAAAGTGTAAATGAAAATACTGGAGAAGGAAGTGAATTTAAAGTTTTACATGGAACTTTTTTCTCTACAATGATTTGTTTGATTGGACATAAGTAATGAATTGAAAAAATGTCACAGTGGGTTTTATTTTGTATACCTTCAAATGAACTAAATTTGATTACTAATGTTTTTAATTCTAGAAGCACAGTTAACTTATGTTAGTTTTCTCAATGTTTTACAACAGTGAATTCTTATGTGATTAAATTGCAGCAATGTAATTAATTGGATGAGATTTTAAAGTTACTTGTAATATTATTTGGAATACAGACATCTGTAATAAAAAGATCAGTTTTATTCATTCCGAAATATGTTAAAAGGTTTCGAAGGGTGACGAATTATTTCAAAGAGTTCATTTGAAATAAGTAATATTATTTGAACAATATCATTATTTACATTTTGTTTTTTCATTTATTTATTTGCATAACACACAGTGATCAATGCCTTCTGTAAAACCATATCTTCTTTCAAAATATATTTTAAGGAATTATAACAACAATGTCTCTCAGAGGTATTGCCAACATAATGATTTAAAATTGTAATTTACCTGTTCACGTCTATCTGAACTCAGAATTTGGTAAATGAAATACAAATAATCTTGTGAAATTTATGATAAATTTAGTCCAAACTTTAAACTTTAGGATCTTATTTTTTTTAATAGGACATCTTTTTCCCAGTGTGAAAAAGGTAAAAAACTTGTCTTCTTTAAAGACAAAATTAAATAGCAAAGGTAATCAATAAATTTGGTTTTATAAGAAAAATATATAAACTTTCAAATAATGTTAAGAAACAGCGCATTTCTCATTCACTGTTAATTAATTCACTATAAAATGTAAAGGGCCAAAAAGGTAAATTATTCAAACCCAGAAAATTGTCTCCAGCTGACAAAATTACGAAATTGTTTACTGAATAAAAATGAAATCAGTCATTTAATTACGTCCCAGATGAATCAAATGCATTTAAATAGGCGGGCTTCTCACTTCACTTCTGTTCTTTAATTCTGATTGACTTAAATGTCTAGGCAGCGACTCAAGGCACAGTCTAACCGGTGGCCGCGCTCAAGTTCGCGCGGCACCACGTAACATGTCCTCAATGTGAGGACTATGCCATAAGATACTGTGGGTTAAACCCTCATTTCTTCACGACGTTAGGCCCGTAGCCAACGCAGCAGGATGGCGGTGGAAATGACCAACGGGCGGGGAAAATATGCAACGCTGAATGTGGAGATGGTCCCATTTAAATGTACATGCTGCGTCGGCTTCGATCCGACGTACCGGCTTTTGGCAACGCTATGTGGAGACAGAGCTTTAGACTACGATAAGTCGTGACATGAGGCTACTAATTTGACGTGCCCACACGATTTGTAACTTTTTCAGCAACAGAAATATTAATACCTTTTTTTAAATTTTGTACGGTACTATCTATTTTAGCTTTACTTTAAAACCCAAGAAAAGTTCAATACGGAAATATAACATTTATTAATTTCATCAAGCAGCAGCAGGAATGGCAAATCCTCAAATGTTTCACCATTGGCAATACCGACAGAAAAAATGCAGGTGTTTTCTAAGCAACTGAAACCTTTCCCTGGCCAGGCATTATATTTGGTATGTGCATTATGTTCAGAAATGTTTAAATATTCGCGGTGCTTTTACATTGTTGTTATTTGTTTAACTTCCAAAGATGTTTTATCTTTTTATTTATATTTTTTCTAGCTTTGAAATAGAATTAAAAGGATACATAGTTCCACTTAAAAAATAAAAAATAAATTGTTAATATTTCTGCAGTTGAAAAGGCTACTATGTGAAGTCGTCAAATTATTAGTTCCATATCACAACTTACCTGAGTGTAAACTACACTTGGATATATTGTTTAGAAGATATTTGGGGTGAATGTTTTTACTTAATCACTGGTACATACTTACATTCAACCAAGTTTTTGCACATTTTTTCTCTTCCCTTTCCTTTACTTCACTTAAACCTTACAATTATTTATTGCAAAAAACTTTCTCTAATTGTGGCATGTAAATGGAAAGGGCAGTAAGAGCCAAAAAATTTTTTTTTCTCCTTTAAAAAATGTTTTCCTTGGCAATGCCAATGCTATTGTAATTGATCTAAGTGCCTTCTGTTGATAGTTTAATTGGTGTTAGTGTTCCAGTGAAAATATAGTATGTGTCTGTTCATCATCATGAGGCTAACCTGGGCGTACCACCACACACACGCACACGCACACGCACACGCACACACAATTTGAAAGAGATTTGTCCTTTTGGTATTTCTTCTAAAATATGTATGTGCATACAAACACAAGCAGTACATGTAAGAAACATATATTTTTTATAAAATTTGTATAATATATCAATACAATGTGTGTATATGCATATATAATCTCCCCTATCTGAAATAAAATTCTAGGTATGCCACTGAGGTTAATGTAGATTATGCAATAACAGTCAGGGAAATCAATATTATAGTATATTTTTGTACTATTTTTTCTATAATTTGTCATAATACCAGGCAAAATTATCGTTATCAGGAGTGGTACGTACACTCTTTTGGGTATTTGATGCGGTTTGTGCAAACCATGTGTGGCATTTATTTTGCATGTACAAAAGTTTCAACAGATCACTTTAAATTGGGATGAAATTTAATTTTTTAAACCACCATTAGTTGCAACATCAAACAAGTAATCTATGATTATTTTTCCATAATTTTTCATTATCAACTATGGCTGATTGAAATCCTGGTTAAGTTTTGCTAAGTGTCTCTTGTAAAAACAAATTTTTGGCACTTGGATCATTTTCCAATTACATGCCTATTATATTTCCTATATTTTAAATCCCTGAAATCTTTCTGTTTCGGATATGTTCGGTTTCTCTGAATGAGAGTGCAAGAAAGGATCTCATCCTAAACATAGTTTTGGAACAAATCATTGTTTTTCAAAGAGGTATTGCAGGGTCCTTTGTCTCTAAGCTCACAATCTGTTTTTATATTTATAAATTGTAGATCCTTCCATGACCTGCAGTGAATCTGATTGTAAGTGGCCCCTTTATAGCACTTTTTATTGATATTTATCTTTGTATGTTGATTTAATGAAATATTTTTAATGCTTTTATTATTTTAGTTTAAAAGCTTTGATTTTGATATAATTTGATCCAGGTACCAATGACCACAGTAGTTGAAGAGTTCTTAAATTATGCTAACTAATTTTGTTGATGATTTAACCTCATGAAAATTATACAAGTGTTAAAAGATAAAAGAATCAGCCTTAACAATTAGGTTACATAAAATTCTCAAGTAATTACATTATTCATTATGCATTTTTCTTTTGAATATTTCAATCTACATTACATAGGTTTCTTTAACTATTATGCTCTAGGTATACAAGTGTCATTATTTTGAATTTAATGAAGAGAAATAAACCTTCCTCTGATCCTGTCATCCTCTTGATCCTGTATCCAGAATGTCCTTGCGAGTAAGTCGTGAGTGCCTCTTTTCTCCGGAACTTATTGTCCTCACGATTGGGTAACCATTATTTAAGAGATGATGTGAGTATAATTTCTTGTATCTTGTATAATTTCCCTTTCTTTCCTAGCTGGCTTTTCTCCTTCAGTGGGTTCTCAGAATTGTTTGGATTTTAATTTTGTATATACTAACCTCAATGGCTGTGATTCCTGGTGATCCTGTTTAATTCCATGAATCTTTACCTCTCTCTGTGAGTTATTTCTGTTTATTTTGATTATTATTTCCAGTAGTATAGCAAAGATTTAATACACCTGAAGAAAGTAAAGATCTTGTTATTTTGTTCAAGTTTCAAATATTTTTGTATCTTTTAATATTTTCCTTGTCGTATCTGTTTAATTTAACCTTTGGCATATCTGTATGTGAATTCTGTGTTTCCCCAAAAGTTTTGGATCATGTAGCATTTACATGATACTTAGGTTATTCATTTATTGCTTTTTTTCATTGGTCGGATCTATAAAAAATACATTTATTTTTAGTCATTCTCCTCAAATGTAAGTAGTCATTGAAGAATAAGTTGCATCTCCATTGAATCTACGTATAAAAATATTGTTTTTAATTCTCGTTTTCTTTTGTCAGGCCTCAGACACTTCATTGGCAGGATTTCCAGATGCTACTGCACTTTTGACATCTATGATTCTGAAATCATCTACTCTACCAACTACTCACTCTGTTCCTGGTAGCCGCCCTCGAGGGCGTCCGCCTAATGCATTGAAATATGCTCATCTTCTTGAAGATAGATCGATGAATTGGGCTGATGCTTTATCTAGAGGATTGCTACACCAGCAACAGCTGTTATTGCTGCAACAACAGAAGCAGTTGCAATTGTATCAAGAGCAAAATGAACTTCAGCAGCAACAACTACATCATCAAATGAAAGACAAGCAGCAGCAACATTTCAGAGACCATCTACAGCAGCCTGTAGATCAGCTGTGTAGGGACCAACAGTTCAACACAGACAAACAACGTATTAAAGACCTTCAGGCGGAGCAGTTATCGCAACAGTTGCTACAGCAACAAGTAAAAGATCTAGAACAACGTTATTATCCAAAGGAGCAAATTCAACCAAAAGATACCAACAAATACGGCCAAAAAATACGGTACCAACAACATCAACAAATACGAGACCAGGCCCAGCAGCAGCATCAACAACAGTCATTTCAGCATCGACCAGAGCAACAGCAGCATTCACAGCAACAGTTGGAACAACATGAACAACCAAAAGAACCACTCCCAACGTTGTCACGTAATGAAAAGCACCAGATTTCTCTCAAAAAGGAATCAAAGGAACTTGTGAGGGAAAAGCTACCACAACAGGAAGATAAGGATCATAAAGGTACTTCAATTGAACAACTGCGACAACAACCACAGCATCAAGAACTGCGACAGGAACAGCAGGAACGACATCAACAGCAGGAGAAACAACTGCAACAAGAACAACAACTTCTGCAACAGCAAGAAAGAGATGCATTGCAACAACAAGAACGACAACCACTGCCGCATCAAGAACGACAACCGCTGCCGCAACAAGAACGACAACCGCTGCCGCAACAAGAACGACAACCGCTGCCGCAACAAGAACGACAACCGCTGCCGCAACAAGAACGACAACCGCTGCCGCAACAAGAACGACAACCGCTGCCGCAACAAGAACGACAACCGCTGCCGCAACAAGAACGACAACCGCTGCCGCAACAAGAACGACAACCGCTGCCGCAACAAGAACGACAACCGCTGCCGCAACAAGAACGACAACCGCTGCCGCAACAAGAACGACAACCGCTGCCGCAACAAGAACGACAACCGCTGCCGCAACAAGAACGACAACCGCTGCCGCAACAAGAACGACAACCGCTGCCGCAACAAGAACGACAACCGCTGCCGCAACAAGAACGACAACCGCTGCCGCAACAAGAACGACAACCGCTGCCGCAACAAGAACGACAACCGCTGCCGCAACAAGAACGACAACCGCTGCCGCAACAAGAACGACAACCGCTGCCGCAACAAGAACGACAACCGCTGCCGCAACAAGAACGACAACCGCTGCCGCANCAACCGCTGCCGCAACAAGAACGGCAACCGCTGCCGCAACAAGAACGGCAACCGCTGCCGCAACAAGAACGGCAACCGCTGCCGCAACAAGAACGGCAACCGCTGCAACTCCAGAGTCGACCTCAGCAGCCACAAGAACAACCACAACAACACCAGGGACGACCTCAGCAGCCACAAGAACAACCACAACAACACCAGGGACGACCTCAGCAGCCACAAGAAAAACCACTACAACACCAGGGACGACCTCAGCAGCCACAAGAAAAACCACAACAACACCAGGGACGACCTCAGCAGCCACAAGAAAAACCACTACAACACCAGGGACGACCTCAGCAGCCACAAGAAAAACCACTACAACACCAGGGACGACCTCAGCAGCCACAAGAAAAACCACTACAACACCAGGGACGACCTCAGCAGCCACAAGAAAAACCACTACAACATCAGGGACGACCTCAGCAGCCACAAGAAAAACCACTACAACATCAGGGACGACCTCAGCAGCCACAAGAGCAGCAGAAACAGCACGAGCATCAAAAGGAACAGCACCAACATCCAAAGGAGCATTTAGTACAACAACAACAGCAGCAGAAACAGCAACAGAAAAAGGAGGAAGAACAGCAGCATTTTCTTGTGCAACCACTGGGTCAGTCACTTCCCCAATCTTTATCAAAATTGCAGCAGAAGCTTCATTCTACGCTAAAAGACCGAAAACATACCCAACCATTTCCGGAACATCAACAAATGCTTAACCGAAGAGAATTACATAAAAAATGTCCACATGTTCCTAAGCAGAAACAAGAACTGATATACTCGAAACAAAAACCAGAGCAACATCCTTTGTTCAAGGAAAATACTGACAATCAACAAGACCTCCCAAAACAGTTGCCACATGCTTCTCAAGAAAAGACTCAACATTATCATGCACAACAAATGCATCCCCATTTGCAACAAAAGCAGGCCTCTGCTTTGTTGTCTCAACAGCAAACACTTAAGCAATCCCCTCCCAAAATTTCTCAGAAGAGTCAGGGTTCAGTACCAGACTTTAGTTCTCTAAGCTCACTATTGTCAGATCCTAATATACTGTCAGCCATGAAAGGAAAAATCTTTCCTGGAGTAGATGCTCAATTGGTTTTTGAATTATACAAAGCTCAGTTAACACAAAGTACTTTTCAAACAGAATTTATTAGACAACTTGCCGCTCATAATTTGTCTTTGCCTCAGATTACACCGAACCTTTTCAGCTCCTTGCCAAACCTCCCATTTGGCAATACTCAGTTAACAGGTAGTAACTTTAAATTGGACAGTGACCACCCATCAACTCAAGCATCAAATGTCATGTCTGATTATGTTAAGGATAGGCCCAGTATATCTATAACTCCCATCAATCAGACAAATTCCAGCAATAAATCAAAACCTGTCATTGCAAGTTCCTCTTCTGCATCTATGAGTGCTAGTTATGTCACTTCTAGCCAAGAGAAAACTCGATCATCAACTTCCTTCGTCCCTAGTGCTGCTCAGTCAACAAATACTAGTGTAAAAGATTCAAAATTCCTTGGTCATGAATCTTTCTCCAGTGCTAGTTATAAAACTAAGGATTTAATGTTAGGTAGTGGTAGTCTTACCATATCTCCATCTACAACACTGGTGAATGTTCCAGTATCAAAAAGCAACAATTATAGAAAACCTATTCAAAATCAAGGACTTCTGCCTAAAACTGCTGTAAATACCGATGAAAGTGTTCATACTATTTCAAGTTCTTCCCCTGACAGTAAAACATTTTCTAGTCCTGTGATGAGTAAGGTGGAGCATAAATCTGTTATCAGTTCCTCTCAGAGACATGGTAATTCTGATTCAACAGTGTCTTCACACGGTGACTGCCTTTCTATATTTTCTCAAAGATCAAAGGCTAAGGACCTTCAGATTATTCCTATGACTTCAGGAGAAAATCCTCTATCCATTCATCCCCTTCCTTCTAACTATAAGCAGTGTGTTAATTATGCGACTGACAGTAGTACTAGACAAGATGATGAATTAGAAACTGATATAAATTATAGCCCTCCAGTTAAAAAAATGAAAGATAGCTTATCCATTGTTGAAGTTCCTCGCATTGTATCACCAACCAAGAGACAGTTTGACCTCAATAAAAAGGAAGAACTTAAGGTCCCAGTAGAAGCTGATGTAGAAGTTATTACTCTTGAATGAGATGGAATTTTAGATGCTGAAGTTTCATGATAGCATTCTAGTATTATCTTAGTGTCTAAAGATATTGGAATGTAGTTGTACATTTTTGTATCATAGTTCTTCTTTAATTTGCTTACTTTAGCTTAGGAAAGTCAGTCTTATTTTTTAATTGTATATTATTTTCTGGTAGTACTTTTGAAAGTGTTTTAAATTTTATATTTGCTTTGCATGTTAATTATTTAATGGGAGAGTGTTGAAATGATGATTATTGTTTGAATTCTATTTGAAATTAAGTGACTTGTAATTCATTATTTTAATTATGCTATAAGAAAATTTCAATTTTAACTTTAATTTTGAATTAGTATATGCAGACTATTATTGTTGTTATTTTTATTATTGTTTGTGTCAGATACAGTCATGTCTTAATAATAATATGGAGAATGGAAGATTTATATGAATGCTTTAATTTTTTTCAATTTTATACTGATATTTGAGTGTGACAACAAATTTTAAGAATTACAAAATGAACATGTGATGTTCTTTTCAAAGGTTGAGAATGTATTTTAATCACTGACATCATTTATATTTTATTATTTATTGGTCATAATTCACTGTTATTAGAAAAGACATTTTTGGAAGAAGAATTTAGCTTTGCTGAATTATGGCCCTTACCATGTAATGGTTAAGGTTTACTATGTGGAATACATAACTTAATAACCTCTTTGTGTTCTTGTCATCCCTTTAAAATAATTTGTGAAACCAAAATTGAAATAGTGGATTGATTGAACAAGGACTTATTTGTCTGTAGTTTTGTGTATTTTTTTCTCATTATTACCTACCGTTCATGATGCTTTCTCTTTTAAAACTAGATGCAACTTCCCAACCTCTCCCATTTTCACAGAATTTTCAATAATTTAATTCAAATTTAATTTATTGTATACTTCCATGGCATTCTGGTTGGATAATTCTATGGAAATTCCAGGTTTAAATATGTGATTAAGCTGTGTGATCAAAACAAAAGAAAATTAATGGTTGTGATATTTTCTTCAAAATCAGAGCAATTCTGTTTTAATGGTGTTCTTTTACGTGTACTATAGTTTTTCATAAAATCTTTTATTTTTATCATCTTATTTTTAAGTCTATTATGTTATATATTTCATTTCTTTGACATGTAGAAAATGATAGAAACTTTACCAATCTACTTGTGGAGAAGAATAAAAGATGGGTATTTCTTTTCATTTTTGATTCCTTGCTATCTGTGAGTTACACTTTGTGCTCATGAAGCAGTTTGTTAAATTTTGAATGGCAATGGGGCTTGAGGCAGAGGTCACCCCTGGAGCCAAAGGCTCTGGGTTCAAATCCCGGGTAAGCTGATGGTGTTTTCATCACGTTTTACCTGTGCCATGCGACAGGAAACTATTGCAGTATGCATCTAAGCATTACAATCGTCATTATATCCCTAGAATAACTGTCATATGGGCGTCTGGGATATAGACGTAAATATAAATAGATTGGACCGTCTCTGCTCTAGATTGTCCTGATAACATGGTGAAGATTCTGAGAGATCTCGCACATCCATTTGGAGGGGGTAAAGAGGGAAGGAACGCAATGGCTTGTGCGCAATAAGGGCTAAGAATATATTCTTATAGTGCCTTACTGCGCAGCAGTCAGAGAGGGAAATTGAGTTGCCCCACCTAAGCCGATGTACGAGAGAGACAGAGGCACTTCACATAGTTTTCCCCTTCGGACAACCGGTGCATAATGGTTTTAGTCTGGTCTGGGGTTGTCTCATAACATCTCGAATTGTTCGAATAAATCTTCCAACTACAAATGATACAGCTAATCAATTAAACCGACTATTTTCTCTCACAAATTAATTACCAATACTAAATACAAATATATATCGTTAAAATTGGCGTGGTCCGGTGAGTTAAACTGCTGACAAGACCGCGGAGGTTCGAATCCTTGTGAGGTCAAGAGATTTTTACTCGTCCTTCGAAGTTCAGACCTCGGTTTTATAAAAAATGAGTCCCGGGCACCAAATAGGTCGGAGAATGATATTGGGAACATAATCTCCCGAAACCAAGGCCAAGAAATGGCGGAACTGTACTCGCATTGAACCCTGACCGTGGGCAATTGTGAAGTATACTGTGTCAGTTGAGTTGTAGTATATTCATTTATTAAAATTTTAAATTCGAACAAAAACAGTACTTTTATGACGCGAATAAAGATGTGGAATGTACTTTTTAAGGGTTCATTGTTCTTGTATTATTAGTTTTATTATAATTCACTTGGATTATTCTACCATCCAAACTTTGTAAGTCAAGTAGTTACTTTCGGCCAGATAAAAATGGCGACGACTCGGGAATTGGGCTGACCTGGGACTTCCATTTTGATCACGGGGGTATTTATATTTATCGAAATTTACATATGCACGCATTGCAAGTAATTATACGTAGTAAATCATACAGAGGTAGTAGAAGGTACCTGTTCGTATGAAATGGAGTACTTATATGCTAAATTAAATTAAAGGCACTCCAAACTTTGTATTGTAGTCCCTAAAAACTAAAAATTAATTGAACTAAAATTAAAGCTTACCTGTGAGAAAAGAAAAACAATGAATAAAATATATAGTATCATTGTAAACTTTAGCAATAGTATTTAGTAGCAAGTAAAAAATATTTATAAGCTTATCATTGGCATATCTCAATAGACGGGATTAGTTGCGCGACCTAATCCAGTTTTTAAGTTTTGATTTCAATGAATTTAGATTATATAATATTTTAAGACTGAAGAAGATTATTAAAATTACTCAAAGCATTTTTGTAACTATTTGTATTACTTTTATTCTTTTATACTTTATTGGTATTTTAATACTCCTTTTTTCTAGTAACACTAATAGCTTTGCCATATAAATCTTTCAAAGTTTTGTAACGAAGTAGTAATGATTGGAAGGCAAACATTTGTGTAATATTTCTTTTCATTATTAAACTGTTTTATGTTAACAATTTTTAAAAGCTTATTTTGTAGTCTTTGTAGTAGATTTCAATTATTATGATAGGCACCACCCCATACTATTATTCCATTGTTAACATTACTTTGGAAAAATTCATAGTATTATATATGTCATCCCGGGTTCGATCCCCGGGCGGGGCAAGATAAAATGTGAAGATTTTCATTTCCATGTATGTTTAAATAGCTGGGATGTATGAAAAGTCCGCCCTCTGCGACTAACCGCAGTTTTAATGCTCGGATACTACAATCTGGATCCTATCTAGACGCTGTTCCTCCGATCTCGGTGAAAATTACGAGGGGTCTAGTGAGTAAACTCACACAAAAACTGAACCTTACTGGCACTCGTCATTCGTGGTCCTTAGCTGGCCGAAACGCGATACCTACATTATACTCGGAGAAAAGTACTCATCAAAAACTCTGTTCATAATCTACTTCATTATTTTCATAATTTCTGTTCTTCCAGCTCTCTGTCTGTAATATTAAAGCAAATATGAAATATATCATTCAAACTCTTGGCATAAAGACGGAGAAATACAAAACTTGAGAAATGTTTCCGATCATTTTCGCGAAAAATGAATTTTTTTAAACGCAACTTACGAAAGTGGTATTAGCCTCGATACATTTAAATTGGAATTAAGTCCTAAGCTATGCTATAAATAATAAAAAAAGCGGTCCAATTTCTCGGCTTTTCCAGAATGCAAAAATTAATTAAATGACATATTTCACGTAATTCGTGTGATAAAATACGTTCAATTTTCCCGTATTAAGGAAAATATTTCAGCAAATTGAATTTGTATAAAGAAATTCGAAGTGCTTTGCAGTTGCAGTCAATGACGTAGCAATTCTAATAAAATTTTGCATTTTCTCTTATTTCTATATTTTGTTGCAAAGTAACGGCATATTTTTCTCATTCACCGCATGATTTATCATATTATTAAGTGTGTTCTAATGGTACTGTGCTTAGACTAAAAAAATAATGTGAAATAGTTACGGCATATTTAGATCTCAAAATATAGATTATTGCGATTTGACAAATCGCAGCATGTAGCTTATCGATTTGAATCAGCTTATCGTTTGCACTCAGCTCTAATCGCTTTGATCTGCAGTGAGAATACTTTCACACCAATTCACAATAATTAACGACGAGGCCCTTCGGAATTTTCGTTAATAAAATTTATTCGCTTTTCGTAGCAAATCCTTCGACTTCACCATCGGGTGAGATGTCACCAAACAGCGTCAGTGAAACAATATTCCCACATTGATGATCTGCACTTGAATGATGGCGCTCCATGTTTTTATTTTCAGATGTGCAAACGATCATACTAACTTGTTTAAAGAGTTAATTTTGTTGCATTGGAAAGGAAATGTGACATTTTTATAAACATATAGATACGACTCTTCAAAGATTCCATCGAGCCTCTGCGAAGGTAAGCAAATTCATTGTTTGATGCATTAGCAAATTTTGAATAAAAATAATTTTGCAAATACGTACGTTACGTAATGTATTATAATAATACATAACTGTAATTAAAGGTTAATGATAAATTCTACCAACAATTCCTATATATTCTTTTTACAAAATCGCAAATATTGGAGGAGATATTTTTTTAAAGATTTACGAAGAATAAATATTCTATCCGCAACATGAATTATTAGAAATGCTCCCCTCATAACGAGAAAAACTGCTCAAATTGTTCAATATTAGCAATTTTAACCGTCCGTGAGCACTTTCATCCCCTTCGATACTTTACTTTTACAAAGCTCAATAATAAAATTTGTTTCATTTCTTATCATGATTCGTTGGAATTACACTCTAACTGATTAATTGGACCAACTTGGGTAACGTACGTACTCTCCCTACGAAATATCTCGTATTGTATTTGTAACCTAATTTATTGACCCTAATATTTTCTCTTGGAGACACACGATTCAGTGACATAAATAAATGGAAGTGTCAGTTCCAGTGAATTCTAAGTTCACAGGATTTGTAATTCGACCAACATTACTTTACAAGGATAAGAATAATTTACTGGAAATACAAATCTCCAGGTATGAACAGTTCAATAGTTCTGATGAGTTGACTCAAATTTCACAGTAGGGGAAACTAGAGTGAAATTTGGATGTCCGAAAATGGTTATTTGTGGTAATCCACAACAAGTATGAATCTAGAAGAAAGTGAGTTACCATCGGTATCGCGCATGATTTCTTAACCCGGTTGAGAGAATTAGAGTTGAAAGCAGTGGACATTATCTGAGAAAGTTATGTGGCAAGATTAAGATGTATGAAGTTCTTTTGCGGCCAATGGAATATTCGTTGATGGATACTGCGTGATTTAAGGATCGATTCTGAACATGGGATTGCATAGGAATCCTTGAGACATGTTGGGTAGCTCGCGAGAAAAAATTCTGAAACACTTCGCGAAGATATTGTTAATGGATAGTGCAACTGTCAATTTCATGAAGCGAAACAAAAAATAACTCTCCCAAAGACGAAATGGGAAGCATACGGCTGACAGATACCATTGTAAAGCCCTATCTCTGATACGAAATGTTTCTAACATTCGGAGGAAAGATCCCACGAAAATATCCCGTTCCGTTTCTCTTTTTCTCGGAAAGTTTCAGATAACACAGTCTTTTAAATGTTCGTAAGAATTATTATAGAAATTTGCCTCGTAATACTAAGTTTTATGTTCCTTTAATTCTATAAGAAAGAAACCAAGGAATAATTTAGTCATCTGATTTCAAAACCAGCTACCTCACTTAATTGCCATTGTGAGTTAGCAGCTATTTCCTTGCGTCTATTTTTTAAATACAAACTCCTTAATTCTTCCATTGCTTGTTGATATTCGGCTAAAAATTATATTAAATACCGCCAAAGGTATGTTTTAAAAAAATCACATCCTTGATTTTTTTTTGTATCTTTAAAAATTATAAATCAGAAGGACGGATGCATTACAAATTAATGCTTTTACTGGTTTGGAAACCAGACGACTCAATTAACAATTTTTTCGAGGTGGAGATTCGACGTTATACCGCGCTGCGAGTAGCGTTCTCCGGGACCCGGGGCTTCGCGGGACGCTTCGCCGTCACTCGCGGTTCGCTCTCAGCCTCCTGCCGCCGCCTGCCGCCGTTGGAAGACTGGCCTGACTACTATCCTCAACCTCACCTCGAAGTTTTCGTTCGGGCTAACTAATTTCTTCATGAAACGACTTTTTTACTTTTAACAGAAATAGACGAAGACCTTATCTGAAAATCTCGGTCGGTTACTCTTCCCCGAGACTGTTCCCGCCTCAAATGCAGCCTGACGAATTCGTATTTCCAGCAAGTGCTGTCAGCTTAGAAAGCTACCAAAAATTCCGCGTGCCACGACACGCTCCAATCCCCGTATCACACTTTATTCCCAGAATTCAGAGGATTCCAAGAATTCTGTGTGAACTAAAGGTTCAGTCGCTCAAGCAGTAGTGCCACTCAGAAAGATGATCAACATAGAATCCTATAATTTAGTACCTTCACATTAAATAAGGCGGACAACTTGATGCAGAGACTAGGTCAACGCAATATATGATATTAAATAGCTACTTGTGTGTGTCATAATTATTGATAAAAATATCTGTCATTTTATGCTCTGGATTTTGTAACTTTTGTCTTCAACATTTTACTTTGTATTTCTAGTGAAATTGAACGCGGTATTCTCACGTCTGGTTTCTTGAAAATATATTATAAATATTCTGACGGCCGACGCTCACACAGTATATGATACGAACACTCTTTTCCCGAATGTTCTCGAAATATCCAGACATTTAGAAAATTATGTTTTTTTCCAAAATTTATCATTGTGTAGCTATTATGATACACTACTTAAAAATAAGATTGTTCGACACGAGCCTCACAAACAAAAACTGGTACTCGTCATTCGTGGTCCTTAGCGGGTCGGAAGGAACCTCCGGCCATACGGGCGGAGGGAGTCGGCTAGTCTCTGAAGCAGGAACACGTAGCAACAATCAAATTATGTATTACTAAAAAACAAAATGAAGTCCAACTCAATAACAAAAAAACGTTCATCTATCCGAGATTCCCTGTTCTCGGGTTAAACCGCGAAGTTGGAGAACGAGGTAACCTCCTTGCACGCGGGGTAGAGTGCCCGATGCCGTCAAGAACAGTTGCCTCTGTTTAGTCCACCAACTTCTCCTTGTCCGCGGGGTAGACTGCCCGATGCCGTCGCGAACAACCCGCCACCCCGCTCTCTCCCGATTGGCGGCGCACGGACGCGCTTCGCCGGTCGCCAGCGCGGCGCTCCCCAGCGAGCCATGAGCACAAACCGCTTATAAGAATTATAGGTTTTATCCCATGAAGTCTTGTTACCTCCTTCCGAGAAAACATCGTTTCGTGAAAAAAATTAGTTACGCAGGAATGATACCTGTTTTGCTACTCTTCGGTGGAGTATTACTGCAGCACATCACTTTTGATCACATCACACAAATTAGAAGCAAATGAATCAACAATATCAGGTTTTTTAAGAACTAACGAATTTATGCAATTATTTCTGCTGTGATAATTACAAGCAGTCTTAATAGTGTGAAAACAATAATAAAGACTCAAGAAAATATGGTGATATGAAAATTACATGGTAACATTACCAGTACGCTAAATTAAATTCTTATTCATATTAGCTTATTGACTCAGTCTCTTTCTGGACTCGCATCACTAAAATCTAACATACGATAAATTCAAAGCAAGTTGACCACCGAATTAGTGCAAACTAGCACATATTGAAAAATAAGAAATGAAAAAAATCTGCAAAATGCGACATCTATTAGTGATGCGCACCCATATTTTTTTCTTAAAAAATACTATTACTGAATATACAACATGACAGTTAAGAGAATATTAACATCATTAGATGGACATTTAACATTGTCATCAAAAACATTACAAAATACTGAAATTGGAACAATGGTTTCTTACTGCCAGTAAATCCTTCATGTAACTAAATCACCATGATTGAATTTTCGAGCTTTTATGAGAGGACAGAATCTGATCTTGTCTTCATAAAGCAGTAGAAATAACAAAAGAAAAGCAAGTTGGAAGAATGTGCAGGAAAAATTCGCTACCCTTCTCATTTCCAATCAGAGTAGCGATCGGACATAACTAATGAATTTTACAAAACATCAATGACAAGAGATATCAAACTCGATTACAAAACGATACAAAGTTTTAAACAGAACATACATCTAAAACTTAAAAATTATTATTATAACAATGGTTTCCGAACTTTGTATATGCATTATAAACTATCTTTCTCCACTTATTTAAAAGCCCTATGGTAACATAAATGTGTTTCCGTAGGATTAATAATCAAACAATTCTATTTACAATCGGCGTTTTGTTTCTTAACGCCGTTACGTAAACTCAGGTTAAGCCTTCGTATTTCCAATATACAAGTATCTAACTACTCCTGCTTTTAAACATATTTTACTTGTATCTTATGTTGTTGTCTTTTTAGTTTTTGTTCTTATTATTTCACATTATCATATTACATAACCCATTATCAGATAAGTGAAGCAAAATAGAATATTTACAACAAAACATTTCTACCAAATTATTACTTATTCAATCATGATGTAGAATATAAGAGAAAATTATTACACTTTTTTTTATTTAGATATTACGAATAATAATGACATTATCAAACAAAATAAAATAAGTGCGGCTAATAGCTTACTGTAACGTCCAACTGCAACATGTAACTGCTGATGTACATTTTATTGGCTGTAATCATTCAATTCATTTCATTAAATTTATTTTAAAATATTTATGGCTGTTTCGAATTTCAATCTAGGTATGGTTTTAGGCTTTGGAAGTTATATTTTCCTATTTCCCTCCCGTTAGGACTGCTCAGAATTGCCACATTTTTACATCGGATTCTCAAAATTGTATGTGGTCCCATATATAAGGGAAAGAACATGTGAAATATATTTGCCTTCGCGTTCGAGAGCCTAGGTACTCGCATTAGCACGCGATCCTCGACACCGAAGGTGTGAGTTTTTCCCTTGAATTTTGCCATTCTCTCTGCGGCCGACTTATTTAATTGTTCCCAAATAATTCGTGTGTTCACTATATTCGGACGCGCGCCCTTGACTCTACCAGGTAAACCCAGTTCCTCGAACGGTGTTTCCGGTTTTCTGCCGAAATGAGCTTCGCACGGATTGACCTTCGTACTGACGCTCGGAATGGAATTAAGCCACTTGGTAATGTATGGTAGTAACTCGAGCCATTTTGTATGGTCTCTCAGACAATACATTCTAAATAGTCGCGAAAACTCATTAATTACTCGTTCACTCGGATTTGATTCAGGATGCCTCACACTTGAATACATCGGTTTAATGTTTAGTGTTGCGAGGTTCTCCCTCCATTTATTTGAGGTAAATTGCGTTCTGTGATTGGACGATACAAATTTTGGAACCCCGCACATATTACAAAATTCTTTGATTCTGTTAAAACAGCTGAATGCATTCTGTTTATTGATTGGATACACCCGCACGTACTTAGAGAAAACGTTCGATAATAACCATGACGTACTTATTACCAAATCTCGCCTTAGGTAACGCTCTGTACAAGTCCAAAGCGCAGATTTCTCTCCGTTCTTTTGGAATGATTGGCTCGATAATTCCAAGGAATGTGTTCTTGTTCTTTTGACATTAGTCACATTTACTAATTATTTGTCGGGTAATACTACTCATGTTCTTAAAATAGAACGACTCTTGTAAGATTCTATGAACCTTATGTGCTCCAAAGTGCCCGAATTTGAGTGCGTAAACATTACCATTTCTCGTATTAGGTTTCCAGGTACCCACAACCGATATTTCACCGGATGTGTCCCCGTTCTAATTAATAGCGTTCCTTGGTACATTCGTTGGCTGATTCAGCATGACGTTTATTCGTTCTAGACGAATAGCAACACTTGATTTTCACACCACTTAGTGGTTTTCCATTAAAGCCCTATCCTACGCTACGGCACAGTCTCGTGGCCCTCGTCTTTCCGAAGAGTAATATATAACACAAGACAGTCGCCCTTGCCTCTCGTTGTCCTCGTCAGTGACATTTCATTTCAATACTCCTTTTCCCTTGTTATTGACACTTCCAGGCCTCCTAAAACCCTAGATATCCTTTTCCGCCCATGTTTTCTCTGCCCCCTCGTTACCCCTGACCAGGGCCAGGAAACAAGATAGGGGGAAAATGTCTGAGGTTTGACGCTTCAAGTAGTTTGCGTGTAACACTTACCATACTGCGCTACCAGTCACCCGGCCACCTATAGTTTGTCCAGCGCTCAATAGTTGGCTGCAAGATCGTGTTCACCCATCTCCTATTGGCTGCTAGTGTTCTTTGTTCGTTACATTACATTCTGCGTGTGGTGCTCAGGCTGTACTGTGCCGTAGGCAACATTCGCACATTTAGTGGATTTTATCTAGTGGAATGCCTCGTATTTTTGTGTGTTGCGTACCGGGGTGCTTCAATGCAAGCGGCAACCCGGAAATAACTTTCCTAGGCTTCCCTACCCCACCAGAAAGGTAAGTAATTCTTGTTGTCTTAGCGCCACTACCCACATGGGCAGACGTACTTAGCTCAGTCGCTTTGCTGCGATTATTGTTGTTTGTTTATTTATTTATAAATATATTTGTTACATTCTCTTGTAGACGACGACA
>NNCF01127555.1:703304-943744 GCA_002313205.1 Laupala kohalensis | reverse complement strand
TGGATATAAATAAATGAGTACCTTATTGCAAGTATACCCCATTTTTGTATACTGGATTGTATATTTCCATTCATATGAGAATGTCCTGAATCTTTATTATGAATAAATAGAATTAAGAGCAAGTATGTATTTTCTTTGTGTACATTTCCTGTCAATTGTCCTGTTTTCATTTTCTATTTCATATGTGTAGTAAAATATTTCAGTTATACATCCTGTTAACTATTCACAAATGTTAATTTTTGTAGGGAAAGTATTTTCAGCTAAATTATTGTGAAATTATGAAGCATGAGGTCGGGGGAATGGGGGTTAGAGTACCTGTTTGGTGAAGGGGGAGGGGAATCGGGAACTGCCACGCGCACTGTGGCCGGTTTTTGAACTTGTAGTTTGCGTGTAACAATGTTAGGAGCGCTGAAAGCTGTTAACACACCGTTTGGGAGAGGGGCGTCTGGTTTATAGTCTGTGCCCCTGACTATCGTCAATCAGCATTCTTTTTAATGGACTCCTTCGTCCTCCCTGTTTTTTTTCATACGACCTCACCCGTGGTTCTAGACTTTGTCTCGAAATTACCCTAACCATTCTCCAGAATTTCTACAGTATCTTTCCACTTGCCTTTTCAAAATACATGTCAAATAACGTATCTGGTTAATTATTTGTCACATATATTCAATTTGATTTTCTCCAGCCTTCGCTCCACACGAACTTACTGCGTAGGGTGTCCAGACACTCAACTTATATTTTATGATCCTATTTTAAAGGAAACCCCTGGGCCTGTGTCCCAACAAACCAGTTTTCCCATTCCACTTTCTCTTTCGTCCTCCTCTTTCAAATATCGGCAATCACTTATTGTGACATTCTGAAGCTAACATAAGCAGTAGCTCTACGGCCCCCCTGGGAGTCAAAATAATTTTTTTTGAGACTCAGGAGATAACTACTCAAGAAAGAACACAGGCATTTATTACTGCTCTCAAAATCATATGCGAAATGCCATTCAATAGAAAACTATTACTTCGAATATATTTTCCCATTGGATGATAATACCGACAAAAATACCGAGAGCACTATTCAGGGCATGAAAATTTTAGGTGTAGGTAGGAAGAGCCACGTCGTGACAGGGATGAAGGAGGGTGAGAGGACTTAGTGTCGTGAGGGGTGGTCTTCTCCCTCGTCAAATGATTCGTCAGCAAAGTCATTGTGTAGCGAAAACTTGTGTTCCAGAGGACTAAGTGGGGGCAGAGTCATTCTTTCAGATTGGACAAGGGGTCGCGAAGTAATTTCATCCTTGCCGGTATATGCACGTACAAACGGTTCCTGCGTAGTCGACATATAATTAAAACTCACTTTTGTACCGTCTACGTCTAAGTAGATCTAGCCTTAAGACATGAACCGAGGACGACACTCGACCATCACTATCGCGCTGCTACGGGTTCCGAGAGCGCACGAGCAAGTGTTGAGTAAGGGGAGAGCTACACTCGAATCATTATACTTGAAAGCCTAAAGTCAGCGATTACACCGCTGGGCTAACGCTGGAGCGAGGAAGAGACCTAATGTATGTCTCTATAGCGAGGATGGGGACGAAGAACTTTTGTGAAAACCAGATCATGACGCACGTTGTTACGAGAATTATCACTGTTGTTTTGAGGGTTTCTGTGTTTTTCAAAAGTGAAAATGTACTTCCTTCATTTCCACTTTTTATTTGCAGGATTTTATTTAGATGTCTCCTTTACTCTTTTGTAGGAATACTGTTTAGGTTTTTTAAAATGTTGTTCTTGTATTGCGCTATATCTGGAAAGCATAGTTACCTTTTATGCCATCATTTGGATAATAAAAGTAATTGAATAAATGAATATAAGTGTAAAGAAAAGTTGTGTTTCTTTCCCGAAAATGGGACTTGAACATGATACTTTTTAATAACTTGCCCTCCAATGTTTCGTAGCACTATAAACTTGTCTTTATTGCAAGATGCACTTATTTTTGTGAAACAATGTTATCATTAACAGTTTCCTCGTCCGTCTTATCGTACGTTTCACATTAAAATATTTTTTTCCTCAAGTTTCTCACTAATTGGCTGACGTGATTATTTTCAGTGACAAATAATGTTGACCATTTCCGAGCAGATGTGACAAAGGAATGGTAAAACCATGAACATTACGCATTTCGAATTTCTGCGAGTTTTAAATATTTCAGCCATATCTTAATATTTTACTTATACCCTGGTGAAAATTATACAGTTTTTAAACTTTGGGAAACGCTTTTTGGAACATTCACAAACAACTGTTGTCAACCGTTAGTAACGCTACAGTAAGCGTTTTAAGCCTGAATTTCGAACACCTTAAATGTGTCAGAACGAAAATATCGTTCACAGGTCCACAGGGACCAACCCTAGAGTACATGTGGGCCAAATATCATAGCTCGGGGCATTGAAGTCACTGTGCTAATACAGTGATAATCAAAATATGTTGAACGTTCAATAAAAATATCTAAAGCTAATTTCGAAGTGTTTGACGGTGTACTTGGACCCACCCTGGGGAACACCTAACTTCTTGCTCTTGGTCCCACACTGGAAAGCAACGAAGTTTTTCTTGTTTTTCTTTTTCTACTCTCACGTTTCAAGAACACCAAACAAACTTTGCACTGCACTTGAAACAATCCTGGAGAAGTGTTCCTCAAAATTTTTGATCAATTCTCCCAGCACTTTTCTTGATTTTGATGTTGCAGGTAGTACATGGAATTCCATTTGTGTCAGGTACATCAATTATTCCTATTATATCAAGTACTCTATTATCTTAGCACAGAGGAGTTTAATAGGATTTTCTTCATGTAAACAAAATTCAAACCTTAAAATATTTGTAGGACGTTGATTGGTGAAACGTATTTTTCTTGTAAATTCGACTTTGAATTAAAACTTTTTGCTAAATTTCTTGCTTTAAAATTCAACAAATTTTCATGAGAAAAATTATGAGTAAAAATTAATTTACTATAATATGAAGATGGAATATTAATATTTAACTTTTAATCCTATGCACCTACAACTTCCATATTATTCACCAACTTGTTCAAATTGAGTGGATTTTGCCCATTTTAATAAAATTGAGGAGAACATAAATTAAACCTTCAAACTTCAATCCGATGGTTCATGACCATATTAAACACAATTCATTGTGTAAAATAATTCTTTACGTTTATTAATTGAAACAAAAATGTTAAAATTTCCCACAGCTTCTCATCCATTTTTCGAGTAAATAATTAGAAAATATTCCGGCATTTGAAACTGATGCCATATGATAATAATAATAATAATAATAATAATAATAATAAATTTATTGTCAAAAAACAGTACAAACTGCGTATGACCACGTGGAGGGAAAAAAACTAATTTACTCTCCGGAAGCAAGCAAGGGACCATCCCATCAATTCCGATCAAGGGCCCTTTCGAGTTAGTTTCGATTGTCTAAATTTCTCATCCCTGCGCTAGCATTTCCCCCAGTGATTGAAACCAAATCCATCGCTTCGCTGTTTGAAATATTTACCTCTCACAGACGTTGAAATTATGTAAACAATTTATTTTAAATTATATCGAACTATTTTCATTTAGTTATAAATATAGTAAAATGAGTAAAACAATAATTAACTGATCGGCAAGTATATTTCGACTTAATAATTTCTTGTTGCCTGATCTAGTCTTTGCAATTTAGGAGATTTGAAATGTTAAACTTTGATTTTTACATGTTTCAAAGTTTATGGAGTTTTGTGTCCCAAACTATTGTCTTTTTTACTTTTTCCGTGCCTTGGATGTTGAAGTATCAATATAATCTCAGGCAAATCCAAATATCTGTCAATTTTCGTACTTATTTGCCTAACTTTGGGAGTGTCGACTATGGAAACTTTTCCTCATATAACTGGTATTGTCTTCTTTGAGTTTAGGATGTTTAGAAAATGCTTATTAAAAAAAGAAATCTAGAAAAATCATTCGAAAAGTGTTATTTGAGAAATACGTCATAATTCTGTAATAATTAGGAGAAGGGAGGATAAGCCCCGATGAAAAGGAACGGTAAGTTAAATCCTTCGTTTGGAGGTATGTCCTGCCTTGGTAAACGAAGGGTTACCAAAAGCCGAAAATAAACGCTGCAAGGGTTCCAGGAGCTATGAGAACGCATTTGAGGGTTTTCCGGGAGCTATGAAATCGTAGAAAATATACGCATTTGAGGATTTTCTTTTGTTCGTAATAATGTCAACGGGTTTTAAAAGTTTACCAATTTGACATTATCAGTTGACCTTGCAGAAGAAGTCTATGATGTTCTCAAGCATCTCCGTTTGAGAATTACACCTATTGTACTGACAAAGTATTTGAGCTTTTTCATGTAGTGTTGGTACCGTGGCAGAATTCAAATTACGCGCTAATTCTCTGCCTATACGTAACAAGTGCCGACGCACATGCGTAATAAACAATGTTTCTGCTTATTATATGTTATTGCATGGTTGAGCAAAGTCGATGAAACATAGTTTCATTCTTCCGTGATCAGATTGACAGGGTGTACACCTAGCTGGAACGTACATACTTCATAAAAGGATCACTGATTAAAAGTTAAAAAACTAAAGGTGAGCAAAATGTAAAATTTCCTGAGCAAAACTGAGCAAAGTCAGACCTTTTATTTGAGCCCAAGAACGTTCGAATCGGTTGAGACTAAAAAATCCGTTCCGGTTAACTTGCGAGGGCTTTCCTTTGCGGAGCTCGTAACCCTTCACTTTCATCAGGGAGATGACGAACTTGAACTGGAAAGATTATTCTTGGATCCGGTATGCGGTTTTTAATCCTGATATTTCAATAAGGACTTCTATTAAAAATATTTTGAAATGCGACCATGCTCTGCTGAAGGATGATTTTGTTTTGTTTGTCAGAATAAGTCATTTTAGTCATCTTACGACTTCTAAGGAGCAAAATGCAGAATGAACAATTCTAATAAAGAGATAAAACTGTATCCAAAAAAGCTCAACGATAATCTCAAATACAATTGAAAGAAAGTAAACAGCAAAATAGTATAAGTTAAAACTCTAAAAATGGACTTAAACACTACAGACAATGCACCCAAAGCATCATTTCTTTAAAATTCTTTTTCTTTTCCGCTGGGCCACAGTACTACAGAAAGGTGATTCGAAGGCAGTTTCTTCCTTAGTTTCCTATTTTTATTCTTGCGAACCATGGGTTGAAGAAAAGTGTGACAAAACGGGGACGGGATTGTTTACATGAAGAAGCAGATGCAGGATGGTCACATCTCAGTAGAATGCTCTGAAGTCCTATTAGGCTGAGATTCCAAGGCATGAGCATCCAAATGTTTTTTCAGTATCATTAGTAGTTCTTCTCTGTACGATTTTCTTGACGATGTTGAAATTTCATTTTGCTTCCAAATATTTTGGACATTATTCATCGTTTTAATCTGTTTAATCATATTCAACAGATGAATATCACATGCAATGGTTTCAGGGCTACTGGAGCTCAGTGGTAGCGTACTCACCTTGTAGATCCAAAGTACCCTGGTTCGAATCCGGGCGCTGTCGATTGCCTGGAGTGTGTGACGGTCGATTTGGTCCCGTGATCAACTTCCCCTCTCTAGCGCCCCTTGAGTTTTTCCTTTTCAGATGGGCATGGTTATATTGCGTCCCACGCTGCGGGTGGGGATGAGGAACATTTCTGTGCATGGTAGAATGGAGAAGGAGGAAAATTAGTTGAAAATAAAGAGTACATATAGTGGGGTGCCCCTTATACTGAAATAGCATTTGCTACAGTAAAGTGAGACGTTGAATAGCTTATGTTTCGCTAAAAAAATGGCAGATTCAATTCAACTGACCATGTTGAGTAAACGTGGTAAGGTACTATAGGATTCCACAAACTCTTGAGCGACGGATCTCAACGCTGGAGATGCGCAGCAAGAAATACTAGAATCATGTGAAAACGGATGACAGAAAAACGATTATATTTGAATTAAGATTAGATCGTAGCTACGCAAGTGACGACGAGATTGCTCTTCAAAGACAGTACGAAATAGTGTCAAAGGAGAAGCAGAAGACAAATTTTTTAGAGCGGACAACCAAATTGATTTTGAACGTCCAACCAAATTTTCCTCCTGATCTGTGGGAAGATATGACAACTAGTAGTAGTAGTTGTGTACAAACGCATGTAAGAGTTCGCACACAAAATTCAAGAATCCCTTCTATTTTCTGTATCCGGATATTTTCAAATTTTTGGAAGTACTAAAAGAATTTGGAATAGACACATCTGAAAGAACGGAGAGAAAATTGCGCGCAGCAGATAAAAAGAAAATTTCACTGCTAGAAGACAACATTGCAAAATGCAGAGCACATAACGTAGGAAGGTTTCATTTTGTGATGATTATGACTAAGAAATACAAACATCTTGTAATCACTCGTTCAGAAGAAATTAAAAAAACTACTCGACGCAGCGATTATGAAGAAACACGCCGGAAAATTATGATGCAGCTATTAGACAAAGAAAAAAGAAATCCAGCTCGCCTACTCCCGGTACACTCTGGGTAACACTAAACGAACTAAAACGTTGAATCTTGGATGTATTTATAGTAAGGCAACGATTCAGGTTTGCATTTATCCTAAATATTGTACGGATCTGATTTTAGTGTTTACGTATATTGCAGAGGTGTCCCCCCCTAAACCCTATGACGCACCCCCCAATTCGCAAGGACCCCCCCACACAAAAATTACACCCCCCTTCGTTTCGACTCACTTCCAAATCATATTCCAAAAGTTTAGAAATATTTTACTTTATCTCTCTTATTTACCCTTACTTCCTTTAAAAACGTGTGCAAAATCAGTGCACATGCTTTCTCACACACTTTTAAGACTCTTATCTATATAGTAAGCAAACTAACTTTACGAAGAAAAATGTAATCATTTTCATGCATTCAATAAATTTTAATAATAAATTTATTGTCAATAAATTTATTGTCAAAAAAACAGTACAAACTGCGTATGACCACGTGGAGGGGAAAAAAACTAATTTACTCTCCGGAAGCAAGCAAGGGACCATCCCATCAATTCCGATCAAGGGCCCTAAGGCAGAGGCGGATTCAAAAAATTCAGCAAAAATTCCTAGATAAGATAAAAAGTTAGCTGCGAGTTATAATACTAATAGAATGTCAATATGTTTGTAATTTTAAGCAAAAAATTACATGTAAGTTATTATCGAACTATAGATTATTCTGAGTATAGTGCTTAAAAATTGAAATAACACTAAATTCACGATTTATTGTTACAATAGACCCGCCCCTAGACAAAGCCTAGAGAACCTGTATGATAAATCCGCCTCTACCCGAAGGAAAACCGGAGAAAAACCCGGGCCAGGATGGGGCTACAGAATTTATGTACACAAACGTGCCAATGTTGAGTACACATAAAACTAAATTAATATGAGCCATAAGACAACACAATCATGCAAGAAAATAGTTTTTGAAATTGTTATAAGTTGTTTAAAAAGTACTACAGCAATGGCGTGATAAAGCACAAGACGAATTTAACTTTTGTTAAAATCAATAAATTCTTTTACAGTGTAGAAGCACTGGTGCAGGAGGTAGTTTTTAACCGCGGATTTGAAGATATTCAATTTCATAATATCTTTTATATTCTTGGGCAGGGAATTATATAGAACGATTCCCGAATGGTATGGTCCCTTTTGGCAAAGAGTGGTTGACACTCTAGGGCGATGAATATTACTACTATTGCGTGTATAGTGTTCGTGAACGAGACTGTTTCGTATAAAGCAAGGGTGGCACTTCAGTAATTCGGACTTAACAAACACGACTGTTTCATAAATATAAATGCAGGGAAGTGTTAATATATTTAATTCCTTGAATAAAGGTTTACAAGAGTTTCGGGGGTGAGATTTACAAATTATCCGAACTATCCTCTTCTGAATTCTGAAAGTTTGAATACTCTGACCGGAATTACCCCAGAAGGTAATGCCGTAACGTAAATGGGAGTAAACGTTTGCAAAATATACGCAACGGGAAATACGTGGACTAACTGCGTTAACTAAGATTCGGAATGCGTAACACAATTTGCTTAATTGGGAATTAAGATTGTCAATGTGACAATTCCATTTGAGGTTGTCTTGAATATGGAGACCTAAGAATTTTGTATTTGTAACAGTTTTTAATTGTGTTCCGTTTAAAGAAAGAGAAACCTGGGGTAAAGATTTTGTGATACTATTGTGAAATGACATAGACACTGTTTTGTCAGTGTTTACAATGAGACGATTTGCATGGAACCAAGTCGAAAGGTTAGACAAAACTTTTTGAGCATTGGCGTGTTTACATAGTAAATTAGTGTCATCAGCAAAAAGAACCATTTTGCAATCTGATGTGGATGATGACATGTCGTTCACATACAATAAAAAGAGTATAGGGCCGAGAATTGATCCTTGGGGTACTCCGCAAGTAAGTGGCTTTGTTTCTGAAAGACAACGCTCAAGTATTTTATTTTTAGTATAGGATATTTCTACTTGTTGATATCTATCTTTTAAATAAGAAGTTAGCCATTGATGTGGAAGTCCACGAATGCCTAAAGAATGCAATTTGGTAAGGAGAATTCCGTGATCGATGACATCGAATGCTTTGGATAAGTCAAGAAAAACACCCTGAGGATTTTCTCCACTGTCTAGAGATGTGGTAACATCGTTTAAGAAGGAAAATATGGCGCTTGTAGTGGAAAAGGATTTCCTAAAACCGTGTTGATCGTCAGAGAGAATGTTATATTTTGATAAAAAATCTAGAAGACGCTTATAGAACAATTTTTCTAGGATTTTTGAGAAAGTGGGTAGTAGAGATATTGGTCGGTAATTTCCAATATTAAGTTTGTTTCCTTTCTTGTGTAAAGGTTTCACTTTAGCTCTCTTAAATATATTGGGAAACACCCCTTCCGATAAAGAACTATTAAAAATATTTACGAGTGGATTTAATATAGCGTGGGACGAAGATTTAACAATAAACTCAGGTATATCATCTATGCCTCGTGAAAATTTGTTTTTTAAGGAGCTGATGATTCCCATGACTTCACTGGCGTTAGTTTCGGAAGTGAACATAGAATTGGGTATGTGGGTGGTAATAATTGGAGGACATTGATTTGGATATATTGAGTTCGTTATTTTACCAACTTCTGAGAAGTGAGAATTAAACAAACTTGCGATGTCCTGAGGATTTGACACGATCTTGCCATCGTTTAGTAAAGAAACATTTTCTTCGCGATTTTCAGAAGTTGACGTGTAATTGTTAACAATATTCCACATGGCTTTCATCCGGTTGTTCGATTTTAGTATATGCCTGTCGTTTTCCATAACTTTAGCTGCATAGACTACTTTTCGGAGAATAGTCTTATATTTACGAAAATAATTATGGAATTCGGGTGGCTGGTTATAGCGTTTTGAAAGATAATATAAACGGCGTTTGTTTTTTGAAGAAATTCTTATCCCTAGGGTGATCCATCTATTGTATTTTTTTGTGTTAATTAACTTGCGTTTTATGGGAAAACTAGAGTTGTAATGTTTTAGGAATGTTGAGATAAATACATTGAATTTGTCGTCGGTGTTTTGGCAATTGTAAACATCTTTCCATGTTTCTTCACGCAAATAATTTACGAATATGGATTTATTTATGTCATTAAACTCTCTTGTAAATTTGTAAAGGATTTTAAGCGGTTTTAGTGTATTATTAATAGTCAATACTTGAGCAAGGTGATCACTGTATCCGGCGATAAACACTTCAGAGAGATACGAGATTCCATTGTTGACTATAATTTGATCTAGCAATGTTTGAGATGAGCCGGAGAGGCGAGTGGGGTCATTTATCGTAGTAATAAGGTTGAAGGAGTCGATAAGATTCTTGAATCGATTAACTGGTGAATGTGCAGAGTCGGATGTACTCAAGAAATCGATATTGAAATCACCACATATAACGATAGATTTAGTAGATTTATGTGCGATATGTTCTAAAACATTTTCGAAGTTCCGAAAAAATATGTCAAGATCTGATTGAGGAGGTCTATAAATACACTAAATTCTATATTGGTGTTGACAACAGCAGTTAATCTTCTGCGTATAAAATAAAGGGAAAGCGATTACTTGAAAATGATTATTGTTCGATTCATTTTTTCTTGAAGTTTTGCGCAGAATCCAAAATAAATCTAATATTTTTGTCTTTTACATGCACGGTAAATAATTTTTTGCGTAAGAAATATCAACTAGGCGAATTATTCTGAACGCGGAGGGTAAGTATGTTAGAGTGGGTGAAAATTGATATGTCAGAGAGCGTCTTTGGGTCAAAACATTTGGGAACGAAGAAGGCGTGACTGCGAGGGAGGTAGCAAGCCGCCTTCCGATGGTTTACAGACTATAGATTTCTAAAGCTGATACCTTCCTCGGGTTGGTACAACTTCACTATTAAATAGTTTTGAACTCTCTTGATATAGTGCTTAAATAAGATATCTGGGAAAAATAATTTAGGCAATAATTCGACTGAGAGGGATTATTCTCCTACTTCTATACCAAATTAAAAAAAAAACTTTTGAGCTGCTTGTAATAAAAGTTTCAAATTATACTTTAATACAAAGGGAACATGATATGAGTAACAAAACTTATAACATTTCAGAGCTCGTGCATAAACAACTACTCAAAATACGAAATAAGAATGAAATTGACTCACCTGTTTAGCTAGTATCGGTTGTGGTTGTTACAGGCAGCTGTCCGCGCCTCCTCTAGCGTGGAGCTCATCGCGGATGGTCGCACGGTGAAATTGTTGTCCAATGCCTCCTGCAACATAAAATTTAGAGAACCATGTCCGCCGGAAACTGGCGACTTATGCCCTCTTTTGTTTAAACGGAGTAATTGGAATTAAAATGAAGGGATGGTGAGAAATAGGACTAAGAAGAAGTATTGAGGTTAATAATTTTGTGAGAAGAGTGTTTTGGATAACGAAAGTGAGGGAGTGAGCCGTGTCTCCTGAAGAAGAAGAAGAAGAAGAACATGGATCGAGAAGTCAGAGAGAAATTACCGGATTTCAGCAGTCTTGATACTGGTGGTGCCCCGGCAGTTCCACGACGCAAATGAGGTTATTGAATTGGTTTTTTTTTTTTTGTGGGGCTTTAGGGCTCGTCAACATCAAAGGTCATTAGAGCCCTTAAAACTTGTACAGGTAGGGAAAATGCAGTTACGCACTAGGGAGAGCCAACATGACTCTCCCCGCGTGTGGGACTCGCCGAATGACTCAGCCATACCCACTAAAAACCCTCCTGAATTACAACTCAAAACTCAAATCCCAACATATCTCACTGAAACATTACTAAAACATTATAAAAAAAAGAAGAGGAAAGAAGAAAATGAAAGATACCCTAGCCCTAATAGCGTCGGGATCGAAAAGAACAAGAGGTGACCAAGGGAGGTCAGAAAAGAGAAAGGAAGGAGCATGGCACAAGTAAGTGGAAGCAATGCCAGACTCAGCTCGGGGCCCCGTGTTTGCCAAACACGTACTTACTAGATGTTAGTCCCCTGGGGCGAGGTAGGAAAATGAAAGATACCCTAGCCCTAATGGCGTCGGGATCGAAAAGAACAAGAGGTGACCAAGGGAGATCAGGAAAGAGAAAGGAAGGAGCATGGCACAAGTAATTGGAAGTAATGCCAGACTCAGCTCGGGGCCCCGTGTTCGCCAAACACGTACTTACTCGATGTAAGTCCCCTGGGGGGTATATTGAATTGGGAGGCATTTAGAAGAATGGGGACAGAACTTGCAAGGCGGTGAGAGCCTTGGGGAGGAAAGGGTCAGGGGCGGATAAAATAGGGAGAACCTGTTTTACCGCGTTCATTATGGCGCGTAGGTCGAAGCGTTGAAGAAGAGCAAGGAGCTCTGTAAGTGTCTGAAGGTCAGACGGGGTTATGCTATTGAAAAGGGAGATAGGGTTCGTTACTGAAGAGGGAGAGTTAAAATTTGGGGGGTTGACAGAGAAGGTTACCCTTGGACATTGTCGGCAAAGGACGCCGACATTGGTCGGGGAGCAGATGCTGCTGCCACTGTAGGGCGTACGGTGGCATTTAATCTTCTTGTTACCACTGCAGCTTCCCTCTGTTCACGAGCTCGGGTGACCTGCTCTGCCCGTCGCCTTTTCAATTCAATAAATGGCGGGCAGCCGGACCAGGAGGCACAGTGGTCACCTGCACTATTGTTGCAGGTGAGTTTTGTGGGTCGCGGGGAGCACTGAGCCAGGCCATGTGGCCCTCCGCACAGTGGACAGACCACTTCACGGCCGCAGTGTTTTCGGGTATGCCCCCAAGCCTGACACCTCGTGCAGTGAGCAGTCTACTCACGACGGTGGCATTCCTCAAAAGTCCCAGATAACTGATGTTTGATTTAACTGCCTGAACGGCCGTGTGGGCGATCTCCACCATGTACAACCCGAGGTGGATCCGCCCGTGGCCGTTCTTCTTCTGTAGCTCGCTGAGGTGAAATACCTTCGCCCCCTGGCTGTCAATGTCATCTCGAAGCGACTCGAGGTCTTCATTTGCTTGAAGGCCTCGAATCACTAGGCGATGGTGACGTTCCACCGTTACTCGGTGGAAGAAAAATGATGTGTTCGGGTCCTCGTTCTGGAGGACCCGCAACTTGCTGACCACAGCTTGGAGGTCAGAAAAGTCCGGAACGTAAACTATAATGTGCTGACAGGTGTTTCATCCCGTCAGCCGAGATTTGGAGGAGGCCTGCAATACATGCAGGTGCTCCCGCGAGTCCAGAAAATTTTCGACATAAATATCGCCACCACGGCGACCATTGCCTGATATGGCTCGACCTGATGAGGTGGTGATGGTAGGGGTGGATGTGGAGGAGGAAGAAGGATTAGGGAGGCATGCAGCGCTCCTTACTGAGTGTGCCGGACCTGATCTATCCTGATTTACTGAACCCGATGTGGTTGTACTAGAATCGAACCGAGTGGTGGTTGGCGAGATAACCTGTGCATTTGACTCTAAGGTAGGAGCCGTTTGCTCCTCCCTATCATCCTCGGACGCGGTCGGAGAGCTTAATGGTGCAAACCTATTATTCAACGTCATTAGACGTTGCTCCTTGCAATGCTTTGGCCGAAAGATTTTGGTGGCCGGAATAAACCCTTCCTCGATCTCCATGGAAGGGCTGATATGCGGCCTAGGTGCCGGAACAACACGCGTAGTACAAGATGGTATAAAAAATTTTGGTGACGCATCACCTGACTTACCTTTAAGGTCCAGGAAACTGGGACGCGCAGCATCAGAGGGTGGGGCTACAGTTGGAGAACACCATTACTTTCCATACCAGTTGCGATGACAGCCAGCATACCTGGAGGAGTCACAGGAACAGTAGTCGATTGCAGAGCAGCCATAGTAAGCGCAGACGCCGGAAGTTCAGGCCGCCTCCGCTTAGAAGAACCACGCTGCTTCATCCGCTTACGGAGATTGGAATTCAGCCACTGTGCCGAGACGAAATCACCCGGCAAGATATCACGATCTGCTACTTTCACTGGGGCTGCAGCGACCGCAGGCAGAACTAGGGGAAGCCCTCCAAGATAGAAGGATCTAACGCTTTACTGCCCAAAATTTTAGTTGAAATTGTCGAAAGAACCGAAAAAAAGAAAACGATGAAAAATAAAATTTATAACTCTACCCGTAAGAAAAATTACTGCATCCTAGGACGCAGCAACAAGCAAGCCTACACGTAGAAAGAAAACAAACGAGAAACGCAACCCGCACGACACGGGTTGCCTTGGCCACGGGTTGCAGTCAGAACTGCAACTACGCGTAAGTCGTCTCCCGGAGGTTCAGACCACGAGCCGCGGGACCACGTGGTCCGAGAGCAACGAAGCAAAGAGAACGCGAAAGACACGACGTCAGCGAGGAACGCACGGAGGGGAGCGGCGATGCGTCCTCCTCGACGATCTAACTTGGAATGCTAGTATCGGTGCACACAGATGGACAGACACACGGACGTCGAATTTTAAAAAAAAGTTCAGTATCAGGAACACTAAATATTCCTTCAAAATCTTTTTTCTTCTTCTTGATTACAATACTGCCCCTAGAAAGTTAGAATGTTCATCACCTATATCCATTTTACTCATCAAGGATAAATTAAAATGAGATTGAAATATAATACATAATTAGGTTTCAAATTATATTTCAGCAGCTAAAAAATTAGGTATCAGAATTGAGTTTGAATTTTTAAAATTTCAAAGCACCATGCTCAGGCTCCGTATATATTCAAAATTGATTTGCGCTAAATCAGATTTTGAGGTTCCTTACGTTTCATCGGATTATTTCACTGAATAAGCTCCTCAGATACGTGTGCTTATATTTCTTCACATGTAAAATATAAAAAGAAAGAGGATGAAGCAATTACAATACAATTGGTCTTTCGATTTTAAGAAACACACATTCTCGAACGGCAAAACGTCAGGCGTTGAGTCTCCCGGTCTTTTGATAGACATGAAATGACCCCCCGACCCAAATCCCACGCTCGCGTCTCCTTATTCAGCGGTCTAGACCTCGACGTGGCATGACTTTTTACTATTTAATCATCAGTTTCGAAAATGAGCTGAAATTATTTATCATGTTAAAATGTCCGTAAAATTAAAAAACCAATACGACATTGCTCTGATTTTTATTTTAATAGATGGTATTTTAAAAGTACTTTTATTATTTAACTATTAAATATTCCAAACTTTCAAGAAACCTCCATTTCTCGAATCCCCTCAAACTTTTCAATGGCGCAGTTTGCGTCACGACTCCTTTTTGTGGGTACTCCTGTGTGTTGTATGTCGAACTATCTCTAAAGAATTGTAGAATTTTACAGAAAGATTTTCAAAACTCTCATGTCTCAAAACTGTAAAAATTATAAATGGAATCTCAGTATTTTTTGTCAAGCACTGAAATTTCTGAAGGACTTGTGAAGTCTATTTACAAAATAATGGAATTGTTTTTAATCTAGTATTTATCAGAATGACCATAGCAGTGAACATTGGATTTGAAAGAACCTCGAAAATTGTGAATGATATGCAAAACTATACAAGCATTTCATCTATTCTGGGAAATATGCTTAACAAAAAGAATATTTAACTATTCAATTAATACGTTAGGAGTTTGCATTAAAATGTAGTCAGGAAATAAGTTTCAGCCTGTTTTTGTTCAACATGTATTTAAAATGTACATGAACACAGTGAGTCGACGAGAAAAGGACAATAATTAAAATAAAAACATTCATCAAAATAGTAAACAACGATACTTGTTTTGAAGTTTGAAGAATAATTTTCTTCGTGAAATGCAAGCTTCTTCGTCTCTGCATGGTCTTAATTTGCGAAAATCGGCAAAACCATTTTTTCCGGGAGATGGGGTTTTGTCACTCTCTTCAAGAGATAAAATAATTAAGAAAATAATCGCGGAACCCAATCCAAGTCCACCCTTTTCGAAAGGGTGGCAAGAACATTATGGTACCTTGACCGCGAGACCCAATCCAACGAATCCGGCCTGAAGATGGAAGTTGAAGGAGAACGTCCGAAACGTTGCTTGTGTGCCAATAAGTAAGTTCAACAGCAGCATTAAAATAATTGCCATGACTGGGTTGTTCGACTACTAGAGTCTCCCTCTCCTCCTTATAGCTAGACCTCTAAGTTTGTTTAGAACCAGCCGTGTTAATGTTCCCCAAAACTCTTCACCACAACTGATGCTAGGTTTGGGGTGCAAATGAAACATTGTCTGCACGACATTATTATCAAACAATATTATAAAGAAAAGAGGGCTATTGTTGTGGGTATTCAAGAAGCAAGTTGGTTCAGATGACGAACTTGCGGCCTGCTCTTCCCTACTTTGTGATCTTACGCCACCATCCTCTACATCTTGCAAAAATGTTCATTGATTTGCATTCGCTCAAACAAATTTTGGAATTTTAATTTTTACTCAGGAATGGTAATACACATGTGTACAACCGTTATCTTCAAAAATGCCCGTCAATGTGGATCTGGAAGGTTAGACGTTCTTGAAGATGATTTCTTCTTTCATTTATCTCGCCTTCCCCACCATCATAGGTCAATCATATTTTTGTTTTAAATTCGGTATCTCGAATTCAACATCTCGAAATACCTCCCAACCAATACGTCATGGTAATATGTTAGAGAAGAAACAACGAGTGGTATGTGATCTAATGTACTAGTAAATAAATGGCATATCGTACTATGAAATGCAATGAGTTTCTAAATTTCATGATGCTAAAGGAAGATAAGAAATTTACAATTTTGTTTCACTAATTGAGTTAGTTCTTCATGGCGCAAAAAAATAAAACTCTCTCTCTCTCTCTCTCTCTCTCTATATATATATATATATATATATATATATATATATATATATATANTTGTTTTTGTTTTTTTGTTGGGGCTTTAGGGCTCGTCAAGTTAGTTGTGTTGTCTTTCTTCGAAAAGACGCGAGGTGATTGTGACACGCCCAATGGAACACGAATCCATATCTGATTCATTACGAATAAGAAAATGGATCACACATGAATAACTGAAAATTCTGTTCTCAAAAATTTTTATTACTGTTTATCCTGTACAAATTTTGCGAAAATCGAACCAATGTACAACGTTTTTCATATCCACAATAACTTCCGTAGGTGTAATATTAAGATAGAAATTAATCCAGTTAATGTTTGTGATCAACGTGTTTCTCTAAGGGAGAATACGTTAAAATATATAGACAAATAATGTCTCAGTTGGGAGGTTGAAGTGCTGGAAAATTTTAAATCTGTAAGTTAATCGATTAATCTTGTCCATTTGTCCTACAGATACTCATTTAAGACCAACCCCTAAAAACCTGTTATAACTTGTTGATCGAGTCTCGGACCGACCCTGATTTTCATGAGGATTAAAAAGTAACCTTATGGTAATGAGCTGATATGTTACGGTAAATTTTGCGAAACTCGCCACTATCTGAAATGAATAATAGATTATTGGAAATATTGGATAATTATATAAAGTCGATTTCCTTGTTCGCGCGAAGTCTGATTATTAATTACGTAACACTTTCGTGCATGAGGTCTGGTGATAGCGTGTGTCCTTGGGTTCAATGATAAATTTTTCATTAATAGGTGTGTGTGTGGAACAACATCGCGTGTTTGTTCATAGGAGACACTTGTATTAAGAACTGCCATTTTCCTCCTCTGAGCACGAACCATCTTTAGGAGTGTCTTATATTTTATACTTACTGTTGAATTTTATATCGAGAAATTATCTTCAATCAATATAACTTTTCCAAATCAAGAAAATCAAATTCAAGAACAAAGTACATTAATTTAAGTTTGAAAAAAATACCAAAAACAGTTTTTTATTTGGTCATGTTATTACATTTTATTTTTCACTAACATACATAATACACGAACATAATTAACAAAATTTTATTGTCCATTTGTTTGATGTTTTCTTTGATTTTATAGATTTGAAAAATTTCTGCCAGCTATGCAATAAAACCTGTGCTACATCATTGATATCCGTGTAAGTTACTGATGTTGAATTTTGAATGATCATGATTTGAGAATCAAGGATGTATTTGTTCACAATTTTATTTTCAATTTATTTTCTTGAACTCTTTACAACCCTGTTCCTTGAAGATATTACCAGGGATTCTAGGCCATTGTCTTCCTTTTGTTTCCAATTCCAATTTCTCTGCTTTTATGTGAAATCACTTCTATCCATGTCTTATTGCACAAAATTTGAAGGAAATTTTTATCATCAGTGGACAGATATCCCTGATCTAATATAAGATCGTAATCCATCAAATAATCAAACTCTCTTGGCAGCAACATGCAATTGGCCATGAAAGGTTAAGCAGAATATCTACATTTTGGAATGTATGTCCATGTGACAAATACATTTGCGAAAGGGTTACACGGGGAAACAGTTTTTGTCGTAGGTTGTATTAAACACTCTCATATGGTACCAGAAATTAAGGTTCAGACCGTTTTATTCTATTGATGAATTTATTTATATATGAATCTATAAAATTAAAATGTTATCAATGTATCTGTTAAATTACTATGTTAAAATGATATCTGACTACCATTCATCCGCAAAATGAGACCTCTCGCTAGGTAAATGTATGGTTTTTGAATCGAACCTCTCAGATGGCAGTGATGTAGCAATGAGATGATTACATAATAGTGCTTCGGTATGTAACATTTGGGTGTAAATTTTTCATATTCTCCGAAGCATTTATGGGATTCTCTTTCATTTCTCAGTCTCAAATATTTAAGTAAAATGTCAGGTCATCATAGGATATTGAGATTTTATCTCTTATCTTTTTGGTGACGAGAAAGGACCAGTTTTGACGGGACAATAATTTCAATCAAATATTCCTTCCTATTCAACTTTATGTTCTGAGTCAATTTCATCCTTTGTCAGTAGTTTGATTTTGATAACGTTTTAAATCACTATTACTTTCCAAATAATCGTCATTTTTTATAATTACACAACTTCATTCTTTTTACAGGAACTTCAAAAAAAAAAATTCTCCGTTTTTATTGATATTTTCAATGAATTTCAAAAACATTCTCAGACGAATGTAATATTATTATTACTATTTTTATTATTACTATTACTATTATTATTATTACTATTACTATTATTATTATTATTATTATTAGCACTTGAGGACACAATAATTACCGAATTTTGTAAAACAAAGCAAAGTATTGAAATTTGAAATTCGACAAAACGTAGAGAAATCTCTAGATTAGTGAGAAAAGTACTTTTTTACGTTTTAAGACCAAAGGGGAAAAGGGTTAAGTATGGGTTGGCGGCACCCAAGAAAATCGTCTGTGGATATTTTCATTTAATATAATACGTCCAAAAAATTCATTAACACGATTCTTGATTGATGAAATCTCAGTTTAGTTCTAAATCACAAAAAATGTTTTCTCCATTACATCATCAAAAACTACTTTTATTCATCGAGTTTAGACTTTTTCTTAATTTCTATGTATCTAACATATTGCGTAGACTTAGGAAACTGTTATAATTTATTCAAATTTTTCTGAACACTTCATCTGTACAGAATATCCTGTTGACCATCCCAAAATTTGGAAAATTGATCTATTTCCACAAAAAGAGGAAAAAGGACTGAGGCCAAATACGGGAGATAACCATTACATTCTCTTTAAAATGACGATTAGTTTGTTCGGTTATCTTTTTCAGATTAGGCGAGAAATAATTTTATGTAAATCAATGTACATGTTTAATACAAAACACAAAATATCTGCAAGAAGACAGCAAAGATCCACACAGCACTCGAAGCAGCCTCCTAAAAAGAATGAATATCAAGAATATCACTTCAAAAATAAAAAAACACACCTATTGTTGAAGTAGAATTAATCTCATTGGAGCTTATAAAAAATAAGATTTCATTGTCGTGAAGTGTTTTTATTGCTATGCCAATAATAAGTTGAAATCAAGAAATAATTCACACTATTTATAATGTGAATTTTAAATAAATGTTTCAATATGAAAAAAATTAGCAAATAACGAATTTTATAGATACAATACGTATTTTCATCCTCGAGCTCGTTTCTCGTAAAAAAACAGCCTTAAAAACAGATGAACTTCTATCGTCATTCGACTGTCAAGGGCTAGCGACAGCCGCGCGCTCTGATGCAGGAATTCTGAAATTATTTTGCCTGCCCTTCGCGATCTCGGTCGCTGGAGCTATCTGGTGGGGTAATTTGAAACTACCCTTTTGCGAGGGAGTAGTAGCTTGGATAAATTCGCTGCGTACACAACGGCCTCCAGCCGGTTACTGAAGATATCTTCAAGGCGGGAATGTCAATTTTGCTGAACTGCGCAAGCGCCATGGCACACCTGTACGCAAGAGTGGGCTGATCGTCTCAGGTGCTTTGAATCCGCTACCTGCACGATCATTTCGAAACAATACATGTTTTTGAGTATGGCCACTTTCAAATGTTTTTATTATATATTTGTCATTGCTGACAATGTAGTAAAAGTTTCATAATTAGTGAAGACACTTTTACCATTTTGTAAGTATTTGTCATGTCTGTTTAATAATTTAATCATATATCATCGACAAGGGTGTCCACAAGGGATGCAAACTGTGACGCAAGTCGTGACGCAAACTGCGTCATTGAACATTTGGGGGAGGGGTTCGATAAATGGGAGTTTAGAATATTTAATAGTTAGATAATAAAAATGCTTAAAAATGACATATTAAAACAATATTTTTTAAATTTTAAAACTTTATGGACAATGTAACATGATAATAATTTCAGTTCATTTTGAAAACTTGAATAAATCGTAAAAAGTTATGCCATGCAGAGACCTATCGAGATCCCTGAATAAGGCGACGCGAGCGTTGGGTAAGGTCTGGGAGGTCACCTCCTGTGTATCAAAAGACCGGAAGACTCATTGCATTTACGTGAGCCTAGAAGTGACAATAGATACCTGCCTCTCGGTTTTGCAATGGTAAAATTACATCACAGACGGCCGTTCTAGAAAACTGCGTTTCATTGTTCTTTGCACTGAAGATTCATCGCTCTACATTCAGTGTTTTAGTTCACTGTGCGTGATGAAGGTCGGAGCTCAACTTTGAATGTCGTCTTTTGTCCCATGTTTTGCCATTCTCAACCCTGCGTGTTTTTGTTATAGAGCTTTGCCCGATTTGTGTTGAATTAATAATTTTCTACTGTGTTGACAATAGATTTTGCGTAAGAAAAAAACTCTGTACAAGAAGGCCTGTATTGGAATGATTGTTCAATATAACTGTTAAATATGTCAAATGGATATAACTTTGCAAAAATAAATTTTTAAAATTTTAAAATAGTGTAATAATTTGAACAACAAAAGCGAATTGCAACGGTAGTAGATCGTGTGAACCATAGTCTGAGAAAGCACCAAGCGTTACTGCGTGCGGTTGAAGGTAAGAATAGAGGGAAAATAAGAACTGTCGTTTCTCGAATTGTACGTTATAGTATATTCTAAAGTATAAATTTATTTCACGAACATTTGCAGTCACACACACCTATTCTCGTTACAAATTATGCAACATTTTTTCTTGAGGGCTCTCCTGGTCTGTGCTTCTTAAAGTCGAGTGACAAATGTGCTAATTGCCTCATCCTCTTTCTTTGTATATCTTACATGTGAAATAGGGGACATGTATCTGAGGTGCTTATCCAGTGAAAGAATCCGATAGAATATAAGAAACCTCGAAATTGAGTTTGGCTCAGATGAATCTGAATATATATGAAATCTGAGTATGATTTTTTGAAATTATAAAAATTCATACTCTTTTCTACTGCGTTCCTAATTTTTAACATATGAAATATAATTTCACTCCTAATTATGTATTTTAATCTCATTTAAATTAATCCGTTATCAGTAAAATGGATTTTTTTTTCATTTTCATTTTTTGTTTCAACCTGGTGTCTTGACTATGTGACCATTACCTAGGTTTTATTTTCTCATTTTTATAGGCGATGAACATATTTTTACATTCTCATGTACGTCGTATATCAAGAAAAGAATCGCGAGCTTTTGACCGAAATGTTCTTTTAATCCGACGTCCGCGTGTATGTCCATCTGTGCGCATCGATTGTGGCTAAACGATTGAATCAATTTCAATTATATTTCGTATTTAGCGTATCATGTTTGTTTTTGATGCATGTGCTCTGAAATGTTTTTATCTTTGTTCTTCATGTGAGGTACCCTTTGTACTAAAGTATAATTTGGAAAATATTATCAAGAGCGGTTCAATTTTTCTCTAAATTTGGAATAGTTTCTAAGTTTTCTAAGTAGGAAAATTATGTTCCCCAGCCGAATAATTACCTCATTTATTTTCCACATGGATCTCATTTATTCACTATAAGAAGACAGTTCAAAACTGTTTAGTAGTGCAGATGTACCAAGCCCAGTGAGATATCAACTACAGAAAGCGATAGCTCGTAAAATATCGTTCTGCGAAGGCGGCTGGCTGTCTCAGTCACTGTCACCACTTTTTTGACCCAGAGATGCTTCCTACCACACAATCTTTCGCTAACACTAACAACCTCGACCTTCGCGGAAGGAATGATTCCTTCTTCATGCAAACTATTTTTTACAGTACAAGTAAAAGACAAAAAATTGTTTAATTTTGGATTTTGTACAAAATTTCAAGAAAAATGATACCAAACAACCATTTTGAAGCAATCTCTTTCTTTTATTTCATACAGAGAAGATTAAACTGCTGTTGTCAACATCAATGTAGGATGCATGAAAATGATTGCTTTTTTCTTTCTAAAGTTAGTTTTGCGTACTATATAGTTAAGGGTCTCAAAAATGTTTGAGAAAACATGTGCATTGGTTTTGCACACTAGTTTTAATATGGAGTTATGGTATATAGGACGGATAAAGTTGTAAAATATTTCTAAATTTTTGGAATATGATTTGGGAGTGAGTCAAATCGGGGATGGGGTAATTTTTTTTTTTGGGGGGGGCAGGGTCTGCGTCATAGTTTGGGTGGGGGGACATCTGTCATCGATCATTTAATCATACATGAACAATGCCTGTCAGCAATGTGTTTTATTCTGATTTGTTGGTTGATCTTATATTTTTATTAATTTAATTGAATTCCAGAAGAAATACGTATTTCTTTTAGCTGGAACATTGCAGTAGTATAATGTAAGTAAATTGTTTGAGAGTATTATAGCCCGGTTGGAGCATTTCCATCTCCAGGGGTTAATATACCTCAAAACCGGCCGAAGTCGCTCATTCACATCAGGAAGGACACGTGAGTGGTAACGGAGTTCGCAGTCAGAGTGCTTACGTGGACGTTATCTAATATTACACAGCAGGTTATAATTTGTTGTAGTCACACTCTTTAACTAAGGTTTTTACTGAGGAATTGACGAGTGATTGTTTTTTTCGTAGAATTGAACAGAATCTTTTTTAATGGCTTTCTTTTAAAATGTTATTTGTCTAGTGACTTTTGTAGCCACGGTTATATGTCAAATATCTTGTGGTTATTTTGGCCATGTGGGCAATATTAACATGTTGGAAACGTCTCGTCCATATAACATTACAGAACGTTTAGAGTCAGGTCAGTAACGTTGTACATTTCCAATTTATGTTCGTTCTATCTATTTTTTGTTATAAGTTAGGTAAACTTTTGAAAGAAAACTGACAACCAACTTAATTTCTGAATCATTAAATCTGAAAATAAAATACTCTTTATACCCTTTTTTTACCATTTATCTTATTGTTCAATAAAATATCAATTTTGGTCGTGAATTAAAGATAGGTAAGAGTTAGGAAAATCAATATTCTCGTACCGAAAAATATTAGAAAGAAATAGCAGTTTTCTTTTCTTCTGCTGAGGTGTTTAATCTAGCACGTCACATAGTTTTAGTCTCAAACTTTCCCGAAACGGAGGTAGGAAAATTTCCCAAATCTTAGGTGGGTCATATTATCCTCAGTCATCTTATAATAAGTGTTAGAAAAACTAAAGTTGAGGGGTAAAATAGATTAGAAACAATGTTTTTAAAAACATTGAGCGCAAAAAGTTTTCAGAAGGTAAAGTTTCACATGTTTATTAAAATGTTAAATTGTTTTACATTTTTTCAAAAATGTATTTGATCTTTTTATGGTAATGGTTTCAAATCTTTTCATGCAACGCTCCGCAGTTGCAACGAAATCGTTACAGCTCCAACCGCTGACTAAACAGTTCCGCTTGGAACGGTCTCTCTGTCGCGTCGTTGCAACGTACCGAACACATCCGCTTGGAGCAGTCTCGCACTAGCAGCAGCGTTCCGTGCCCCAGTGGTTGCTCAGGTGGTAACGTTCTTGCTCATCACCAAGTCATCACGGGTTCAATTCCCGATGGGGTCAGAAAAAATTCGTAGCTTTTCTCATTAGTGTCTCAGCTCATATAGCTGTGACTACTGAATAGCGAACCCTTCTTCCTCTATCCACCTCCTGCTAGTATCAATAACTCTAACTATTACTTTCTACTCCCACTAACCCCTCTACGTAAGCCATGTTGTTGGTTAACTCAGCTTACCGACCCACCTATTAACATTAGCCTACCACCCAACTCCTACATATGGCTACAGAGGTCTATACTTTGCCACATAACTTTTTTTTTCTCTTGGGCGCCTGTGTAATCAAACTAAATTAATGTCAAACTTCAGTTTATAACTATTCATAGAGACAAAAAACGAACATTTCTCTCAGTTTGACTTCGTCTTTCACTCGCAATATTTTTAACTCGCTTGATAATGGCCCCAATGAGTGCCGAAACGTCGTGAATTTTAGAAGTCTTAAAGTAAAGTTTGTTCTCATGTACTTTATTCTGTGATTAGTGGATATTTGGTGTATTTCCACTAAGTATACTACAATATATTGTCTGCTTTAAAAGGTCGTTATTTATCAATTCATATATTACTACGCACACGAAGATGGACTGTTCATTTCTTTCAATTCGTTGCAACGTTAAACCGTTAAAACACAAATAACACATTTCAGAGGAACGGAGTGCGACTGATTTGCTGCAATGAATGTGGAATTACTTCACAGCTGTCGCAGAACATTTGTAACGGCTCCGCGACTGGAACTGTCAGGCACACCTCTAATATATAACGCTGAACACCGCTATACTCGATCGAATTGGGTTCGTACTGAACGTAGAATTTATCAACTTTTCGGTTTATATTTCTAGACTGCACCATGTGTTTAATTACTGTGTTGTCTTCTGCCTAATAACGCATTCTATTCAAATTCTAAGTCTACGCAATACGTTAGTTACATAGAAATTTCTTTGTTACGTACAAGTTTCTTTGATGTGTTCTATTCAATAAAAATACCCACTGACGAAATTCCTCGGGCGTCGACAACCCGCATTTAACTCGCTACTCCCTTTGTTCACAAGGTATGATTTAGCCTCTATTTGTTCTCTTCTCGACAAGAAAATGTGACTCCAGTAGCATTTCGCTTGGCAATGCTTTTGTAGCCCGCAAAGGATTTAAGAGGGAATATTTGCGTGTGCTTAGATCCTCTGTTCCTGTGCATCTTGATTCGCAGGCGAGATATATTCGGAAGATATCCAATTTATCTGTCTTCTATTCTATGGAAAATACTTATTAAAGATTCAGTGTTGCCATGTTGAATACAAAGGACAATGAAGTCAAGGAAATATTGAAATATGATGTAATTTGATTCACAAATAACTAACTCAGGAAATAAATAGGGCAAAATTGTGTACAAGTTAAAAGGGGGAGTATCTTACGTGAAGATTTTGAATGAGACGTAAACTTTAGGAAATCATACATTACGCTCCACATTTTTTTAACATCCCCTGAAATGACAAATTTTGATGCAAGGGGCAGACACGAGAATAAATTGTTGCAATTTTGCATTATTTAAAACCATTTTGAGTGTCTTAAGGTATTTTTGAAATTCTACAACAATTAACGACCATTTTACAATCTAATTAATTAAATAAAGACTTATGACCTTTAACGGACGAATAATATAAACTTTTTGGGATTTAAAGCTCACAACGAGGGATAACACATTAATATTGGAAAAAAATGTTAATTATTAGAAACGTTGCATATAAGAAATGATACTTATAAGAAATACACACGGGAGTTTGAATTTACGCACAGGCACAGAAAAGTTATCTGGCATTTACTATACAATATTATAACATGTTTAGTTTCTGCTTTTATAAAACATATTTTGGGTTTATATTTGTGTTTCATATCAAGTTCAATTGTTCTGTTGTTATGTCTCTAGTTTATTTGTACTATCTGACGGCGACTTCAAACGAAAGTCGAAACGTTGTGAACTTTAGATCACAAAAAATATATAATACTCATCCGTTAAAGGTCGTATGACTTTATTTAATAAACAGTTTTGAAATATTTCCTGCAGTAACGTTAATACCAGTGGTGTTGAATTAACAAAAATAAAAAGAACTTGGGGATGCATTCGGTTCACATATTTTATTTATCAGCTGATGTAGAAAAATCTCTTTGATGACATGAATTTTCAAGTCAAATTCAGTATGTTGTTGGGAACAATGGCGAAACGTTTTCCGGCCAGCTCCCCCCCCCACCCACACTCAAAAAAATTTACCAGACCCCAGACTATAAAATTTCAAAATGTTTGACTATTTTTCGATAAATTTCAAAGTAATTTTGAAACACTCATGGTGGTTTGAAATATATATTTTCCGATGAAACACAAAATAATTTTGGTATCTTTTTACTTTTATTCCATTTTTAATACAAAAACCAACAACCATGGACTTTCGTTTTTTGGACACATAAATAAATACGTTTTGCCAAAAGAGGACCCTGTACTCAAAATGTAAATTTGTCTACATAAAATAAAACTGAGATTATATTTTAGCAGGGTATCTAAGAAAGTTTTTCATTACATGTTATTTTTCAATTCATACATTTCAAATCGCTTTTGTCTTCAAACTAATGACTCCCCATAAATTCGCAAGAATGACTGCGGAGTTTTTCATCACATTTCATACATTCAAATTTTAATGTAATGAAAAATGTTCTTGACATTTTTGGCTCTCTACCAGAACAACCAAAAGTGCCAAGTTTTCATGCCTTTCGGGCCCTCGTCGTCTAATTTCCACAGTGTAGTATTCGGGATTAGAATTTGGTTTAATCAGTTTTGGGGAGGACAAACTTATGTAAGTAATAAAAAACTATTCGTTCCAAACTCAGCCAAATCTCCTCCACTCTGCTCCCCGAGACGCCCATTCATAATAATTCGCGGATAAATAATATTGTATGGCATCACTTGCGCTTTTTGAAATTGAAATATTTGCTTCCGAGTTTTATTTTCCCGATTTTCTGTCACCCAATTTTAGTGAATCAGTACATATTATGATCACTAATCCCTGGCAAAATTTCGCAAATGGATCATCGTAAGAAATGGACATTAGAGTTCGTCTGAAGGAAACTAATGAGGGATGTTTGGTAATCCGCATTCATTTGTCTTATTCGAAACACTTGTAATTTGCGCCTCTTTTATCCCTCCAAGTGAATTTGTCAAGGTTGTACAGATGTCTCCTTTTAAATCGAAGTTTGCAATCAATATTGGACTAATTTAAGTGAGGTCGACTGAACAAAATCAAGGACATTTTAAGAATGAAGAAGAGGCTTGAAAATAAGGGAACAGATCAGTCAGTAAAAAGTTTATTATCCTTGTGTGACATTGATGCGAAAAGTATTGATTCGATGTGGAGATGAATGTCATGTATATATGCACTGCAGTTATGAATACTTTTTCACATTTAGATGTTGTTCACAGGTGTGGATCTCAGTGAAATCTTTTCACTATCCGCATTCTTCATTCTCATTTTCATTTCAGGCAAGGAACTAAATGGTCACCTCATAGCACGCTGTCCTATTCGATACACAAAATGTTTTTAAAAAATATGTTTAATTCCTCCTAACAGCATCTATACGTCGTCACATCACTAATTCAAGTATTTAAGGAACTGAACTCTTGAACACGAAATTTACATGAGAATGACATCTGGTATAGGTGGGTCCAGACCACAGTGGAAGAAAGGAAGCATAGTCAAGCAAGCTTAATTTAGGGAAGATACAACGTATTGTTAAATAACTGCGTAAGTAAGTTTTACTATTGAACCCGTGCTCAATCCAAACATTTGGAATGGTAAAGTCCCAGTCGCTCCCTTTCTTTAGCCACCTACACGTCTGAAGTTAGAAAACTAGATACTTCTGTGAATAATGTGTACGACAAAGACCTCGACTTGCCCTGTATCATACTATTGTTATAAAAGCAATGCAGACTGCGACCCATGTTATGTCATTTGAAAGTTTAGATATTTGAAAGTTTTAGATATATACTGTGACTATAAACGAATGTATCACATTACCAACCTCCACTATTCGGAGTGCGGAGTTGATCACTGAAAACAGAAGCAATATTACAAAATTTTATCGAAGAATAAATCACACATAAACTCTCTGTTAATGATCTTTATATCGTTCCCCAAAACTTTATAATTTGAAGTAAACATGAATGTGATATATTAATTTTCGTAGATTTCATCATGGATTGTATTTTTAAAATGGTGACCCGTACGCATGTAACGCCAGTTCGACGACGCAAGAAAACGTTTTTTCGGCGTTGTCAACTCATCTATACACGACTTTCTTGACAAAGTTGAATTATCATCTTTATTACAACTTTTGTGGATCTTATTCATCGTCTAACCTTGTTAAATAATATTCTATGAGGCGTGCATCACATATTCCTATAAGAACGTTGTTTTATAAGAACCTCCGTCTTCAGGCACCAGACTGCGGTATGCTTTGATCCAGGGTTCCTTGTATCCTAAAGCCGAGACGTTACCACTGAGCTACTGCAACATGGTTGTATAAGCAATGTTTTTTATCCTCTTGTATATCTCTGTCGTACTATTGATACCATGAATAGGTAACACGTAAAATAATAATCTCCGTAAAAACGTGAAAAAGTAAAAGATAGGATGTTCTCGGCAAAATTAATTCTCAGCGTAATATGCACCCAAGTAGAGTTCCAGCTTCCACTACCAGATGTCAGTGAAAGGCGGAACGTCGAATTTGCGAATGTGGTTCCGTCCAAAGGGGTTGCAACCAAAGAGAAATTGGTCCACAATTAACGGGAGCGGATACGCATGCGTTGTTATCATTATTATTATAAGCGAGTCGTCTCAACGTCAAAGAACGGTGTCGTCTCAATGTCGTATAACGGAATCGTCTTAATGTCGTATAACGGAGTCGCCACTACGTCGGTTAATGGAGTCATCTCGACGTCCGTCGATCTTCGATTCGATCTCGACGTCGAAACAACGTAGATTATTATCGTCGTCTCAATGTCGCATTATGACGTTGCCTAGATGTCAAATGCCGGAAAATAAGTCTGGACGGCGTCGTTTATTCAATGTCATCCTTCGACTGAATCTCGACGTCGAAATACGTCGAAAGTCGGCTCAACGTCGTCGATTTCTGAGTGGGTCAATGTGAGTAAACAACTAAGGGTTTTCACTTTCATGTTTTCAAGTAGGCCTAACTAATGAGTAATAGGTGAATAAAATATAAATAACTAATTTACTAATATAATCATTTTTGAATTTACATTGATTTTTTAGAAGAAAAAAAACACAATAACTAAAGCTTATACTATTAGGGAGTGCTGTACTACTTATCTCTATCCGCAGGCCATTTTCTACAACCGATCGATCGATCGATCGATCGATGGCGCCGGCACGATGTTGCACGATGAATATACCTAAAGGGTCAAATTAATTTATTTGTACAGCAATATTTTGATTTGTACAGAATATCATCAACAAGTTTATATTATTTCAAGCAGGAAAATATAAATAGTATATTTCTTCTATTACAATCAACATTAATTATATATTCAGATTAAATAAATAATACAGGACTTACGACCTTTTATATATTTTGGGATAAGAGCTCACAATGTTTCGTCTGTAGTTTGAACCACTTGACGACTTCAAATGAAAGACGAAACGTTGTGAGTTTTTATCGCAAAATATATACTGTTCATCCATAAAAGGTTGAAAGTCTTGCATTAATTTTTTAATCAGTGTATTTCTTTATTTCTAAAATGTATTTTTAATATTTAGTATTATAGTAAAAGGTTTTCATGTTGTAATGTATGACTGAGTAATTCTGGACAAAATTTTCTATTTTCTCTCGCCGGACATGCTACGTCAAATATTAATTCTGACAGTATAGAATTATAACAGTTTTCCCCCCAAGGTTTTATGTAAAATGTACTATCACTCGCGGGCCGAAAAAAATGTTTCGCGAACCGCATATGACCCGCGGACCGCCAGTTGGACAGCACTGGTATATGCGCATGATATTAGAAAAATAAAGGGTACAAATTAAGAATCGTTTCACTTATGAAGATTAAGTTTAGAGTACCAATCAGTTTTCTATCGAAAAGAAGGAAAATCAGATCTTAAGATTTCTTGTTTGTTTCGGATATAATCTCAGTAAGAAAGTACTTTTCGAGTGTAAAACTACTAAAATAAGAATACATTGTTTTGAAATAACTGATAGGATGTATTGAAATAGGAGTTAAGTACAAACCATTATGTGTATTTAAAAATATTTTTCTCTTAGCATTTTAAAATCAATTGTTTAAGACCTTCACGTTAAATGTAAATACGATCCTCCCAATTTTCATCTTTTATTTTAAAATGTGAATGTTTTAAATGGTTAGACGGAAGAACAGACCTTAAGGCCTGGCTCTCGCCAGAATAAAGGCACTTTTATTATTATTATTATTATTATTAATAATAATAATATTATTATTCACACACTGTTGGAGTGAGAGGTTTCATTCATTTAGACGTGTTCTTACGAAAAACTGTAATGTAGGATGGAAGTGTGAAAAAATGGGTGAAAATTCCAGTTTACCAAATTCAAAAATATTTGATTGTTTGCATTTTATAACCAATTTGTTGTTTACGTGCGTTCCAGTGGAGTGAAGGGTATAAAATAATAATTTTGCTTGAAAAAGATAAAATGGTGGTTAAAATCTAAAAGGGGTGCAAATTATTCAATTCTATTCAGATACCTCCTAGCTTATTCACGGTTTACGCAGTTTAAGAATATTTGTTAGTTATCAATTTATTGACATGTTTACGCGTGGAAACAGTTTCTCTGAATGTAATAAACCAAATTTTTTTTTCAAAAGAAAAATTGTTTTTAATTGAAAAGAGTTATTTAAAAAACTGTGAGGGTTCAGTTTAAAAAATATGTAGTAGTAATGTGCATTTTTAGTATTATCGTTTGGTGTATCGTGTTTGGTGTATTGGTATTTTTGGGAAATAGAGCGTGTAGCTGGCTTATTGTACGGAAACAATGGTTTGAGGTCCATTTACACAGAAAAAACAGTTTTTTAATTGATATAGAATGGCGAAAAATCTTACATAATATTCTTTTTGTAAATTAGTTGTGCAAAGAAGAAAAAAATGGTTACTTCATTTACATTCCTGAAGTTAACAACACTTTATATTAAGGCTTATAACGATAATTCTATATGAATAAATAATTTTATCGTCAAATAATAGTTACAACATTTTTTGTTTCAATTCTGGTGTAATAATTTGCCAACAGAGGATGAAAATATTTAGTTACAAGTGTTTGTAACGTATTACTTGAAATTTCTGAGGATTTTGACTAGTCTAAAGTCCCGGCTGTGGATAGATTATATAATGTAGATTAACTCGGATGGGAAAGTTGAGTGGAGCACAATACTGTTTTCTTGTTTTTGCTGTCTTCACTGCTCTTTGTTTTGATATCTTTTTTTCTTTTTGTCTCAAGCGGATGAAGGTTCTCAGCCTCGCATGCATGGCTTCTTTACACGCTTGAGCAATGTTTTTAATTAGACGTAATTTGGTTGGGTAAAGGTGCAGGACATCCACAGGCGTTTGCCCCCTCCCCTAATGGCTTCATCTCTATACCTAAAAAAGGTTTGGGCCCAACTCATGCCAAGGATTTGAATCCCTTCCTAACCCTTTCTTGTGGCGATTAATTGGGACCCAAGTAGTGTCCGGATTCAATCCCGGGTCATCCCGGTGGGGCCAATAAAAATTGTAGCTTTTCACATTAATATCCCATTCATATAGGTGTGAATACTGAAAAGCGAACCCTCCTTCCTCAATACACCTTCTCGTAGTATCAAACACTCTATGTATTACTTATTACTTCTACTAACCCTTCCACAAGGCCCAAGTTGTTGGTAAACCCAGCACATCGGACAACCAACTAATAATAGCCTACCACCCAAATCCTACTTCCTATCGGTCCCTGTAGATAAGCTTCAATAGCACGCTACATTTCCCATTTACAAATTCTACAACAGAGAAAAAACATTCATGCTAACCCTTTTGCTTGTGACGGAAAAGGATTTAAAATTGTAAGAGCTTTTCTCGGTATTTTCTGAAGGCATTGTGATATTTTTTTCAATCCAAGCGTGTATTTTTGAGTATGCATATGGTGTGCGTGGAGGGAGCAGATATAGGTCGTGCGCATTTAAATGCAATGTGCGACTCAAAAGCGTTTAAACATTTTACTTTATCTATTTTTTATGTTCATCAACTTCTTAGACGATGTTTCCTTAGTCATTTTCTCGTACTTTAACCATGAACGTTTTTCATTCACTTACAAATCAGTCTCGTTCAGGGTACTATGCTACAGAGCAGCGTGGTGATTTCGCTCCCTGTCTAAGAGCTGGGAGATGGACTTCACGACTTCTGAGTGTCAAACTGATGAGTCAGAGGATTTCTTAAACTAAATCAAGTATGTGAACAAAACTTTCCCAAAATATTCCACTTGAAACCTAGAAAACCATTGGAATGCTTGCTAAATATTTTGTGAAAATAAAAAGAAAATAACGCTTCTTGAAATGAAATACACATTATTCATGTGAATAGATTTACAAAGAAAAACAAAAATACACTGTAGATTATTTTCAGAAAGAATAATATATCTCTTCCCTGGTAAGTGAAGTGTTAAAAGTTATCTAGTTTTATTAACAATAGAATCCTGGTCTAAAACCGAGAATTCATTAACTTATTTTCCTCCGGATTGTCATGAGTGGGTTGATCAACTATTTGTTGAACATGCTACTAAATTGTACTAAATGTTCTAAATTATCCCAAACTATTATAATTCTTTTGTGGGTCACAATTATTTTTCAAAAAATGATATCCACCATTAAATTTACAAACAATTCCAGTGTCTTATTTTGTTAGTGTCCCGAGATATGGAATTGTAAACACTATCATTTTATTATCAACGTTTAATGGAAAACAGAGATATTGCAATTCATTGTTCATACTTTACCATTCTTTGGAAGTATAAGTGACGAGGCCATACGCTTCCAGAATAATTATTGAATTGCGGATCATTTAAATGTTTTTCAAGTTATTAAACGGGACTAGTTTTTCCTTTTGCGATAATTGTGTAACTCGTCGAATTGTGTATGAGTGTATTCAGGCCTGTACCAGAGGGTGTGCTTCCTGCTGATGGTTCGCAGATCGGTTGGGAACAATGCCTCTTCATCTCTTGGATGACCCAGGTCCTCCGGTATTCTGTGATTGTGATCTTTGATAGCATTGTGATTGAGCCGTGATGCTTGATAGCATTGTGAGTGGGCTTGGAAGTTTATTTAAGGTAAGCGATTTTTCGTGAAACACTTTAAGTCGGTTTGCGGTACATATTTTGGAAACTATTGCCCACGAGATATATACACAATAATATGTTAGTAGACAATCGGCAACGGTACGGGCGTGTCAACGAATATATGTTTTCCATGTGATGGTGATACCTCTGCACAGTAACCCCATATATATGAGTTGAACTTGTGAAAAGAAGACGGAAAGGATATTTTGAGCGGAAAAGAAGATAAAAAGAGACATGTGCTTTGAGATATTTCGTTTCGAAAGAAAAGTTAATTTTGTTTTGTCAAAAAAGTCAAAATCGCATATCGCATTTTAAAGATCAAAATTTTGGTGCGTTCTTACTTTTAAGTATACGGTGAATTTTATTTTGAACAAGATTTTCAGCCCAGCCCAGAGAAGGTACTCTTCCTGTCTGACGGAGGCGAAAGCTGAAATATTTCTTCCTATCTCTGAGTGATTTTTGTGAGTTTATTTATTTATTCTCTGTATGACACTTTTGACGACGTTCATTTATCATTTTTATTACAACTTATTAGGACATTATCCATCGTCATTAGCTGTTTCAGTATTTTCAACAAGTATATAGCACCCGCTACGTTTCAGAATTTCTACTGCAATGTCCGTCTTCAGGCATCCGACTGCGCCGGTACTCGAACCTGGGTACTACCGCTGGTCCTTGCCTTGAGAACCAAAATACCCTGGTGCGAGTCCTGGCGCTGTCGGATACCCATTGAAAATACTTAGGTCAGGATGATGAGTAATGTCCAAATAAGTCGCAGTATAAATCATTCCTTTATTGTCTATGAAACTTCATTTACAAGAAGACAGAAGTGTTTCATTTTTAAGACTTCCGTAATATATATTTAAATGGATACAAGACATCAGTATTATTGAAGAAGCAGTACAGTATATAAAAATATAGAAAATATTTCAGTAATACACTTGGGAATTACACGCCGTAATCAAAACGGATTAATTTATTTTCAGGACGTTCATAATTAGGGTACGATGGGACAGTAAAACAATTTGAATTTACCTCCTCCTATCACAACTCGAAGATGATATTTCATGTGGTAACAAGTGGAATTAAAAATGCATCAACTATGTTGTGACTGGATTCTTCTCCGCAAACTATTTGAATTTAGTGAGGATAATCTGTTGTGAGGTATGTTAAGTAAAATATACACCTCATAAATTTTGTAACAAATTACCGTTTCTTTTTAATTTTGATACAATTTTTATGATAGATATTTAACAGTGTCTTAATAGTAATCAAAATCACCAAACATGTTCTTCTATCTTTATTCAAAAACAACGACGTTTTTGGCATTCTAATATTTTGTACATAATAAGCGCTAAAACCAAACTTCTTATGAAATGTTTATCATGGATGTTAATTAATTAGGAGACAAAAAAGAGTACATAAAGAAGTTAGTGAAAATGGAGTTGAAAGAAACAAGAACACAGATTGGATAAAAAGCCTGCAAAATAGTTAAACCAGCTCAATACAGGGACCAGCGTGAAATGGAAGACCAGCATAAAAAACATGATGTTACTCAAACGAAAGAAATTTACTAAAATCTTAAGAAGTAAATTAGAATAAGAAGTGACGGAAGCGGAACCGTGAGGGACAACCAGATGTTTCTTTTTCTGAATAAGTTGCCGTTTTATACATGAACCTTAGCAGTGATGTATATTATGGATGCCACTAAAGCTGGATATTCACGAACGCTCCATTCATGTTTAAATTAATAATAAGAATGTCTTGTCTAAGCAATTCATTTTATAACATTTCAATTCGGAAATACAAACATTAATGCAAGACATTATTTAGCAAAAATAAATCAAATGTTAGTCTCCTTCTATTGTTATTTACTAAACGCTTAAAAATGTATACTAATTTGCGGTCAGATTCACATAAACGAAATAGGACAGAAGATGGAACAAAAATATATGAAACTAAAATTGAGATATAGGAATGAGAGACATAATGATTAGATGTTGCTCACGAGGTAATCGTGGAGTCACGGTCACTAACAACAAAATAAAATTTAAACATGATTTTTATTCCCTTATAATTTCTATACATACACTTCATCGCATTTTTAAGACCCGTTGTATTTTCGATTACATCTAATATTTCATTAAGGCAAAAAGTAAGTATTCTTACAATAAAGAACACACAAGAGAAAATGAATAAAAACTATTTGCAAAAACGTTCTTGGGAGTTTCTCATCATGCCCATAGACCTCGATAGAGGACGGACAATTTCTGAGCTACTTCCAGGACGCGTGTACGTCAACATCAGTAATGGAATTGTATATGATTAAGTAGGTTTTTCTTCAATAAAGAGTGATGTTTGGTTTCCGCTACAATTGCTCAGTTTATTATAGTTCTTCAAAGTAGAATATTTGTACAAGATATACTGTAGTCTTTATTTCGTTTCACCGTGACCTTGTGCAAGGAATTGTCATTTTCTGTCTAATACACGCTGCAATACTGAAAAAGCTGCACGATACTGCATAAAAATAAATGTTAATACTGCATACTGTTAAAAAACTGAACCAGCAGTGGCGGATCTAGTGGGGGGGGAGGAGAATAAGGGGCCTATAACCCCACCCATTGTGCCTGATCTTTACGAAGTATGCCATTTATCAACTTAAATCTTATCTGTTACAGAGTTACCAGATTAATAGTTATTATTAATTATTATTGTTATTAATAATACCATATTAAAAAAGGTATAATACCATATTAATTACTTTAATAAATAAATGTTATTGCTATTAATAATACTGGATTGTTAATTATTTATTTGATGCATTTTATTTAAAGGTAGTATTTAAAAAATTTGTGTTGTAACGCCATTATTTTTTAAACAAAATGCTTCCCGGTTAGCCCTACCCTTGATTACAGTCTAGATCCGCCACAGATGACCTGAAAATTTAATTGTGTTTTGCACACTAGGGCATAAAAATTGACTGTCCTCGCTTGAGAACCCTGGGCGTTTCTGATAAATCTTCTGATTTACGATCTTTTCCAATTTCACGGCTAGACTATGTAGTTTTCTGAAAGAAATAAAAATGTTTATTGCATCTCGTCCTCCAGATGTAGATGATTTGACGGATTGACTTCGACGTCATAGAAAATACTCACGTAAGTAACAACAGAAAAAAAAGCGTGAACCTATATTTCTTATTTATCCTTCGTAAAAGCTAATCTTGACGTAAAGAAAATAGCAGAATTCCTCGTCCCCATACAATAAATATAAAAACATTATGGCAGGTGTCAATCTCCACCACCTGCTAATAGAAAAACCGAACGTTGGAAAATTTAAACCGCTGCCTTTTTACGCGCATGTTAGATATGACTCTTTTAAATGCTTTCAAAAACGAGCCTTCAAATACACCATGAAGATAGTTTTCAATAGCAGGAAGAATACAGAATAGAAACTGCAAAACACCTGAAACAAAGTCTTAAAAAGCGGTGGAAGAAGATCGAAGAAATTCGTGTCATCTCCCGGGACCATTGTGCCTAATGTACGCTATCGCCAGTAAAAGCATATTATTCAGAAATGCGATAAGTTAGGATAATATCAGTGTGAGAAAGGAAAAGGAAAATCTAGGGAAAATTATGGGAAATGCAATTATCAGAACTGAATGATATCTGAAATATCACATGTGGCATGAGACATTAACTGAATTTAGAGTTGTTAGGGGAGTTTCTCACTTCAATTTTTAAAAATATATATGTTCCATAAATAATAAATATAAAACACGGAGTTTGTGTGCCCATGAGTCTCTGCGTCTGTGTTTCCTCCGCTTAGCGTAAAGATGGGTGGGCCAAGAGATTCGAAATTCGGTTCTACTGGAGGGAACCAAGAAGAAGACTGATTTTTTGAATTTCGATTCCTATTTTCAAAATTATTTTTAAGAGTTTCTAAGCAACAATCGCGGTAACTAAGTAAATTCGAAAATCGACACTCAAGGGTGGGCTTAAGTGCACCACTAAGATTTCTTTTTACAAAATTAAATTAGGAGATTTTTTATCTTAAACGTTTTGAGTTTTTTTTTTCACCTTGCACAAACAGTTTAAGATCAAGAGCTTTAATGTTTGGCACACATGTTTCTCCAGGGTTGGCCCATGTGGACCCCCGAACCAGTTATTCGAAAATCGATGGAAATTTCTTTGTATTTAATATTAAGAGTTTTTTAGTGTCAGTCGCGGATCGACGAGCTTCAAAATTCGACACACGTGTTCTCAAATGCGAGTCTAAGAGCACCATCCAGCGATATTTTCGAAATTCGGTTTAGATTTTTTTCTTACATCAATGGCGATTTAGAAAGAATATTGTACAAAGATCAAAGCAAAGATAGCAAAGCAGGGGCATTTAGCTAGTAGTTGGATAACACCGCTGTCAAGTGTCCCAAGTTACCAATGCAAAATCTACCAAAAAATTGTGATATGCGGAAATAAAAACAGAGTGGACGTTAGGTCTCTAATGACCTTGACGTTGGCGAGCCCTAAACCCCCCCCTCCAAAAAATTAATTGGACATTAATTCTTATTTGAAAATCACTGAATTTGGAAGTGCACTGTGGTGGTCTAGTGGTAGCGTCTTCCCCTTCACGGTAGAGCGCGGTTTCAAACCCTGCTCGGCAGGATTTGGTGATGTTTTCAGTTGGGGTTTCATTCACCTGCTCCAGACAAATGTAGATCGGAACCATAAGTTCCCCGCCAACCCCACATCTCTCCTTCCCAATTCCCTCTCCCTGGTCACGGTTAGGAGGAAGAACAGGTCTCATGGTCTGAACCTCGCCATAAATAAATGAAAGTTCGTGCTGCAAAATTGATTATTATTTGAGGGGCTCTGAATATATTGAGGCTGAATATATGTTATCTGACTCTTGTTAAGTAAAGTCTTCGAAACACAATTATTTTTAAATTATCTCACTGTAATTGTCATGAGTAATGAGAACAGCGCTCAGCGCTACAGCGAATGGATGCATTTAAATTTATATTATTCATTTTCACTTACTAGGACTGTATTATTAACAAAAATTAGTTTCTTATCCTCCACGTGGTCATACGCAGTTTGTAACTGATTTTTTTGACTAAGTTTATTTATTTTTTACGCGCAAATTCGCCTAGCAGGTGTCAACTCATTTTCTGAAAAAATAATGATAAAATTTGGATGACAATTCATGACTAAAAAATGTATCAATATCTGTCGAATAAAAAAATTAATGGAAAATATATGTGCATTTGTGTTGTGCTTTCAGCATTTAGGGGTTCGTGAAGTAAGACCATCAGGGTTGGTATTCTATATTGCGCAAGAGTAAAAATATTTGGAATATTTGCAAATATTACAGTGTTAATACCTAAACATTCTTCGTACATACTGGTGATTGGCGGAAATAGATGAGTACGCCATGCAAAGCACCAGGGCAGCAGATTGGGTTGCGGGGCGCAAACTGAAGAGAATTGGTGGAGTGCGATGTATAGTAAGGGAATAAGTGGGTGGGAGTGTCGCAGGAGTCAGGTGCATGACCGAAGAGGGCGGTACGAATCGGGAAGAGGACAGAGGGGAAAGAACGGTGTGCTAGAGCGTGGTGGGAGCGGGGAGTGCAGAGCGGCAAGGGCGCAGACGGAGGAGGCGGAGGTGAAGGTGCGGGGACTATATAACCGCTGCGACGGCCGTGCGTGCAACCTACAGTCATGGAGCGCACGGTACGAACGACGCTGCTTCTGGCACTTCTGGCGCTTGGGTGAGTGCGCGCGTGATTCGGTTGAGGGGTGGTGTCCGATCCGGGGTCCTGCCCGAAAAGTGTTAGAGGAGGCTGCCGTCGGGCAGAAGTGGACATCGACTGACCTAAAGAGCTGTCAATGATTTGTTGCTATATTTTTCACCCTCTCAATTGCGGGGGTTAAGCGTCGCGCCTCGTAGAGTAAGAAGAGAGGATTGTAAACCCACCTCGCTTTCAATGAACACTCCTCTCTGTCCACGCCTATTTGTTGTGTGACCGAAAGATGGAAATTCATCATTGAGAGGTGACGCTCAGTTTCTTATTTGAATTTCAGATCGGACTGCTCTCAACAATTCGAAATATGTGCGTTTCTTTCAGTGAGTATGGATCTCTTTATGACACTGACTTTTCCAGTATTTTATTTACTCTCCATTTCTTGAATGTTTCAATTTCTCTTTATTTTATATCATGGTGAATGAATGAATAGTGAATGAATGGTCTCTTAACTTATTTCAATGGGAACAGTATGTTTCTGGTTTGAATCGGTGTACAGGATTCTAACCTACACCCTGAGAGATATTTTATTATTTTTTGTCTTGTGCATGTACTGCTGTATTCTGTGGTTCGTATTTCAGAGAGTATTCTGAAATCACTATTGTCAGTTATTGCGTAAAAGCAATGAAGGCAATACTTGGTTGGTCGTTATTTGACTAATAATTCTGGACGGAGATAAACTTGTTGTAGATACAGGCCTAAAGGGTTGCACAAAATTATTTGGGATATAGTGACCATGCAATTTCACAAAAAAGGAACAAGTTTATTTTTCTACTAATAGCTACATTTTTGCAATATCATTTCCATTTTTCCAATAGTTTCATTTCTTTATGTTAACTTCTTTCCAGGTGAAGTGAATAAAAGATTTGTTCTTATGGATTCTTTTAATCAATAATGTTATTAATAATAATAATAGTATTGATGATGAAATAATTGAATTTTGTTTACTTTTTACTCTAAAGATCCATCTAGATCCAGAATGTTTCTTGATCAATGGTCATATTTTGAACGTCGAATTCCACAATCGGATGGTCCATTCGTAGGTGTATTGTTATAATATTTCAAGTTCTTTCTGTGAGCCCAGTTTTCAAATCATGAGCGAGAAAAGAAATTTACGTAACGTTCAAGTACTAGCTTCCTCCTGTGGGATGTGTAGTAATTTTGTTATTTCATTTTCTTTCCATTTCGGGGTTCTGCAATTCATGATTTTCTCATGAGGAGTCATAATAAAGTGGAACACGGATCTACGTCTACACTCCCTCCATCCCGTCCTGTATTCTTTTATCTCAAAGTCATTTGTCTCAGGGTTTGAAGAATCATGACCTCGGATTTGTTTCTATGGAATTCCCTTATTCCCATTTCCTGGAAAGACCTTTATCACTGCATTCAATCATATTTGTTCTTGTCATGGAACCTGGGTATCTGGTATTTCTATTGTGCGTTGTATCGAAAAAGCAACTTTTTGAGGTGAATCATTTTCAACTAAAAGTAAATATCAAATTAAAATTATAATTCATTATACAATTATAATTCATGGGAAACAAAGGAATTGAAGGATGAAGTTCTTGGATATTGGAATTTAAGCTTACATATATTTAGTTTAGTACCCCTTTCAAACGATATAGTAACCATTTCATTGCTATTCAATTTGGTTTTTTTCTCTTTCTGTCTATTTCTTTTAAAGTATCATGGAGTGGCATGATCCACATGACACATTACACACGTAAATTCTGAAAACAAGTGAAGCTGATCAAATAATCTATATAAGGAGGAGAGATCATCATAATATCTGTATGCTTTTCTATAAGTTCCTCTTCTGTAGATTTGTTACAGAATTAATTCAATTTTTAATTACTTCTTGTTGATTTACATTTGTGAGAGAGATACATTTTCATTAAATTACTTATTGTTTCGCCTCACTCTTATTACCTTTACCGTCTTGTTTCTGTACTGATACTGGCATTGAATGTTTTACCTTGAGAGTAGAGGATGTGAGAGAGATCTTGATAAGCTGTTGCAATATGAATTTTTCATTGTAATTGTTAGTATAATCTAATGCACGTTTCATTGAAACTGCATTGCTCGGGGATCTTTCTTTTGTCTTTGAAAGACCTGTTCATAAACCTCCTCGATTCCTTGTACTTTTAAAGTTTATTTTATTCCATCACGCTGAGCCTTGTTGTAGTTGCTTGTGAGTCTAACTCTAGAATTTGTTTGAGCATGAAACAAGAATGTTTATTTCCCTTTCTCTAGAATATCTCTTAACCGAAATTAACGAACAATTGTGTTCACAAGCTACTGGAACACGTAAGTTCTTGTGGAAATAGAACAGTGATTTTCTCCTCCCATGAACAGTGATTGACATTGCCCCTTTGGTGTTGTTTTTACTGTTTGGGTAGGGTATGCATTCTCTATATCATGTACGTTAATCAGTCCATTGGTTACGGCTCTAGTGACTTAACAAGCTAAGTTGTTTTTCGTTTTCGAGAGACAATTCTCCGTAATTGCCTCCGCCGATTAAGCGCATTTTACTTTTTGATCAACCGTGTTTTGTCTGCGTCGTTTCCCTTGAAACAACCGAAAAGCTGGAAAATGGTGAAGTAACTCCACCGCAGTGGCACGTCGGTGAAACCTGAAACAACTATTAATCTTGATTTCCTGTCGCTACTTAAAATATTCTTTCTTCACCCTTCAATGACGCGAAACTTCTGTTTCTCGTGAACAATAATGTAGTATCATCTACGATTCTTGAGTAGTAGTAAAATAGAATACTTTATGTCGACTGACATTGTTTCGACCAATTTATTTGATTTACATCAGGAAATTGGTTCAGTGCGGAATAAATCCTTCTCTTTTTGCTGTTATCGTCACAGGAAAAAGAAACAAATTTACGCAAAAATTATATGCAAAACAAAATTACGCAGCAATACACAAAAGTACTTGAAAAATGCAGTAATAGATCTTATTTACTTAGAAATGTTACAGTAATTTACGCCTGTATGAATCATTATAGTTGCATATAAAATGAATTAATTACTATAAAAATATCACTATGCTATTTACGATGAAAAACGCTATTTTGATTTAGTTCTGTGCTTTTATGGTTTGTATCGCCTCCCTTTAAATTGGTTTTTGTCATTTAATTTGTAAAAATAAGGATTATTCCTTCCTTTAGCTGATGTAGAATAAATAAAGTCTGAATGCTATCAGTCTAGGTAAATAACTTCCCGACCAATACTCAATCATCCTCTACTCCAAGAGATTCGATTGTTGAGAGGTCAAGAAACGCGTAGCACTGTGTTTCGTAATGTAATCAATCGAAGCAAATGAAACAGGTTTTTGATTGCCTCATTTACGACTGAATCGGTTCCATAAAATCTATTTATACCCTCATTCATTGAAGAATGTTGAAAAAACTGTAATGTAGTGGGAATGAAACGGATATTACAGGGGGTCGAATATTAAAAGTGGTATTTTACACTACGAGGTTTGAGTTCCTAACGTTGTTAAGAATCTTTCTAAATATTACATTTATTCTTACGGTTGTGTACATTAATTCTGTAGCCCTATCCTGGCCCGGGTTTTTCTCCGTTTTTCCTTCGGGTAGAGGCGGATTTCTTATACAGGTTCTCTAGGCTTTGTCTAGGGCAGTGTTTATTGTGACAATACATCGTGAATTTAGTGTTATTTCAATTCTTATGATTTTTAAACACTATAATCAGAATAATCGATAGTTCGATACTAATTTGTACATGTAAATTACAAACATATTGACATTCTTTAGTATTATAACTAGCAGCTAACTTTTTATCTTATCTAGGAATTTTTGCTTAAATTTTTGAATCCGCCTCTCCCTTAGGACCCTTGATCGGAATTGATGGGATGGTCCCTTGCTTGCTTCCGGAGAGTAAATTAGTTTATTGTCCTCCACGTGGTCATACGCAGTTTGTACCTTCTTTTGACAATAAATTTATTATTATTATTAAAAATGTTTCGATAATAATGTTAGCGCATCACCCTTATGAATGTTGGTTGAAGTACGTTGGGAAAGAAATAAACATATGGAAAAGACCGAGGACGGTGTGGCATATTTCGTATTTGGGACACTTACCGATACCCTCTTACAAAGTTTAGTGCTTCAAGTATCATTAAATACCGACTATCTATTTTATACACTTACGACTATCTTGACGATATCCCCGGAAGTCAAGATAATGCGCTAGTTTTCTTTAATTTAAATTCCATGGCACAAAAAGGCGAATATATCAAATCTCAGAGATAAGGCTATTAAATTGTTGGACAAGAAATACAAAGAAAAAATATTAGAATTTGTTGAATAAATACTTCTGGCCAACAACTATCTTTCAGGATTTATTAAAGAACGTTAAAAAGAAAACTTATAATATACAAAACTGGAGAATCAGAACAAAGTGATAAAAATGTTATGCTGTATTACCGTTTGAGGCAAGTTTTATAAGTTATTTTGGAAATAAAACAGAAAGAGTGACAAGATTTAAGAAAATATTAGGAGGTATCATAACAAAAATAAAAGGAAAAAAAGAAATGAAGAAAATATTGTTCATAAAACAAATGGTGAGAATTGCCCAGTGAGTTACGTAGGTCACACTAAATGAATATCTTAAGATTAGAATTAAAAGAAATGTTAATTATAATGACAAAAGTAGGGTAATAGTTAATAATTATGTAAAATTAAATGGGAGGATGTTGCGATTATGGATAAAGAAGCAAATTTGAAAAAATTATTTACATCCGAGATGTATATAAAAACAACTCCAAGTTGTATAAATTTGCAAACGGATACGTAGAAATTGTCTAATGTTCGTAAAGCTTATTATGAGTTTTGTAAATATTAATTTCATACATTTATTTTTTGTCATACAACTATGTACTAAAGCTGTGAATGTCAATTAGCCTGACGAAGACTTGAACAGAAGTAACGTTGTGAGAAATTGTAAATAAAAATTGTCATCGAATAAGGTCGTAAAGTTGAATAAATGAAAATAAATGAATAGACTTAAATAACAGATTAAACTGTTATAACCAAGTACACCATCTCATTTCATCGAAGTCAATAAGTTTTATGTTTTCAGATTGGCGAAGCTGCGTGTATGCTCATCTATTTCTATTTTTATCAGAAGACTAAAGTGTTCTATGGCTTCAAATTTGTCATTTACTTAATCAAAGATTTATTATTTCCTATCTAAAAACACTTATAACTTTGTTTCAAATTCGTAAGGAATCTTTGCTGTTCCAACAAAAACCTTGAAAATAGTACTTTACAGAACATCACAAAAAGCAACACATATTTAGAAAACAAATATTTTTTTTCAAATGTTATAATTTCTTCGTTTCCAAAATTTTGTTTATCGGAAATTTTTAAGATTAATTATGAGAATACTATTTTTGTGTAAATGGGTAGAATTTTTGTACATTCTTTGCTTGATGTTTATGAAAAATTCGCAAAAAAGTACATTTTGTTTTTACTTTCAGCTACCGGGTCCCTTCGTGCCCGGGCCCGGGGATTATGTCCACTCTGCCCCCCCCTCTTGACGGGTCTGGTAGAATTTATATTTTCCTATATTAAAACGCTAATTTAAGTTACTTTTCATTATAGAATAGACCTTGGAAACTTCTGCATATTAACATATATTCTTTTTGGTTGTAATATTACAGAAATATTGTGGAGAGATGCACCCAATAAATTGTAATCGAATTATCAAGTTGGGGAATGGACGTTTTACTTCAGTTTGTTCTATTCGAACAGTATACACCAAAAACACCAATTTATAAATTATATTGAATTTGAAGATAAACTGAGTCACAAAAATGTTGGATAAATATTTTAAAGAAACAATATGTTTAAACACGATACTCATGTTAATTGTTCCCGGAAATGTAATTTCTCTGTTCGTTTATCCGGAAACAATATCTTTAATAAGGAAAATATTAATTTTTGTGTAGGTTACTTTTGTTCTTTTATGTAAACTAGAAACAAACATTTCAGTTACGGATGTCACCTCTTCCCTTTGCATCAATGTACATGCTACAGAATATATCGAACAGTTCAGGATGTTACTGTCAAACTTATACGACTCTTATGGGAGGAGATTAGAAACTATTTTTATCCATTCCTTTTGAAGAACTACATCTTACAAATTATGGAAGAACAAAAAAGTCGCACATGTAGGCACGACAGTTCCATCTGCTATATGGGCCTCCCCATTCTTTGAGTGCCTTTTGACTCCAAAAACCAAATATAGCTACTGAACAAGATTCACTGACACACCAGTTTCTCCCCCTCTTTCTTGTTTGGATTAACAGATGAAAACTATGGAAAGCACTAACTCATTACAGAAATAATAGTCAAGTGACGAATGAATGAAATGTGGCCTCTTCAGCAAGTACTGAGCAAGATTTTCAGTACTTCTTTGAACTTATAGTATTTGCACCGTAAAACTGCGATACCTTTATGAGTGATCATAAAATATATAATTTAAATATTGAGTAACAGTAAAGGTACTGATAGGATATCTTCGCCAATAAATAATGCAAATTTTCTTTTAAGCTGGATAATGTTTCGGTTATTTATTCAACTTTCTCTAGGGCGTGTTATCTTAATTATGTTCCAATGACATGAAACACTCCCGCCATCCAACTTCATCTATTATTTCCGTATTGTATGTTATACTTGCACACTACCCAGGTAAACTTCCAAACTTAAATACGGTGTGAATGGGAAAACTTTACTTTAATGAGCTTTTGATAAGATATAATAAAAAACTGAAACATTGGTCAATTAAAACAATGTAATATTACTTAGTAGATCAAATCAGAATTTAATGGTTAAGAATTCATACGTCGGAAATATTTCGAATTCGCTTCTGTTCGTTTATTTATAGTGATACCTCGGATAGTTATTCTCCAGTAAACCTAGAATACGATATTCACCCCAAATCGACGAAATTTGCAGCAAATAGTCACAAGTTTTTAATTGGTGCAAGAAGTAAAAATCGGATTCTTTTCGATAGGGTAAGAGCTCTTGTTCTCGACATCTTAAGCTATTGAAAAAGGTGCACGAACGATACGTGGACTTAAAGAATGACTTAGATACAAACAAGGAGCAGATTTTAAAAGAAATTAAGGAGTTTCAAATTAGGATAGTTGCACATGGAGAAAATGAAGAGAATAGAGAAAAAACCTATAGCGGGGTTGTAAAGAAGCTGACCTAACAACAAGTGGTGCTGATTGGAGGAAATGAAAAAGTTGTCATAGTGTGAGAAAAAGTTAACGAATTGTTGAGAAAGGGAGAGAGTTTGAATATAGATGGGTGGAAAGACGCAGAGTGAGAGATTATTATTACGTGTGGAGGAAGGATCCAATTATGAACGTTTGCGAGAAATCGTTAGAGATAATGGTACATAAATAGTAGACATTACGTTACGTCACTCAACCGCGGCATGTTGGGAGGAGAGTGAGCTTATTACACGTGACCATAGAACAGTAAGTCCGTGTCCTGCGTGGGCGACAAACGCGAGCGACAACTTCAAGCGACAGAAGTGTAGCGTCGCGTCGCCAGGATTGTGTCCTGCGTGGGTGCGCGCGCGTTGGTTCAGCTCTGTAAGCAAGAGGGCGCCACTCCGCAAACAATACGTGAATATGTGACAAAATGGATTTATAGCGAAATGTGTGGTTCTGAGGCAAAGATGCCATGAAAACACACAATAAATTTATCAGAAAATAACATTTTAATTACATTGAATTTTAAAATTTGTACTCGCACCTCTTTTTGCGTCCCAAAGAGTTTTTTAATATACCAGTGAGTTGATTTGTTCGTTTTATTTCCTTGAAAATGGCAATAACGATTACATTACTAAAAAGGAACAAATTTGTTACACAAAAAAATGGGTTTGTTGTATTTTGAATTTGCACAAAACCTTAATCACTTCGATACTACATGAGCTAACCTATAAAACACAGTAGCCTCAAGCGAGATCACGACGAAATGTCAAGACTTACTTGATACTACTACATTTTATTGTTTATAAACGATATTCTCTAGTATGATCAAGTAGGTTATGTGTAATCAAGGAGCCTATACACTATCAAGGAGACTATATAGTCTCCTTGTGTGAAATGTAGCGTCTGACGCACAAGAAAACTCAAGCATGTTTGAAAATCAAGCGTCGTCGAATGTCGCGCATGTAGCGCTAGTGTCGCTGTCGTTCACGTAGGACAGTCTCGTAAACTACAAGTGTGTTGGAATCTTGTCGCTTGAAGTTGTCGCTCACGTTTGTCGCCTACGCAGGACACTGCCTAAGTTTTAAGGTAAAGGAAATCCACCAGGAAGCAGTGAGTGAGGGGACACAACTGAACTATCGCAGTGTGGACTGGGGAAAATACATTGAAACGCAGAAGAATAAACTACCTTAATAAGTGAGGAGAGGGCAGATAGACAGAGATGAAAGGATAAAAGAATTACAGAAAGATAAGTTAGAGACAGTAAAGCCCTATAGTAAAAAACAAATTGATGGATATCGGAAGGAGTACCATGGTGGAGCAAAGAGTTATTTCACGCCTAAAAGAAGAGAGATAAATTACGTCGGCAGTATCAGAACGGGAAAGTGAGCTTGTAAGAAAGGAGAGGCTACAGATTGAAATATGTGCAATATTTAAAGGAATACAAAAGAATGACAAGAAGGAGGAAAAGGCAGTTTTGGGAAGAGTATTTAGAGGAAGCGTATATAGAGGACAGGCACGTGTTAAGATATTAAGCTGAGAATAGAGAAAACAATTACCATAAACACGGAAGAAATAAATGGGGAAGATAAAGGATGGAGGAACCGTACTGACAGGGTGTTATGGGAGTATTGGAAAATTTGGTGGAAGGTGGCACATGAAGGGAGGTTATTATACAGGTTTATCCTAGATGTGACTCATAGTAGGCAAAATAGAAAATAGTTTATTCCACATAAAAATGTAATAGAAATATTAACGGGACATGTCGGGACATGCGCACTGGTTTAAGAGAAACATGAGAGATGATAAAGGGTGCGTGCGCGGAATGGATGATGAGACAATTATTTAATTTATCCTAACAATTACAGAGTTCAAACAAAAACCTTCAAAAATTTGCATTTATATGCACAATTAAATTAATCAGTCATATTTTCCGTTTGCTTATATACTTAATAGCAAATCAAACGACCGTATTTTATATGAACAGACATATTTACACTAAATACACAAAAAATAAAATAATATTCACGTTGCAATCCTTTTGTGGATGATCTTCAGGCAATTACCTTCAGGACGTGAACCCATTGCCTGAAGGTGATCCACAAAGGGATTGAAACGTTGTGAATATTATTTTATTTATTTGTGTGTTTAGTGTAAATATATGTCTGTTTGTGAAAAATATGGTCGTTTGATTTGGTATTAACTATTAAATTAAGTTCAAATGGTCCCAAGAGGTTAAAAATACTACAAATAGATTCCATGAAGTCACAGAAAGTCAGGAAAGAAATATGCAAAATCCAAGCCCTGGTGATGAAGTTCCTGGAGGAGCGAGCTAGGTTCCGGCGCTCTTCCGCCTCAGTGGCGCGGCAAGTCATCACGTTCTCCCAGCGACGGTGGCGGCGCTTCGTCATTTGCGAGCAGTGAGTCGCGAAGTTCGGAGAGCGCGCGCGGAGAAAGCCACGACGATGGCGGTGGGAGGGGGCGGAAGTGCAAAAACACCCTGCTCGAAGGTTACTAGTGTGGAAACACGTTGCGAAATTCTCTCGGCGCTCGCGGGAATGGGGCCGCTCGCCTCGGTGCTCTACTGTTCGCGTGATCTGTTCCGCGATGTTTCCTTCAGAGCACTTCGCGACAGGATTTTGGCGAGGACAAATTACGGTATTTTATTACGGATTTATTTCTCTCGCTCATTTCATATTGAAACTGTACTACGCAATTGCTGAATTTTCAATTCAGTATACTTGCCGCCAATTTATCTCACGAAGAAAATTAGAGGAGTAACTGACATACTGCTCAATTAATATTTACGAACTTTATTCGAAACATCCTGTGCACTCATTTTTTACTTTGTACCTCGAGTAGAATTTGATGATATTAATTCAGCAATCTTCTATTCTCATTCTATTATGCGAAATATGGATTCTATTATGCGAAATATACTGGAACTAGGGTAGCACCTGTGGCCGTCGTCCGCCATTTCTCCATAGTTCTCTTAAAATCAGTAAATAAAAATACAAAGTTCGGCTTCTTATCAACTGGTGTCTTCCCTATTAAAGATAAACAAAAAACATTATTGAAGCGTGTAAATGGAATAAGTTCTCTGTGGCAAAAATATAATTTTACAGAAGACAATAAGACTGACTGAACGCCACAATTGATGATGGAAAATGATATAAAAATCATCGTCGATTACTTATTTGGTGTTACAACTAATGATACTTTACACCTTATATTTGGATAATTTTTTAAATGTTGAAACCGTTGTGAGTACCAAATAATTAAAGTATGGAGAATACTCTACGAGCCACACGTGATTTCCAAAAATTCTCCAAGTACCATGTATAGTTCCAAAAGAGTGTATGTGCCACACCTAATAACCATCATTTGGAGAGGTATTACGACAAACTATTGAAAAAAATAGTGAAATAAAATTACCATATCATAATATTGATTTCCTCAACTGATTTTGCGTAATGCACGATACACTATAAACCAATGAATATAAGGAATAGGCTTTAAAAGAAAGATCTCAAGGGATATCATACTTATAAAATCTTTTTTATATTATCATAAACATTTTATCTTCAAATGTAGTGAATATTAAAAAAGGAGTGAGAACTCAATTAGAAGGTATGAAATTGAAACTTTACCACATGTAAGTAATCCACACTTACATCAAATGACAACTAACACTACTGGTGAAACGCACTTGCAGCATAGAGCTCGGCAATTAAAATGGTACCCATGTTAGTCTCGCGACGATGGAGACGCTAACTTTTGACCGTCATAGCAATTAAACTATCAACAGGAAGCACTTAACTGATTACCACAGAATGTCAAGAAGAAAGTTTTTGCACGGAAAAAAGAAAAAAGATTTTCTTTTTCTTTTTGGCACTAAGAACGTTTTTCATTTACATGCTTCATTTGATCTTCATCGGAATGAACATTATTTATACTAAAATCGCTACCATTTTCACGTTATCTTTTTTGTGTATTGTTAGAATTTAGCGCCAACGGTTTGGGTCTATTTTCTCCATAATTTTGTAAGGAACTAAAAATTTGTAATCTGGGACGTAGGTTTTGCACGTCCTGCAAATAATTGGGGCAAGCGTTCAGTTCGAGTGTTCTTCACGGTGTTGTCTCCGAGATTCTGAGCTATGACGCAATTCTTCTTTTGCTGCTACCATGTCTTTGTTGCATAGTATCGAAAATGTTTTTTTTTTTCGTATCATTTGCAAAGTTAAGTCACGCTCTGACTCATGAAATTTTCCTTATTTCCTTAAAACATCGAAGCAGACTCGCAAAAACATTGCGGCGAGGTACGTTTCGATTTGGAAATCGCCTCTTATCGTCGGCAGCTACTGGACGTGCTTTTGCATCACAGAATCTACAAACAAAATGTATCTCTGCGTTTTCTAAAAAAAAAGGAAAACACAACAATTTAGGTGGCGTATTTGGAGGTTTTATGACGAATGAGCGAATCAATTAAGAAAGGAAATTGGCATCGTCCGTCGGACCGTAAACAGATCAATTACATTCCTGTGTCTTGATTGTAGCCCACTGAAGATGACAGCATAAGCTGCCGAAAGCCGGTTTTGGCAAATAAATAAATATTTTTAAATTGACTATAACTTTGTTTCTCATAAACATATTCTTATATACATTATAAATTTGATACTACAATAAATATACATGTACAATTGCGCTATTATCAGGATTCTCATTGAATATAATATCATCACGCCATTCCTAGTCATCTGTCACAGCTGTTGATTCTGATCCCTTTGAATTGGCTTCTCCAAAAGTGGTTTGACAAAAGAAATTTAGAAAAAAATACATTTGATTAAAAAGGTATGACCACACATTTCGTAGAAAACAAAAAGAGCGACGACTTGTGAATACGAAATCCATGTGTTATAATTGTTCAGAAATCATATGTATAACCAAAAGGACTCAGTGTTACCCCTAAATCATGTTATGTAAAAGGTTATATCAAGTGATGATTTCATTAACTGGTGTATTTATTCCCCGAATGTAAAAATCTTTACGGGAAAATTATTTTAATGTAGATGCCGTTTCTTAAGACATACATCTCCGTGTTGCAAAGAAACCATTCACATATTCCACTGCTCATATTGAATAAAATTTTGATCAATCTAGGTTTTTATAAAATATTGTTTATTGACATTTATTTTGCTTTATTTAAATTGCGCGGCAAGACAAATGCTGTCCTTACGTACACAGGACAATATGCATTAAGGTCGTGTACGGATACACCTTAATGTGCTAAGTTACGTTAAATATTTGATCATTTCCACAAATAATTGACCTCAATATATTATTTATTTTCTCACCATAACATTGGAACCTCTATGTGCATACCCTCCTGATATGGCTCCTTAGGAGGGACGAGCTCTCTGATTTTTCGTGGGATGAAAAAAACCCCACATGCATCACTTCTTCCCAACTGGCACAATCTTCTACTGTGAAATTAATTTTTTATCTTCTCATGTACGCACATCTTGTTATTATTCGGTATTTTTGGTGACTGATCCACTGCAATTCTTTATCTATACGAATCAAAACCCTTTCCTTAAAACTTATTAGATCACGACATAATAAATGTTTTCAAAGATAAGAGTGAAGAATTTAGGGAAGCATCAGTATTTACAGATGGTAATTATCATTTGAGTTGTTCATTAGTTGTTTCATTTCATGGAGTAAAAATCTTTTACGGGTAATTATTGAATTTGATCGTTATCGAAAAAATAATTTAACTCGTGAAAGCATTATATACGAGAGAAGATCTGTATTTTTACATTCTGAGTTGATATGTGAAGATTGACTCCCACAAACCTAATTAATACTTCACATCAGTAAAATGGTAAATAAAAATTGAGATGGAGAGCAAAGACATAAAATGGTGTATAAATCATAAGTATTCCCAAGATGTTTTCAAGATTGCATTCATGTTCTGCTTTCATACAATAATGGTTACTCACAAAAAAAAAGTGTTTGCAAGACACAATTTCGATGGCCAAGGAAGACTGAAAGCTCGATGATAACTAGCATCACAAACGTTGATAAGAGGTGATGAAACGTGCAAAATCTCTATAAATTCAAACGGAGACTATTGATGTTTCATTTTGATAGCTTAATCGCAGCGGGGGACTGACGAGGAAAAGAAGTGGAAATACTTTCACATTCCATGCGACATTGTTCCATTTATTGAGGCCAGCTAGATAATTTGCGCAATAGGTTTTCATCAAAAGTAATTTCTGCCAAGTTGTGACACACGAAAGAAATATGTAATGTTTGCCCTAATTGCACGACAATAAATGCTGAGACAATTCACACGGGCAGATTATAAAATGAAGTTCTCATTTTTTGGTTGATCAGAGAATTGTTTGTTCTTTCATCGAATCAACTTAAGAAATGAAATTTGGAATTCTTTCAAAAGCCCTGTAAATACTTTATTAACTTACTCTTGACCCACACACTTCACATTTCCCCTGTTGGATTCTTTATTATAGTATTTCACGTTAATTGACCTGCGATTAGTTCATCGTTACTCTCTTTCCTGATTGTCTCGTGTCAGAAAGAGTCGAATCGGATATAAGCTTGTGGTGTTCTAATAATTCTTTTCTAACATTATACAATTCGGATAAAATAATAAGTTTTAAGTAAATTTAGCAAGGATTCGCTGATTGATGTCTTAAATTTTAACAATGTCTGTTAGGAATATAATATCTGATACGTGAATATTAAATTAGACTTGCATCAAGTTTAAGATTAGAAATATGACGCACAAAATGCGAAAAGTTATGAAGGAGAAATTATTTTTGAATCTTTGTGTTTCTTGGGATGCTGAACACGAATCTGAGGTTTGCCGACGAAAAAATGTGCTCCAGAACATATTTTTCGACAAAAAATAATGAACATTTTCAACGTTCGCGCAGTGTTTTCTGCATAAACATTTTATGCCCCTACTCACAAAAATGGCGTTACAATACTTAAAAACTCCAAAAAATTGCCCACAAAGTTGACTCAATAAATATTTTTGCAGAATGCATGAGTTGAGTTGTAAAATTGTAATTCTATATTTTCGTCACCGTGTGAGAGTGGCTACTATTTGGTTGGAGTGACGGAGGAGCTTGTTGAAGGGATGGAGCGAGACGCGCGACGATAAGGGGAGGAACTTGGGAGCCACCACAACGGGATGGATGTCTCGCCCATGTCCGGTTTTTATTTCTTCTCTATGTTTTATGTCCGGTTTTTATTTCTTCTCTATGTTTTTAAGGTATCATTTATTCACACGTGTGTAGATAGTTAATGTAGACAGAAGGATGTAATAAATAACCATATACAGTATAGATGTAATTATATTGGCAATAACTGAATATCACGTGATTTAATTGAACCCGAGGGAACGAAGTTTCCAAATGTAAGAGTATTAACATGAGTATGAGGGGTACTCTTCCAAAAGCGTTCATGGTTTTTATGATTCACTCAGAAACATCACCACTTTTACGAAACGCTCTTGGATGTGCGGCATGGCGTACCTCGTCATTGTATCACTCGAGGCACCGCGTGGTGTACCTTCATCCTAAAGGAGCGTATTGTCACCCGTTTCTTGTTCCAGTGGTCCAGAAATATGGCTCAACGCGTTCTACCAACCCTGAAGTTCTTCACTTCCTCCAACATGACACTTTTAATTCCGAAGCCTGCACCTCATGACTAATGTGTACATTTGATGCAATATCATCTTAAGTTACTGGGCGGTTTTCCATTGCGAGGGCTTCAATGGCTGCGTTGGACTCTGGATTCACATTGCGACGTGACTGGTCCGTACGCGGACTTACTGCGGTGACAACCAGACATTACATTTAATCTGCGATGAGTATCAAAAGTTTTCACACCTTCACTTCTCAAAAAGCATATCATCGAACACTGCTCCATGTTAGCATTTTTCCTGCTCCTGCGTTTGTGTAAATTGCACGATTCAGACAGTAGATCCGGTACAATGATGGGAAAATGCATAAATTATTTATTATATTTTTTTAAGTTGACTCTCCAACGTATATTTTGAGCCTCATTCCTCTGTGTGGTTCGATCCAACTCACGTGTATTGAGCTTATTAGATGTGGCGTAGAATACTTACATGATCGTCACTGAGTTAAAGTTCCGGGGATGACTTCATGAAGGTTGCAGGTGGCAGATAAACTTGCACCATGCATTGCAGCGATAAATAATCATTTTCCAACGAAGATTATTGCCTGAAATGGGATAAACTACCCTTTTTAATAAATATTTTTAATTATAGGTTATATACATTTATAATCACCTATAATTAAGATCCATTCACAATTTTAATTGCTCACACCATTATTATTTACTCTATGCATTTGCATTAATTTAGAAATCAATTTTGCGGAACTTCGGTGTGGATAAACAAATAAATCGAATAAATAATTATTATTTAAGATCAAAGAAGTATTGTTTTTACGTACAAAACTTACAAACACATATGTAAATGTGTTTAATACACTTGGAATATTTATGCTGTTTTTCTAGTGTAATGAAGGATTCATGCATGACAAATCCTCACGAAAGAAATATATAGGGAAAAGCGGATTTTCACTAAACTCCTTATGCAAGTAATATACTGTTGATTTATATTTTGAAAGAAGTACTCGACAGCAAGCTTTATTGTTTTTTGAGTCCAAAGTAGTTGGTCACTGTTTTGACCGGTAGTAGGTCACATGTGTTTTCTTTCTTTCGTGACGACGATCTTATTCCTCTCGGTAACCTTGTTATCTGGCAAAGTTGCTTATGAAAACTGAAGAAAGAGCCAAGTACTGCTAACGCATTCGTTACGTTTCAGTATTTGGTACATTTCATGAGCTGGAGGCTTGATTACCTTACGTTCTGGAAAGTGAAGATGGACAAGCACCTTACATCGTTCAGGGAATGCTATCGTACCAGCATAAACGAGTATTTGCGGGCAGAATTGATTGATGGACAATATGTTCCAATCAGACAATGTAGCTTGTCATTCAGAATCAGAAACGATTTTATTGCATTATAAGTTCTGAGATAGAATTCTTCCACAGTGATGTCAATTGGGCGCCAAAATCGAGCAACCTGAATATCTATTTTATTTCTCAATGACCGAGGAAAAGAAACTTGTTTATGCTCAATTTGGAAATATCGATGACATCCGATGGAAAATATAGGTACATTATTGGTTGGTTTGATTTGCAATTTCGTGAAATGGTCATGAATAAACTTAACAGAAAAGAGAGTTTATCCCGGGAACTGAGGAGATAATCTGAGGTCAAACTATTGAACATTTACTGCACAACCTTAAAATGGTAAGAAGACATAAATGACGAATAATTTTTCTGTAAAACAATTTTCAATTTATTAAAAAATAAGACTTACATGTAGTTTCTCCTGTTGTATGTTTAATTTATTTAATTTTGATTGACATCTGTCAATACGTTTTTGTAATATGGTACTGTTTGTCGGAAATATTTCATATGTCCGTACTCGTGCTAATGTTGCATTTGCAGGATAAAAAACATTTCGTATCTTAGCACGTTTAACTATCAAAAATGGTTCAAATATCTTTTGAAGGAGTGAAGTTTTGCTGACGTAAAAATACGATTTAACTTGGTAACAAGTTAATTATATTTCACAAAATATGCTTTCAAAGACATTGCCATAATTTCCTCTCGGTCTGGGTATTTTCACTGGTCAGCGGTCGCCGACCGGTGGTACGCGGACCACTGGTGACCCGCGAGAAAAATTAGTGGTCCGTAGCAATTGTAAAATGAGTTCATGCAATCTTATCATTTATTGCAATTTTTGTTCATGTGCTGAATGAACTAGTTTGCTGTGGTATAGATATAAGATGGTTAAACTTCTCCAAATCATATTTAAAAAACAGTAAAAAATAGTCGAATTTGTATTAAAAATCGTGATGTAACTGATATTTAAATTGATTGTTGAACAAGATCCATTTTTCTGTCAACAAAATTTTAAAGGATATAATCGTCACAGAGACATATGCATATACTTTCGAAATAATATTGTACTTTCTCCATTGTTAGGTTTCGAGAATTACGGAGAGGATGGTATTTTCGAACACTCTTCCCTTTAATTTGACAGCCGTTTATATTTTTGGTTTGTGTATTCATAGACTTCCCCAATCAGATCTTGAAATATTTTTTCAGAATTTCGAAATTGTTTTAAAACATATAACGAGGAAAGAAACCAAATATATTGGTATATGAGGCGATTTCAACATCAACTACATCACTGTACCTGATTCCGCTATTCTGGCTTATTTCCGGAGAGTATTTTTGTTTTTTGCCCCCATGTGGTCATACGGAATTTGTAACTGCTTTTATACAATTAAAAAAGGAGGTACGCATACAAAATTTTAAAAATATTTTTGCATCGATTAAATGAAGCTGTTTTATTAAAAGTATTATTTTTGTATTGAAAAATAATATGTATTTCATATTTTAAAAAATTGAAATTTCTTTGTGTATTATCTGACAAACGAAGCCTGTTCATCTATTTAAAAAAATCTCTTAATTCTTCGCATAACTTCAAACGATCACTTTAAACGTTAGACGACCGCCATTCTGGAGGGACAGAAATTGTCGAGAAAAGGAAATCTAAAATCGACCTGTTTCGGCACTTTCAAAAGAAATATTTTATCAAGATTAACTTGAGAAGAAACAGCAATTTTATATTAAATAGCTTGTATTATCTTCACTTGTTCCTGTGTGTGTCAAACTTCTTTCTATATTTGAAACAAATCTTGCAACATATATTTATAGGAGAAGTTAATGAGAGTTTCAAATATTGTTTTCCATATGAATTCAGATGATGTGGGTGATGTTAATACCTCTTATACTTTATCACGCCATTGTTATAGTACTCTAGATAGATTAAATACTTTTTTTCATGCGTATTGTTTTTGCTCCTTTTGTTTTTAATAGTTTATTTCTAACTGAACGCAACCTTGGCTCGGTTGTGTACATCATCTCTGTAGCCCCATCCTGGCTCCGGTTTTCCTACGGGTAGTGGCAGATTTTCCGTGGGCGGGAATGTCATTAATTATTTTGTTTTATTATCTTGAATTTCTACTGCACAAATGTATATAATTTATTTTGGAATAATGGATAAGAGTACGAGTTTATTAAATAATTTATTTTATAAATATTGAATCCACCACTACCCATGGTCCCTTGATCGGAATTGATGGGATGGTCCCTTGCTTATTGCCGGAGAGTAACTTAGTTTATTGCTCCCCACGTGGTCTTGTTTTTTAAAGTAACATTTAACTGTTATCAGATGTAACATCGTGGCCAGTATAGATTTTGAAATAACATTTTCAAGCACTGTGCTCGCCGGAAATACCAAAGGCGATTAAGAGCCATGCCCGTCGCCGCCCAAACAAGGAAAGGTGCGCGTTAAGACCTCTCGTATTGTGAAGAGGCAGATCCCCCTTCTACTTCTGAAAAACTGAGATGAACTCCCGGAGAAGGAAAATGAGTGTGTATGGAATATTTCAGCAGTTGACAGAAATAGTGTTTATCCGGAAAGGCAGTTTTTCTCGGAAGCTGAGGAGTGACCAAGCCGAGGTGGGGTGTTGGAAACGGGCGAAGAGGTAGTCACGTGACCTCCGCCTCAATATATATTGGAGGGATTTCAGCTCCTAAGTGACTTTTATACTGGAGGCTTTCAGACTTTGAGACAAGTGCGAAAGCGTATAGAAGTACGCAAGTTATTTAATATGTAACTTGGTTAGTTTGGTCGTCAGACCACTGAGAATTGCTGCGGTAATTCTATTACTTGCTATAGGCGCGAATAACATAGCTTGGAACAGTTATTTATTTCGAGATAGCAACTTGGAACTTTTTGAACTTCGGATAATCTGGGTAGATTTCCGAGTTAATTCATAACACCAGTAGTTATAACTGTGTGTAATTATTGCTTTTAGATAGCAATATCAAGTAATAACAAGTTCAAACTTGTATTTATGATTTGCGAGTTTGTCTACATTTGTAAATATTCAGAGCTTTATTTAATTTGAATTAAATGTTTTATTGTTAATACTCGTGTGTGATTGCATGGGGAAACCAAGCTGGTGGCAGCGAACTCTACCATAAAGGTTGTGGTTCATGGTTGAATCCCGCTTCTCCACCAAAAAGCTTACGCACATCGCATATGGGCTTGTGGTGTGTTGTAACATCAGGATTATGACTGAATGTAAAATAATTGTGGACGAGTAGGATAATTAAGAAAAAAAGTCTTACGTATTTTCCTGATGTAAATGGAAAATAAGAAAGAATATAAAAATCAATTTAAAATGAATGATAAACCAACGAAATAATCGTAAAATGTATTCGATGCGCAAAACATCACACAAAAAATAATCGAAACTTATTAGATTAATTGTGATAAATTATCGATTGTTGTACCAATATTGATTAATCGCCCACCCTTGTCCCCTTTAATGTCTCATAAATGAGACCTTGGCCCCAGCTTACTTAACCATTTGGGCCGACTAAAGTTGTGCGTTTGTTTGCAGGAGCAGTATAGTGCTGCGTGTGCGTGCAGAACCCACAATACGCGCCGTCACTGAACCAGTTGTTCACGGCGAGGGTTGCTACTGGGATGAACGCACTCAGATACTATACTTTGTCGACATCGCGGGAGAGCTAGTGAACCGCTACAACCCTGCCACGGGGAACGTGACACGCATCCACCTTGGTGAGAAAGCGCTACGTGTCGAGTACGGTAGAATTACTCTTGACAGTCCTTACACCAAGCATTTCAGATCTGCCTGAGCTACGCAGAAATCGCAAGGAAGCACAGGATATCCCACAGCCTTTGGAAAATTCAAAAGCAAACATATTAATGTATAATTGTGGAATGTTTTTTGTCACTAAAGTTTCAAAGTCCTGCATGAAACAGTGCCGTTTCAGGAACAAAGGCCATTTTGGAGCTAACAGGTGGCTACCCAATGGTCGTTTTTACCCGAGTCCTGAAATGTTAAAAATAATTAAAACGTATTCGATTTTTTAATTTTAAGAATGAAAAAGTCAGTTTGTCGTGAATAATTAGATTACACAAAGATTAAACTACAATGATGATATCTAACTGATTGGCACCGGTTCGCTCCAACAAAAAAATAGTGAACAGGTAATTAAATTATCCGAAAATAAGCTTCATTTATTATTCTCCTAAAAATGAGTTGAAAAACAAATTACTTAGTTGTTTTCACAATGAAAATAATCTAGGACATAATTTATATTTTTGTTTCATCTAACGTAACAGCTATGTAAACAAATTGGGTTCAACATGCTTTTCCTAGAAGAATTTGACAATATGATAGAAAACATACCATGTAGATGCATGCTCTTGAAACGTGTGATACGCGCGATGCAATTTGACTGATAGTATTCTGCTAGAGATAATTCACAACAGTTTTTTAATTAATTAAATCCTTTACTTATCGCGTTTCAAGGTACTTAGTTTATTTCAACGTACAAAAATGAAAATTGCTATTTGAAAACAGAGAAGAAAAATAGATAGAATGGGTTCTCAAATATCACCTGCCTTTAAAGAACCGCTTCTTGGAAATTTGGGATATCATCAGTTTAACTAGGCATGATATTCGATTATACTAGGAAATAATTATTTTTATATTTATCAGTGTATCTTAAGGCAACAAACGATTTTTCTTTTTGGTAATTACACATCAGTTTATTACCGAAAAACCTAAAATTTCTACATTTAGTGGGGTTCAATTAAAATAATTTCAATGGAGAAGAGTTAACCGTTGATTTTAAACGTGCTAATTACCGTCCCACTTGTGAATGGTTTTTCTTATTGATTCTAATTTGCCTGTTAGTATTGATTCAAACGTGGATGCAAATTAGTAATTAAATTATATGTTAAAAATCACTTGTTTTTGGCATTTTTGGCAAAAGAAAGACATTAAAATATACACGTACAACCTTTGAGGATTTTTAGGCACAAGTAAATGATTTCAATTGGTCGACTTCTACAATCGTGCACATCTGCAACAATTTTCCGTATTCAGCAACGTAACGAAATAGATTTTGACCCTTCAATCCGAGGTCTAAATATCTCTAGAAAACTCATGCGAATAGCCAGGCTGACAAGATGCAGATAAGAAAGAAAGGAATGCAAATGCAGATGGATTTAATGAAACTCATGTTACCTGACTCGTACGTTTGCGCAGAGGGTGGCGGCGTGAGCCTGGTGCTGCCAGTGGAAGGCTCGTTGGACGAGCTCATCGTGACGCGCGGCCATGATGTATTACTGGTGCGTTGGGATGGCGAATCGGCTGAACCGGAAAGTATCCAGGTACTTGCATCCGTAGAGTCTGACAAGCCGGGAAATCGCTTCAACGACGGCAAGGCCGACCCCTCCGGCCGCCTCTGGTTGGGTGAGTATCTGCATTTAATTGTAATAGCTTTTACTGTATTACTGTAATTCCTGTAATCTGTATTTGAGGGCAAAGCCAGTTAGATTTTCTGTGAAAAAAACGAGCCAGATGAACTTACCTTCAAAATTTCATTGTAATAATTTTAGTTTGACAAATTTTCAATATGTCGTGGGATTTTTAAATATACTTTTGATAATGTGGATATTTTGTAATGCATCTACTGGTAGAAATAATTGTCCATCTATTCCATTTGGATGGATATAAGTGTTTCATTAGGTAAATGAACGGGATTGGTCTTTTCTCCTTACTAAAATGTCCTGCTCGGGAATTTTTCTTCTGTCCCTCATGCGCTCTTACTAAACAGGAGTATGGTCTTATTAGAAATATAACCTTCTGCTAGACATGTCAAATATTATGTTGAACTATTTATATATAAAAGGAGCTATTGGTAAATATTTTAAACAAGTATCGTCAAAATATAGCACTCGTCGTCGCAACATGAGAACAGATTTAGATAAGGGGGATTTATTTATGAAGTACGATATTACATTCGGGAAGCGTTGAGATAAGGGATGGCAAGAACATCGGTGTAGTTAGATTTATAAGTAGACGGGTACGTCATTAATACTTTTATTGTTATTAATCTAGAATTTAGATTGATATTAATAGCTTTGATTTATTTTGGGGATAATAAGTAGATAACAACAAGTATTTGTTAAATAAATTCTTTTAGACATTTTAAATCTGCCCCCTCCTTTGGGATCGGAATTGAAAAGATGGTCCCTTGCTTGTTTCCGGATAATAAATTAGTTTATTGCCCCCAAGTGGTGATATGCTGGTTGTATATGATGTTTGACAATAAATTTATTTAATATGATCGTGTCTGAGAATCACGAGTGTGAAGAATATATAGTGACATATCGTGTAGATCAGACTACTATATCAATATTGGATGCAGATCTTGTGTTTTTACGACATGAACAGTTTTGAAAAATCAAGAATTTTTATTTCGGTATTAAATTTTGTTCTTAAAACTTAAGTACTTTTCAATAAAGGTATTACGTTTACAACTTGTAAACAAGTAATAACAATAAGTTTATTGTAAAAAAAAGTTACAAACGTGGAGGACAAAAGGCTAATTTACTCTCCGGAAGCAAGCGAGGGACCCATCATTTCTGATCAAGGACCCCGAGCTAGANGAGACAGCCCCGAGCTAGAAGCGGATTGGAAATTTCTGATCTCAATAAAGAGTAATTGAAACTCTTTCATGTATGTACCATATTTAAAAAAGATTCATTTGAATATTTTTGATGTAATCCAGCATTTGCATTTCAATAGAAATGTTACCATTTAATGTCAAACTTCAACTTGGTGGTGTATACCATGTCACATTTCAGAAGAAAACAATTATACTTTTAATTTTATTTCTCTTAAATAAAGTAGTCGGAGCACATGCGTTTAACAATACTACATCCATGTTTGTAATGCTAGTCCCGGATAACGAAAACTATTCCACGCATCTAAAATGATTGAAAATACCCTATTGCAGTCGTATATTTGAAAAAGCGGATATTGATATGTACAAGGAAGCATTATCGGGAAGAAAATGTTTTTCCTTATTGATTTTTTGTTTTTGATCCCTTTTTCTGTCTTTTACTTTTGATCCGCACACTGCATAGAAATCTGCGTAATTTATTTCTCCCAAATATAATCTGGGAAAGTAGAAGATATTTTTGTATAATATAATCTGGGAAAGTAGAAGATATTTCTTTCTCAAAATTCTGTCCTTGTGTTCGAAGAAATCCCGTGCTCTTAAATTTGAGTTATAATTTATTTTTTGTATAGTTTATTTTCAGTCTGATTGGCATGGAATACTTTATTGAACTTTAGAACTCCATAAACCATGAAATGGTATGGACACAACAATTTTTAAAAAGAAGTGAGATGAAGAGATGAAACCTAACTAACTTGGCATCTGTTTTCAAGGTACCATGGGACCTGAACCGACGCCCGGCAACGTGACTCCTGATCAGGGATCACTCTACACCATGCAGACGAATTCAGACCATCCAGTAGCGGTCCTGGGGCCTGTTAGTGTATCCAACGGATTGTGTTGGAGTCGCAACAATCGCCTCATGTACTACATCGACTCGCCTACGGAACACGTGGATTGTTTTGACTTCAGCTTGACCTCCGGAAATATCAGTAAGCACTAAATTCCCTACCCTAGCAAATAATGTATAAGCTCTTTTCATTGTTATCAAAGATCGAAGTGAAAGAAAGTAGTCGCCGTACCCTATTAGTTTAGCCCTATCACTAAATATAAGTGGAGATTACCTTGCAAACGGTACAGAAAAGTTTTTACACCGTCATCATAAACAGAATTTAGTAATAAGAATAAAGAAAACTTACACAGGATTTTATGCCCTACAATTTTCGTGTCGGTAATTTTTAGATTTTGAGTTGTCTTTTGCCCTCGTACAAGAACTGCTACGTCAGCGAAAAAGTAAAACCTTGTCTGGGCGGGCGTGAGATGGAGTAGATTATTAATAAATATTATGAACAAAAGGGGTGAGAGAACGGCTCCTTGTGGAACGCCTCTTGTTATTAGTCTTTTAGTGGATCTGGCGTTTTCCATTTGCACAAAAATGTTGTATCTGTTAAAAATAAGTCAATGATTTTGAGGATGAAGAGGGGAAAACATCGTGCCAGTTTGTCGAGGAGTACGTCAAGGTTGAGTACCCATGACGTTCTTATCCATCACAAACATTGAAAAGAATTAATTTAGAGACTCATCCAAACTACAAGGATACAGGTCTAAAACTATTAGTCATATAGTGTTGTCAACCATAATGGGTCTGTTATAAGAAAGTGAAGAAAATTCATCTTACACCTATTTTTACGAGATGTGGCTCATTTGATTTGTCATCAAGAATAAATTTAGTCTTCGAAAATCACACTCAAGCGCAACAGCCAAGAATGTTTCCTATTAATTTTTTTCAAAACCTTTGCTACCTTGCGGACAAGTAACTTACGATTTGAGCTATTGAAGGAACATCATTTTTTTGCACCTGCGGACACAAATGTCATGAATTTTAGTGATAAATTTCATGAATTTTTACAGTTTTGAAATTTTAAATCGCGATGCTTTCATAATGTCGGGATGAATGCCGTAAACGTTTTTCATTGTAAAGTATAATTGATATTCTTCCAAACGGAGTACATCAAAGCTATTCCGGAGTGACAAAGTGAAACTTGACAAACAATTTTTTGTCGGATTTTTTTTTTTTTTGCATTTTGGTTGTGTCCACCATGGTGTGTACGTGTGTTCATTAAGAGTGCCATATTATTGTGAATAGTAACTTTCACGAACTAAAATTGTGGTGCAAAACCATTGCACACACTTTCTCAAATACGTTCCTTCGTCTGCAGCATAGAGTGAGAAAAAAATCTATAGTGAAAGGGTCATTTCTGGGGTGGTCCTCTATATTTGATCCTCTTCCAGTGCTCTATTCATGCTCAATGTCGCTAGATGGACTTATTTCTGTCTTTTATTTGAAAGTAAAATAAATATTCGGAATATTATTTCGAAATATATAGCGACATATCAGTCTTATAAATATCGTAAAAGTGTTATGTCATTTTGTTGTAAACAGAAATTGATGTATTTTGTATCTGCAGTGCGTTTGCTGTCCTCCCATGTATTTTATCATTATCCTATCTTTCATTTCAGTTTACGAAAAGTGTATTCTACGTCCGCTTGGACCGTTTACACTGTTAAATATTATTCAAGCTTTTTGAAACAATAAACTAATGTGCAAGTGTAGCAGACAGAAATTATTTTACTGCGTCTATACCAAACTTTCAAGCGAAATACCGCTATTGCGGATGTAATGCTTACGCCTACTAATTGTACTTTACGTACAGAAAATTTACGCAATATTGTTGTGGTCGTTTAGGTACCCTTTGTTTCAAAGGAAAAAATTAGAGCACGTGCATCGACAAGTTAATTCTACCGTAAATACGAAATGCGAATAAAATTGATTCATCCGTTAACTCAGAGTCGCTGCGCACGAACGGACAGGCGGACGGACGGACGTTATACCAAAAACCACTTATTCGGAATCAGGGATCGCCAAAACGAGTATTTCCGTCGAAATCTCGCTTTCGAATTTTTTCACAATTACAATACTTTCCATGTACTACGTATATGAGAAAGTAAAAACATTTCTCAAATTATTCATTCTATTTGGTCTTGTCAATCGGTTACTCTGAAAGCATCTTCTACATAATGTTTATACGTTCTTATTTTGAAGGGAAAAATCCTTTCAATTGACATTTCTCTAGGTGTTTGCTTCTAAATTTGTTGATTTTTTCCTGTATCATTTGCTGAAACAAGAAATCAGAGTTAATCTCTTCAATCGCGAGTTCTCAATCGATCTTACAGACCCATAATTTCTTAGTTTAAACAAAACATTCAGGAAGTCATTCCAACCTAATTCATTAGTCACCGGAGGTGGATTAATGTACTGCCTCTCCCAGACAGGATTGATTTTTTTCCCTTCCCCCTTTTCACCATCCTACCGAATGAGCAGAATTCCGCACGAGCACAATTCTACGTCCTGTCCCGAGTTTGGGTAATTCCAGGGTTCTATAGACTAATCTGATAAACTATTTCAAAATAATTTTTTCAGATATTCTAGCTAAAAGTAAGTTCTCGCCCAAATTTTCAGCTCTTAAGATGCCATCTTCGATTTTTTACAGCTATATTACTCTTTATCTAAAACATTGTCAATATCACTCTCATCGCTTCGCAAACACGAAGTTCTCTTTATTTTTAAAAAAATTATAAAACTAAAAATAAGTGATATAGAGTTTCATTCAATGCTTATATTGTTATTTCCTTCTGTAGGAAATCTGGTACAGAAAAATTATAGGTAGATTCAGAATATATTATAAATTTTGTGTAAGAAGACGTTGAAAAGTATTTACGTCTTCCTTTCACTCGCTTATGACTCCATGCAAATTTAAACCTAAAATTATTGCCTTCCCACATCAAAACTACGTTGGGGCAGCCCACGCGAGAACTCACGTAATTTTCTTATGCGGGACTACTGAAGTAATAATGAATCTATTATCATGGAGTCATCTGCAGTAATGTCAGAAAATTTCTCGTAAAATCTGAATCTGCCTATTACTTTTTTGGTTTGCAGATTTCTAAAGGAACATAGATTGTAAGATAAATTGGCAATATACACTAAGAGGCAAAATTAGCTGCGCTCTCTTTCATATTACCATAACTTCTGTGATTTGAAATATATTATCGTGAAGTTTAAGGTGAACGTACTTCCATGTGCTTTCCAGGCACTCTCTTACCCGAAGGTTTCTTTACACCGCTTTCGTTCTGGGACACCCTTAGAGAGTCGAGGAGGGAAATTTGGCACTTCCAGATGTTTGGGAGAATTAGTCTCGTGTAGATACTCAATGTCTACTCTACAAGTTGAGATTAAAAAACTACATCAGAAGACCATACCCACCCCATTTCCCTCAACCTCTTTGAAGAGTAAGTGTTTCAGATGTTATAAAACTACTAAAGACGGTGTGCGTTCGCCGAAGGTACTTGGATTAAAAGTTCCCTCACCACTGGGAAAATACTCGTGTATGAAGCCTCTTGAAAGTTTTCACCCCATTTTGAAAATTCGAGATTTCTACACTTCAATTGATTGGTTCGTGGGGAAAACCCCATTTCATTTGGTGTCATGAGACGTAACTAGTGTATTTGTATTAAAAACTTAAGACCTCACCTTCTAACCATCCTTATTGAGATGTCCAACCTCATCCATCCTATCGCTTCCCTGAGCGATTACGAGTTGTTGTGCATGAATAAAGGTAAAGACTCGTTGGGTGTATTTGAGAACTAAAATCGAAGTTGATCGTTCGAACAATTTTCAAAGATGCTCATTTGATACCGTAAATGTTCTAAGTAGCTTGCTTCCTGAACGAAGTAAGTTGTTGACAATTTCATGGAAAGGCAGAGACAAAAAATAGTTAATAAATGATTGGTGTCTTCTTCTGTACTCTTCTTTGGCTGATAACAGTGAAACCTTTGATTATTTTATAAATATCTTTCACGCTTTTCTTTGGATATTAAGGTGAGGGGAGAAGTTACTTATAATGTCTCTCGTCACAGTGTTCATTTGGGTCTTTTCTTATTCTGGAGAACACGAAGAGTTTGAATGCGTCAAATAGTTACGATAGTGTAGAACTACTTTCTTGGGATGTTTAAAGCTTGTTTCTTTGTCTTCAATAAATGGAGTAATTGGTGAGACGGTCAGAAGAAAGTACCGTTAATGCTTGCAATGCAGAATACACCGATAGCATTTTGTAGTACTTTTCTGAAAACATTAGAACTTGTTAAATTGATTTCATCTTCCTTTAAACATTTAGTAAAATAAAGGTTGCTCTATTGTTTCTTCTTCCATCAAAAACAATCTACAAACATCAACAACAGTCGTACGATTTTCTAGTTTCTAGTTCATCACACTATGCACAATGACATGTTAATATTAATCCATAACAATGTTCTTTATTATGTAGTCCAATATAAGGTAGGCTCGGCAATTAATGTGACTGTTAAATAACGCCCACACGACAGAAAACATACTATTATTCGTATGACTTCACGAACTTCACAGCTCCCGCACACACTAGTATACACCCATTGGAACACACTATAGTTCGAACGCAAATCGCTCGTACCATCATACTGCCAGTGACACGCCGTGCCTCAACGACTTCAAGACCTTTGTCATCTTTTTTAAAATAAAAAAACGGCCATCTTGATGTAATTTTTTATAAAAATAAAATGCTGAACTAAAAAAATTGCTGAAAAAGAATAATAACAGAAGTTTTAAGTTACGTTACGTGTGTTACGAAGTTTGATATTTCTTATTTTTATTTTGATTTGTTACATTTCTTTTGTATTCTGATAAAGAAACCTGTATATGATTTTTATGTTTTATCAGATTTATAGTCATTAACGTATTCTTGCGTCCCGCACCTTATTTATCGAACGAGCAGTAATAAACATTTTTAATAACGCCCAAGAAATGGTTTTAAAAAGTTTAAGTGGCAAGAAAATTGTAAAGAGTTACGCCTGACAACAGTATTTGTCAATTAATTATATTATGTTCAATCTTTCTGTCGAATTGTGTATTTCATTTAAACAGTATAGAAAAAATGGATTTAAAGCTAGTTGGGCGTTATTTACAATTTTCTTTTTTTATTATGATAACTCCAGATATGTGAATTTCTGCCAGTGTATTTTTTTGCCATTTTAGACCCGATTTCAAGTTTCTTCATATTGCTTTGGCGGATTATCGGGCATATTACCCATAACGAATACACATTTCTGACCTGCTTGTGTTTATATTTTTCAGAGAACCGGCGGACAGTATTCGACTTCTTGGCCTACAATCTGACAGGAGTTCCTGACGGAATGACCATCGACGCTAACGATAATTTGTGGGTTGCAAATTTCAATGGGGGAAAGGTAGGACATCAAAAAGCTTGTTTGGGGTACATATGTTCGGTTATTTCTGAATTTTTCTACGTAATGACACATTCGTAATTGTAAGGGAAAGTTTATTCTTTAGAGACTTACCTAAAACTTTGAACGGACTATTCGCGGATATAAATATTCAATAGCTTTACCATTTCTTTCCAGTTTATAGTCCTACTGTCGAGTGTTAATTGGCACTAAAATGAATTGTCCTGTAATGGTATTCGTTCCACCTTTTCCTTCACAGATCATGAGAAATTTCCGCTCTCTCCTTAACTCTTCTTCTGATATATTCCATCTCGTAAAATTCCTTTTTTCTCGTTTTTGTGATGAGTACGGTTTTAAAAATCATATAACTATGGTTGAGTCATGGTTAACTATCTATTATCAAACTAATCATTTACCTCTGTGATTTCATCTACCTTCAAACACCAAAATGTCGTGGGCCAGAGATTTGGACAACGTGGGTATAGGAATATTTGTATTTAGGTTCCTAGTTAACTCCGTGTGGAAGTCTCATACAGTAGGACTCGCGTGAGTCTCAAACGAAGAGACGATAAAATTCCAAAAATTGACAGCGTTGTGAATTACTATAAAATGAATAAAATTAAGCGAGTTGCCAAGATTTCTATTTATAAAAGAAGATTAGTTAAAATTATATTAGTTCGGATGTTCCGTTTTTTTCAAAGAAACGTTTCAAAACCACTTAGTAATGTATTCTTTCACATTTTCATTTTCGATATGCAGCAAAGAGGTATTGGGGAACTCTCTTGTGCGGATATGCTGCGGAGCCATTCCTTCACTCTCATGACGGAAAAGCTTCTCTCGCATCCGACTGAACAAGTACAATTGCAGTCAAATAATTATCAAATGGGATTGCTTTTGACCCTTAAGCACAGACTGTTTTGCAACAAGAGCTAAATCCTAATAACGCTATTCGCTTCATGTTTTGCAAGATATTCTTCGGTACTGTTCTCTCCTCTTTTGATTCCTCGACAATTTGCTCGTACATTATAAGTATATGGCCAATCGCCCTGTTCTTGACACAAAATTTTGGGTTGGGCATCAGAACTTACTGGGGTAAACACGCCCGTCCCAACCAGAAGTTACGCCGCTGTTTCTAATATCTTATTTGGCATTCACTGTTCATGGGTCACTCCAAATAAATCGCATGCCCTGTTCAGAGTATGATACTTTCCACAACTTCTACTTATTTAATGATACTTAGGAAGACCGAAATACAATTTTCGATGTTTCATTACTCAATGATGACAGACTCAACTAACGGTGAATGCTCTCCATTTTGGACGTAGGAAGATCGGGGCAAGTCTTCCGTTTCTTAATTTATATTTCTGTTATGTATTTTAAGATTGACATGATATCATTACATTCAAAATCCAAAGTTTCGCCAATTTTTTTGTCTGAAGGTAACGGGTACGCGTACCGGAGCTTGCTGGCGGAAAATGTAGCATACATTATATTTCATTGCTCAATAGCAGAAATGAACAAATGCCAATGAAATATCTTTCACCGGTGTCATGAAACCAAACTCATTCAAATACACGGAAAAGTGCACACAGGGTTTCATACAACACGCTTCATGAAACGCACAAAAATGGGTGAATGGAAACTAGTTTGATGTAAAACGATAATTCCATTGGAATTTAGTGACATAACGAGTTCAAATAAAGCTAGAAATGATATTTGGAAGGTAGAATTCAGTTCATAAAGATAGAAGAAGTGTAGAAGTATCCCTGAAGGCATTAATCTGGGATGTCAAGAGAACGGCACGCGAGCAGAGTTACGTTCCTCCACGTTCCCAGAGATCTAAATCGCAATAACTTCTGTTACCGGATACCAAGAAGGGTTTAACAAATTCCTTTCCTAACCTCTGCGACCACGCCTCATTAGTCTTCTGCGCAATGAAACTAGCGAGTTCACAAAAGCGTCAAAATAAATTTCTGAAGTCAAAGCTATATATTTCAGTTTTGATTATTGTTGTATACGGAGGAGGAACAAACAAGTTATAACAAATGCGAATTTCTTAAAATAAAATACAAGCTTGATTCGGACGCTGACCGTGTCCAAATTCGTAATCTGTTAACACAGCCAGTTCACCGAGTAGCCAGAAGATGTCCAGATGCCGTTTCCAAGTCAACCAATATCCAGGAATTGTAGTCCGGTAATGTAAGCGAAGTCGTCATAGCAGTATACAAAGTATCCAGTTGATTGCTTGTAGGCGCGTGCAGCTGCAGAACTCATTCTCCCGACCGTTGTGCTTTTCCCCTTCTTATAAGGCGGCCGCGCGAGGGGAAAAGCAGCGACCCGGAGGGGAAGTGCAGTCAGGCGTGCTTCAGCTGTTCCGGGCTGCAAGATTACCCCTCGTGGATTCCACAACGCGCGGACACCGAAGACAAGCGGATGACCGCGCGATTTAAGTTGGCGGTGTCGTCTTACATACGCTGCAATTATAAACAAAATCAGTATAAAGCAATAAAATTCAGAACTGGTCAACACTGGCCGTGATTCGCGGTGGTTCGCGGACCACTCCGCAAGAAAAGTTTAGTAATTCGCAGAGAAATCTTGGCATTCAATTCTACTTTTTGAATAGATGATGGGATTTAATGAAACGGGGTTTCATCAAGGTGCGCGCTCATATGAATCGCGTTTCACGAATCTCGTTTCATCGTGTGCATTGCTTCTACTTGTTCACGCTAAATGGACTAGTAATTTGTATGTCTTTTTAAAGGTACTGCACGTGAACCCAAGAACAGGCGAGCTGTTGGACGTCCTGGAATTCCCAGCGTCGCGTGTCACCGACTGTGTATGGGGTGGACTGCATCTTGATAAGTTGTACGTGACCACGTCAAGTCTGGGATTGACCGCCGAAGAGATGCAGCAACAGCCTTTGGCAGGCAGCGTGTTCGAGGTGACTGGCTTAAAGACACGCGGACGGGCAGGCTACACTGCGGTACGTGCCCCGCTGCCCCCGCGCCTACCGAAGAACCGTGGTCATAAACATTATCACGGCTAGCATTCTTTTGGATGTAAAAAAATAATAAATAAATTTAACCCATGCCTTAGCATCTTTCTTTGTGTATACCTTTGAGGATGCGTGATAGACCTTAATTTCTTGGAAAAGGAAAAACCTTTCTACCAAAGTGTCAGAATATTTTAGTAACTTGTTATATTTGTATCGAGATATATTACACTCATAGATTATGTTCCTTACTTGTTTATTTTACCTCTAGAGAATGCATAGGTTCATACATCTTTGTTCACCATCATTCTACTACCCACCACATACACACACCGGAACCACAATATCACGGGGTTGCCAACTTTTGGAATAAATGTACAACTTAAGTATAAGAATAGTTCAAGTTATCATGAAGACTGTATAAACACTTCATAATACATTGGATGTCGTTGAGGAATAAATATCATTTAGTTTGGGTTTTCATTTGAAGAGACGGTCGTCAGCGAGCCTTGCTAGCGGTCACATCGTGCCGCTCCCGATTTGCTCAAGCAACGGTGTTCTTGTGTTACGCGTGCAGATAGTGCTTCGAAGTGAAAACATTTTGTGAACAGTGCATTTGTGTATTGAAGTTCAACAAAATATGTTCCCCTAAAAGGGAAGACTGCCTTATGAAAGGTATTACATTTTTTAATTTAAGTGTAGTGAAACATGGAAGCAGTAACGTAGGGTCAATGGGTGCAGCCAGACACGTTTAATCACTTATCAGAATATCTACATCAGCAACAGCAACTAATCTTCAATCAGTATGAGCAACAGGTATAACTAAAGCAACAAGAACTAGAAGCATTACGGCATGAGTTGCAACAAATTTCTCCCAATAAGCAACATACTCTGCCGTCAGTGAACATGGAGGCCTCCACTTTGCAGTCCACCGTCGTCATTGATGATTCTTCGTTTTCAAATTCAGCTGACTGGCAGGTATTTATGAAGCGACGCGGAATGCGTAAGACCACTGAAAATTCAGAGGATCCTTCCAAAAAACCAAGTTATGATGTGAATTTGTTAAATAAGAATACATTTGAAATTCTTGATATAAACATAACAGATGATGGTGTAGGACACAGAGTAGTGGGTCAATCGAGCCAAAATAAAATATATCTCATATTTCTTCCGAAAGTGAATAATGTGAAATCTGTGACCATTTGAATTGAAGAAGCATTAAACAAAGTTGATTAGAAATTAAAATTACAAAAATGTTCAATACCAGGTGAAAGTGAATTTAAAATTCTGTCTGCAAAAGTAAGTGAATATCGAACGTTAGTGAGACATCTCAAGTCAAAAGAAATAGCATTCTTTACTTTCCAGTTAAAACAAGAATGATCATTCCCAGTGGTTTAAAAAAATATGGACCCATCAATAGACACTTCAGATGCTACAGAGGAACGAGGACACAAAGTCAGGCAAAACTTCTATATTAAACATGGAGTTTCAAATAATCCTCTGTTCATATTTTTTAGATCTAGAACCTGTTAATAATAATAAAAACATTTACGAAATAGAAGACATTTAAATACTAAAAGTAAATTCGAAGCATCTCGTGAAAAGGAGGAGATTCAGTGCAAGCGTTGTCAAAACTTCGATCACTCCTGGCGGTATTGCACTCATTCAGCCCGATGTGTAAAATGCTTAGACGATCGTCAGGCAAATTTGTGTCAGAAAGATAAAGGAACTCCACCCATTTGCGCTCGCTGTAAGAGCAATCACGCGGCAAATTACCGTGGCTGTGAAATTTACCAGGCCGCAAGAGAGAAAAAATATTTCACTTACGCGAAACTAACAAATAACAATGCATGTAGTTGTAACATCAATGAACCTAGCATCTCTCTGCAACAACGCACTTACACGCAAGCTGTTAATGCAACTTCAACTGACCATTCACATCCTTCAACCTACGCACAAGTCGCTAATAATTCCTCTTCTTACATCATCATGTTATGTGATGCGTTAGCACCTCTTCGGCCACAGCAGGAAATCCTGGTTTCGAGTCCCGGTCCGTCGCAATTTTCACTTAGCCGTAGACGACCCAAACTTCCCTCCCCGAGTAGGTACTCGGAAGTTGTGAGCTAAAAACACAAATGGTTAGTCAAAAGTTGTGGCAAAGAACACACAATTTATTTAAAAAGTTTGAATTACTGTAAACCAAACAATCTGATGAAACATACAATTTGGTGATGTTAATTTATAATCTACTAGCTAAATTAAGAATAACATTTTCAATATAATTTTATGGAACGCTAATGGAGTAATACAGAACTGTTCAGAACTTGAATTGTTTCTGAAAAATGAAAATATTGATATTTTACTAACACCAGAAACACGCTACTAAAAAAAGTTTTCTTACTTTAGAGAATTAAATGACATATAATACGAATCATCCAGACGGAACCGCTCAAGGAGGTAGTGCAATATTTATTCAGAAGAATATGGAACTCGGAAGTTATCCAACACATTGTCCAACAGACAAATAAAATTCCTGACCCTTTAGACTTTTTTGTGATGAAAGGTTTATCACAAAGTTTTCTAAACATCCTACCGAAATACGAATTATCTTCTAATCAATCTCTGTTCTCCTCACTTTGGGTTCCAATTCAAAACAAATAAAAACCAAAATAATATAACAACAAAACGAATTGGGATAGTTACAAAACATGCCTGGATTATTGATCATTAAGAGAGATAGTCTATTTTCTAGAGTGTCATTTAGTTTTTTATAAAGGGGAAATTAACATATATTTCTTTCTGTCTTTTTCAAGTCAAACAAAGCTAATTTGAAAGAGAAATGGATAAATTTGGTGCATTGTGAACACATTAAGAATTTCTTCACAAACTTCATTTCCAGTTTTGCTTTGAAGCAGTAGAGTGAGAAAACTGTTGGGAGAGTTTACTTCAGAGAAAAACTGTCTCAAAAGAACAACAATATGGTGACTTTGCTCTCTCAATTCTGCCCTTACCATTTGCTAGAAATGTTTCTGTTACCAAGGTCAACAAGATAATTGAAGAGTTTTCTTTCCCTACCTATTTTTCAAACACATTTCCTTCACAGGGAACTTATTTTATTTATTTTACTTTGACTGTACAATCAGTCTCCTTGTCTGTATGGCAACGCAATATTTTATCTAACCCTGTTAGTGCTTCAGCCTCGTTAGTGCTACTGCATATTTTGCCGCTTTATGCGTTGCCCATCCCCGCCAGCTAGGAGGTGTGTACTATTATCGCGATGTATCCTTCGTATGTGTCCAATTTTCCTCACATACTCAGTTAATATTTAATATTTCCTGTTGAAACACAGGAACTGTGGAACTGATAAAATGAAAAGTGCATAATCTTATTGTTTTCTTTTTTTGTGTGTGTGGGGCTTTAGGGCTCGTCAACATCGAGGTCATTAGAGCCCTTAAAACTTGTACAGGTAGGGAAAATGCAGTTACGCACTAGGGAGAGCCAACATGACCCTCGCCGCGTGTGGAACTCGCCGAATAACTCAGCCATACCCACTAAAAACCCTCCTGAATTACAACTCAAAACTCAAATCCCAGCATACCTCAAGTCTTTACTTAAACCATTTATTAAAAAGAAGAGGAAGAAGAAGAAAATGAAAGATACCCTAGCCCTAATAGCGTCGGGATCGAAAAGAACAAGAGGTGACCAAGGAAGGTCAGGAAAGAGAAAGGAAGGAACTTTGCACAAGTAAGTAAAAGTAATGCCAGACTCAGCTCGGGGCCCCGTGTTTGCCAAACACGTACTTACTAGATGTAAACCCCCTGGGGGACTTATTGTTTTCATTTTATTATTTTATTTACCTAGTTGTTGACTTCTATCACCCTGCTCCCACAGATGTGAAATCACAAAATCAATCAGAAGAGTTGGATGTTGAAGCGGATCCAGCTAGTAATCTTGGAGAAGGGCGAAACTTTGTCAACTTTTACCCCCTACCCTCCCCACCCATGATAGTTTCATTTTCCGAATCACCTGATTTATTAATAGTGGAATTAAAATACATTTATGGCAGTGGAAGTATTTATTTTGTATTCAGTCTTGTACTTGCATTTCAGTGGTTCTTTTGAAATACACTTCTGTGTAACATTGTGTTGCATATATAAAAAAATCCTTTACCATACGGGACAAAATGCAGTGGAAAGGATAAGTAGTGATAAGTAATGTAAATCCTGTTGATGTTAACTAGGAACAGGGTTCTAGATATTGTAAATCAAATGAAAAAATATTTAGTGAGTTCAATGCGTTCCTTCATGTATTTTACAAAGTCAAGTCAAATTCCTGTCCCCCTTGGATCCGCTACTGTGCCACATTGTCTCCTCAACAGTAGATAGAATAGAGAGATATAATGGTACAGGGGATTGAATACATGTGACCCAATAGTTTAGCTGGATGCAATATATTTCTGCAGTCATTTAAAAAGCATATTCTTTGTGTTACTAGAGTTTGTTCCTCACTAACAAACAGTAATGGAAGATGATGTACTTTTTCTTGTCATGTGTCCCAGGTAACCTGCTAACTTGTCACAAGCCACACATCTGCTCTCTGTGTCACATAGGAATCAGCGGGCACCACAGTGTAAGTGTGTAGGTGACATGGTCCCAGTGATGCAGAGTGCGAATCAATCAAATACAATCAAGAACTTAAAACTTAAAATGAGCATTGAACCCATTAAATCTACATCTATATTGTTGAATTGGTATACTTTATTTGCATTGTTGATACAAGATAATTAAAATAGTTTTAATAATTATGAAGTTTTAAGAACTTGCAGATGACAAACAACCTTTTGCCAAAATGACTCTGTCATTCAGGGATCTGTTTGAATAATTTACTTACAAAAGAAATAAGACCTGGTGCACCAGGTAAAATCTCTTCAAAACCACAGTTAAAAGCTACATCATTGCCTCTCTAATGAAAGGGAGTAGACTAACTTTTGTGAAAGAATTTTCTATTCATCAAAGTTTGAATTAACCTATTACATGGTTTTTGCATTCAAGTTAATGTGTATAATAATGAGTGATAATCATTAGTTTTCTTTCATTTAGTGAACACTTGATCAGACCATTTTCCCGAACCCTTAATTTTTGTGTGTGTATTGTAATGAATAAGATTGGTTGAACGTTCTAAGAAACATCTGTGAAGTTTCCTTAATAATTTTTTTTCTAATAAAGAGCTTGATAAAAAAACAGTGCCTAGTAAAATAATGGAAAATAACAAAACATCTTCCAATAAAACATACAGACATGTCCAGAATATTTTACTAAATTTCATCTTATTACAAACATAAGGTGCAACGTAGGCGTACATGGAGATGGAACTATATGGTTAAAATGAAGGGTATAGGAGTACTATTGTAGTAAAATAGGTAGTAAAGGTTCATAAGAAGGAGAAGGTTGGAGTTAAGGTTTGGAATACTTATTAGGTAACTACAATCAAAATTTTGATTTAGAACTTGGAGTATTGTTGCTGGGTTTTTTTTATATTTCCATGGCAATATTTCCAAAACTGGGGATTCATCATTTATTGAATATGACTCTATTAGTAAAATGGAATACTTTTCTGATGTACCCAAATTTGTTTGGCAGATTTAAAGTTAAAAAAATGAAGAAAAAAGTTACTTGGTTTATTTATAAAATATGCATGTTCTGATACCATTTTATTAGGACTTTTACTGTATGCTCCTAAAAAAGTCATCTCAGATATTTCAAATTTTTGTGCACTTGCAGTACCCCCTATATACATATCGAAGTTAAAATATGCAGACTTTTTTTATTTTTACTTTTGGTGTTTGAGTTGATTTTGACCTTGCTTTGCAAGTTTTAAATGACCAAAGATGGACAACTATTTCATACCTAATTGAATACGTAAATACTGGTAAAATAAGTGAAACGAATAATAAAAATAATTTTCTGAACATTTTAAATTCATAATATTTACTGATGTGAGAAATATTACCAGTTTAACTGCATGTAAAAAGGATATTCCTCTCTTTGTGCTAGGAAATTAAAAAATATGTTTCTCTACGAATCCATTGTCATCCCATCCTAAAACACAAATGGTATCATACAGGAGCAGTGCTCAGTCATTAACACTACTAGTACACATATTTTCACTAGAGTTACTAGCATTCTCAACCTTCATTACGCAAAGCACTTATAAGATTGCATTAAATTTTGATTCGAACTGCAGTTGCAGTCACATACAATTAATATAAAAATTCACTATGAACCACAAACAAGCATTCTACCAGTGTGAGCAAATGTCGAGGGGAGCCATAAAGATTTAACAATGTTCTTCTCAAAGAGGTGAGTGATGGGGGTGGTTTTTCAAAATTTCATGCAAACATGGATTTTGCAATTTTCTTCAACATCAAATGTGCAAAATTTCACCGAGATGAACAAAACTAATGCCTGATGGCCTAAAATTAATACTGGTACTTAATGTTTAAGTTTATAGAATAAACAAATATATATTAAATCAATAAGTTGATATGAACATATACAATCCATGAAACATTTATCTGACACTTTAACATTTTCTTTTTTGAATACTGAAAAGGATGATAACTTTGATTTCTCTACCATACCAGTATATTGAAAAATTATAAACATTTTCGAAATGAAAAACTACAAAAAATTATGAATTTTCCCCTATCCAGTTCATTCATTTGTCACTAACAACAGGGTTATATATACCTCTCCCTGTCCATACTCTTGACGAAAGTGAGTTAAGCAGCTATCACCCCAGAATCAATGACTCAATTCATTCATTTTACTGAATACATGTACAATTTAATACCAATGATTTCACCATGAGTGCAAAATGTGCCCAAACACGTGTGTCTAATGATGAAACAACAGGGAAACCAAATGCGGGGTTGAATTTTATGCCTCTTGGGCACCTAATCTACATGAATATTAGCATTTACACAATTAAAATACCTTTATCACCCATTTCGATTATTTTCTTTATCTACTCATTGTCCCATTCAGCAAATATTTTGCATCTTGACTGATTATGTAGATATTTTGCTTCCCCCCACCCCCCCGGATTTTTGCGGAAAAATCGTATTTGGCGCAATTCACTATTTTCTGCGATCCCTAGTCATCAGGTATTGTCTACAGTTTTTCCATTCTTCACAAGTGTTTCATCTCCATCAAGTAATTAATAATTTATGATTAATACCATTGTAATAAAAATAATTCGAGTTTACACGAGAACAAAGACTGACACAGTATTCCGTTGTGTGTATGTAACATTTCAATGTTGCCACACTGAGGACACAACAAAATTTTGAGAAAGATATAATCTGAGCATGACAGAGGGTCATAAGATGGGAAAGGGAAGGAAATAATCTAGTACCCATCCACAACAATTTTAGAATTGAACAAATCGGATATCAGAATCTACTAATTAATAGTTTGCTAAATGGGTTGCTTGCAATTCACAATGGCTCTTGATAAAGATGTAAACTCAGCAAAATTACAATTCCATCCAAAGAGCAGTAGTTTTCTTTTTTTGTTGATCAATCAACACCTTTTGTAATAGATATGAAAAGAAAAATAATCATAAACATTCAATTTTACTACGCAGTATCAGTTAAAAAGAGACATTAAATTCATAGAGGGCAGACAGAGGTGCAGCTACATTGCAGCATATCCAAGCAAAGTCAGTTATTTCATTGCAAGAAACCTATATTGATGGTTCTTTAGAATTTACATTTTCATTAGGTATGTACATTGTATTTGTCTATGTTTAACATTACCTAATGCAATATATATTTTAAACAAATTAAATAAAATGCTTATTAAATAGATGTGGAACAAATTACTTGTAAAATAATTTGTTTAATTAGTAAAAAGGTTTTGTTTTCTGATGATACCAAATAATTACCAAATCTAGAAAATTATTTTTCTTTGCGCTTACCTGCCCTTCGCAAAATTTGGCATGATACCCCTGGGTTACCATGCTATTCAATTCTAGGTGTTGCAGTTCTATTTTCTCAAATTACTTTGCAAGGTTTTGATGAGACATAAATATTGTCATTATCACTATATCTTCAAGGCCTAACAAAATTATGCCAAGGCAGAGGAGAAGAAATCCCTCTTCAATTTCACAATCTCCCAGCTCTCAGCACAATTGAAGCAATCAGGTTGGAGAGTACAGAGAAAAGGACTGAAATTGGGTTGTCTTAGGCAGTGAAACGATCATTGGAGTGTCACAAATACTGAAGCTTTAGAGAATTTTCACTACCTTCCCCATTAAAAACTAGCTCATACTCTTACAGCAAAGCTGAGCAATACCTCCAAAAAATGAAATTAATTACAAAATAACTGTAATTACTTTGGAAAATTTGTACCTATTGCTGAATTAGTCATTACATTTTCCTACTTTATTTAAGTAATGAAATTAATAGCATAGTTGTAATTAACATTAATTACAAATGATTTTCTACTTGAAATAGTGGTAGTAACACAAAGAATTTATTCAACAACGCCATAGTCAGTGGCCTACAATCAAATAAACAGAGATAGAAAAAGATGGAAGAGACAAAAAGATAAAAATATAAAAATATGAAAGCAGAGACAGAGTAAGCTACAAGGCCATGCGCGCAGATAAACCGTGAGTACTGGTGAGTACTGTAGACTTGCTCCAAGTTCTTTCCTTCTCCTTGTGTTAGCGCCTCTAGCGGCCCGTTTTGAAATTAAATTCATTTCTGAGAGGGAAGTTCATTTTACCCGGACAAATATGTTTGAGAGAATGTTGCTTGTGAGGCTCTGTAGCGAGGTAAAATATTATTATGATCGAAAATAAGCTCTGTGAAGTTGAATTCAATTTGAATTGTATTTCCTTTTTGAATAAAATATAAGATTGACTACGTTTCAATTCTGAACTCTTTATGATGTTTGTGTTTGTCTTGATTCTAAATTTTGTTAGTCCGTCTGGTATAATTTGGACTATCAACTCTGACGGAAAGTGTACCCCACTCCTAAACATTTTAACTGTTTATTTGTTTCCTCTTTCATCAATGAAAATAGACCAAGAAATCTGCTCTCTAAACGGAGAGAGCATCCATTGTAATAGTAATTTCACACAAACATAGTACGGCCTAAGCAGTGGCGGCAACGAGGTGGGGATGCGGTGGTGGTGGTGGGGGGGAAGCTGCCACCACCTTTTTATTAAGGAAAAATAAAAATTTCATTCGAACCGTCTAAAACTGTGAATAATTGTCTTTCCTTTGAATTATTATTTAAAACACACTTAGTGGAAATATGCTGAAAATGTCATGCACAAACATTGAATATGAAACTCAGCACAATACACTATGCCATCGGAGTTCTAACAGCAAATGGCACAACAGATACCCTTCGAGCAGCATATTGTACAAATGTTCATGCCATTCTAAAATATGAAATAATATTTTGGGGACGAACACCAGAAACAAAACAAATCTGTACGCTACAGAAAAGAATAATACGAACAATTACTAACTCTAATAAACAATCTTCATGTAAACTATTATTTGCAAAATTAAACTACTTATACTGCCATGCATGTACATTTATGAAGCATTAAACTTTGAAAAACAGGATCTCACTAGACAGAGTACCACTCCACAGATTTAATTTAACTGTTCATGTACACAACTCTAGACAGGCCAGAAATATCCATCAAACACAAGTGACATCCACTCTTACCCAAAAAACACTAAAAATGCAGGTGTACAGCTATATAATGCGCGACCACTAAACCTAAAAAATATTAATACACTGGACCTATTCAAAAGAAAACTCAAACAATTCTTACAACAGAAACTCTACTACAGTATACGAGAATTCCTCAGTGACAATGTCTAATGTATAACATACAATCAGTTGCAGAAAATCATTTGTTCAAAGGTGCAGAAGGTGACCCACGATGCAGGAAAAGAAAAACGACATAACATTACACTACTTTAGCATAAATATAACCGCATAAATTAATTAAATAAAAGTAAAATAATAAAAGATCCTATCATAGATATCTAATAACACTAGCCTAAATAATTATTAATATTCTGTAATAGTACCATAGATTCTACCGTAATGTTAAATTGGTCCTTTTTTGCGGAGGGGAAAATGTCTTCGAGTATAATGTTGAATATCCCTGGTATGTGGGACTCTCACTCACTAAAACCCCCCTCTTCGTATGCCCGTACTTCTCTCCACTAATTCCCATTCGATTGCTCATTCGATTCCACTAATAAAGTTCTCATCCATTACTTGTGCTGTTTTAACTGCAAGGTTCCCTGATTTGAGTCGGTTAAAAACTATTATATCCTGGTGGATAGGAAGGTCTGGGTTTTCTTTTATCTTTTTATATTTACTAAGTAAGATATTTTTTCTACAAAGTTCAAGGAATTCTTTATGAGCCAACACCGGCCACCATTCGGTGTGTGGGGATTTTATGCAACCTGAAATCGCCCTCGTATTCTGATTCAGGACACTCTCGATTTTACGGGCATGGCAGTTGTTGAGCCACGTTGATGAGCGGTATGTCGCAGTTGACAAAACCAAACTGGGAGCTGGGATGCTTAAAGTAGTGGGGTCTGTCCTCCAGGTTGAGCCCGCCAAGTTGTGGAGTATGTTATTGCGTGCCCTTAATTTTCTTGACAAGTTAGACAGGTAATTATTATTAGAGAGTATACGGTCCAAAGTCATGCCTAGATACTTTGGATAGTGATTATGCCATCACACATTACATGTAGAGTCGTTTGAGTCATTCTATTATTTATATGATAGAGACATGATTTTGTTTTAGGAGTACTGAGAGTCAGCCGTTATTGCCTAAAATATTCCATGAGAGTGTTAAGGTAAAGATTAAAAAGGGCTAGTGCGAGTACTGAGTCTGTGAGGAGACTATTAGACAATACTCGGTTTACTCAGCTTATTATCCGTTATTATTTGGAACAGTCTGTCTGATATTATTTTTAAGCATTGATATCTTCTTGTTCTTAGTAATGTAGAATTTTTTTTGCAACAAACCCTCTCTCCAAACCACACCATATTCCGCACTGAGGTCTATAAATACCATCCGTGTTTTCTCCCTCTCTTCGTATGCTCTCTGAGTGTGCGTGGTTAATGCCAACATTTGATCCTCGCAGCTACGATTTGGCCGGAAACCAGTAAAGTGTTCAGGACCAATGGAGGAATTCTATTATAAATTAGGGGTTCTAATAGTTTATAGGTAACACTTAGTAATGCAATTGGTCAGTAGCCCTCCGGGAGGCCAACAGGCTTCCCTGGTTTGAGAATGGTAATCATATTTGTTCTTTTAAACTCCTTAGGTAGTCGTTCGAAATAAAGAATATCGGAGAATAATATAGTCATCCAGTGCATTGTGCGCTTACAACAGTGAGTTAGGAATAGGGTGAATATTCCCAAAACCGGGTGAATTCCCGTTTTTCATAGATTTGATAGCACCTTCTATTTCAGTAACGCTGAATTTATCGGATAAACTTTCTACTGATCTGAGAATGCGTTTCAAATTAGTAAGTTCTCTTTTAACCCTGGTGGAGTGCGTCTTGTCCTTCTCAGATCTGGGCATCTCAACAATACGATTGGCGATTTGGTCACCCTTGATGTTACGAGGATTCTTGCTGGTATGTGGATCGGAGTTTCTTAAATTGACTCCAAGCTTTCCTGCTAGAGTGTTTAAAATTTATGTTCCAGGTGGTTTTATTCCATTTCTCTTTTCGAGTCTCATCAAGATTTTGTAGTGAAACCTCTGCAACGTCTGCTTTGGCACTCTTCATGTAATCTACATACAGAAGATCGTTAGCTTCACTCCAGCACGGTATACCTTCCTTTCGTACTCCTCTTGGTATACGTGTCTTGGCTTTTGTTTAGACCTTTTTCACAAAATTAGAGATAGTTCTCTGCCTTTGGAGCGATGTATCGAATGTTTGAATCGAGATCAGAAGTATATTTTGACCAATTTGACTTATCAAAGTTCCATCTTGGGTTCTGGGAACCCGAATACTCAGGATTTGTGTTCCCACTTCCAGGAATATAGGTCGATATAGGCTGTGTGGGTAGTTATATGTGAGAACAGTGCGGGCGACAAGCACTGGTTGATTCTGTTGATCAGCAAACACAAAACACAGGCCTGGGTTCGTCTCAAACTTCCACCTCACTGATCGGAATGTGCATTGTTGTTTTGCGTTATATATAAGGTGCGCATTCATAACCTCAGACCACTGCGCCAGCTTCCGCCCATTTTCAACACTTTGTCTATATTTCCATCGGGTATGATCTATTGAAGTCCCCTGCATACAATATTGGATGAATTCCATATGGTAACAGCGGGTGTAGCCTAGGGATGGTGGGTGGTTTACGCACATTTACTTTTGTTAGCCCAGCTGCAATTTTGGTCACAGTAGAAATAGTCTGGGAGTTATTCAACCGGGAGGATGAGATAAATTCTACATTTCCTAAATATTTCCGTACGTACATAGCTGTGCCATATTGGGAATGGCACGTGGCATATATATCTTTATATCTTTATGATTATAATACTTTATGATTACGAAATTTCACCTTTTTCCTGTGAATCATAAGGTACATGTATAGAAACGTATTCTTTGATATTTCAGATTATCCTCTTACCTAACACCGATAACTTGCAGGAAGAAAAGAACTATAGAAGCTCTGTGATGATACTCGGTGTACATCGTCTTGATTCTAATACAAGTTTTGAAGACTTCTTAAAGAAATTATCTGGCAGTGTTAGTACTCTTTGTAACAATTATAAGATGCGGGGAAAGTGTAACCTAATGAGGTATCGCCTTGACAAACGACCTGAATATTGGTACCAGAGTATATGTGTAGTTGTCCAAAGGTCCGTGAAGGCGATCCTGTACCTTCCGTATCTACGGCTCTTAAAGGACATCCGAGGAAACTCTTAAAAAACGCACCCCATTAGAGCAAAGTAGAAGAACTGCTCAGCTTGCAAAATCAGTTTTTGGTCGAACTTGCATATGCAGCTCAACTAAAATTAAATGGATATGGACATTTGGATGTAGCGGCTACCATTTTAAATTGCGCTGAGAACACTGCTTCGCTCACCACCGCGAGTACTACTTGGATCAGACAGGGTTTGAACCCGCATCACCAGAGGCAGAAGGCGAGTATGCTAGGCGCTACGTCACGGGCCATCCGCCCCGTATGTAGAGGTTTTTGAAACAAAACCTCAATTCTATACAACATAGCATGGAAATGGAAGCCAATGTGAAATTGCAAAGTTTGCATAATCATACAGCACATAAAATATTGAAAGGCGTGATAAAAGATAGGATCCGGGTCCTCTCAAACAGACAGAGACATTTGTCCTTGTTGGTAAATGGGGATGTGATGGAAGTACTGATCATTCACCATATAATCAAGCATTTTAATCTTATGATTCGAGAAATGATGCCGACGTATTGCGACCTCTCATGTTTCTCTTGTTCTTAAAATAGATGACAGATATAGATAGGAAGACTATGGCAGAATCTCTACCCATCGCCTCCAAACTATTGTAAACCAACACACATTTTACTTTCAAAGGAACACCCTAAATTGTTGAAGAAGATTCAACCCATCGTCACCATTTATAAACAAATTGAGGATCTTGAACCACATAGTCTCCCTGGACGACGTTAGTATTAGTATTCGTCAAGAACTGATAACGTCTATGATAGACGGTTAAGTGTTCTGCACTATATCGGGAAATAGATCGTCCGAAAAACTCTTCATATGCGGAGCAGTCCATAAAGAAATTTGGTACTGGTTATGCTTACGCCTGTAAATGAAAAGACGCTTTTGGAAGATTCTTTTGGAATTTCCCCTCGTCGAGCCTGGATATATTATCTAGAATGCATTTTGAATGTAGCCTACAGAATGGACATCAATAAATCGCAAGTAAGAGGCTGTGAAAGAAAGATGTTCGAAAATCCAGGAGAGAAATAATACAAAAAGAAATGAGGCTGATGGTGGTCTAACCGAAATCTAGAGGAAGTGGAACATAAGGATAGAAATACGGTAAGGCGCTTTTCTCTCACTATTAAACTGCTTTACACACTACCGTGGTCGACAAATAATTTTAAAGAGATTTGTATGTGGTCTTGTATGTAATTTCATGCGGAAACGAGGTAAATAGTAAGAGATTCAATAACTATGCTCTTAATATAGCAACATTGTTTGTAGAAAAGCGGCCTTGGCTTATTTTTCATCAAGTTTACCCAAAATATTAGTTAGTAAGGAAATGAAAATGTTTCTTATCATAATAATACTATTATTTGACTGTTACATAGCATTTTTGGGTCCAACCAACCACGACTTCCAGTTTTCCTGGGAACTGCAGCTTGCGGTTGTCGTATTCCGAATTTAGTGAAAGTAGTACGGACTGAGTAACAATCGCGAATCGGTGCTCTTAATGTGTTCTTGACTTTCATTTGACTTTTCCAAATTAATTGTGTTTTGAGTATCGTACATAGGCTTTTCCTGAATAAGCATTCGTGATTAACTGTTTCCTTTGTTTCTGAGTAGGACTTAGTTGAAACGAAAATATTCGAAACCATAATGTGCATGTAATGACTCTATTTCACTAGTTTGAATATGATTTTAACGGGGCATTTGTTATTCAACATAGTATACTTGTCGGATGCAAGGTTCATTTGTAAGTCATTTCTAAACTGTGATGTGGTCTCCGGTAATTTGCTCAAGTTTCCTAAGCAAATAATTTCAAGTCTTATTATCTTCATCGTTCGTTCGTCATATTCTAAAGTAAATCGACTCACTTTATTGAATTTTGTTCATGTACCGTGTATGTGAGATAGTCATTTGCTTTTAGGTACTCGATCCAACTGAAAGCTAAATTTCTTTTCTTTGATTGTCCCGTCATAACCACACCTATTTCCAGTTCTTTGCATACTTGAGCCCCTTTTCAACATCCTTTTTGATCTTCTGGGTTTATTTTTGAAGTTAATTATTCTTATTACCATTATTATTTACTTATTATCACGTTGCCATCATCAGCACGATCGATATTCTGACAAGTTCACGTGATCTGCCTCAATCAATCAATATACTAGCAGCGTATTTACCTACGCATTTTTAAATTCAAAGCCCACATTAAAAAAGCTTAATTTGTTTACTTTAAAAATTAGGTATCTAAGACATTTACATTAACTATTTAAGATTAGATAAATGTGGATGGCCGTTTGCAGGTATTATGTTCATGTTCTTGTTTACTTTATTTTTGTATCTCAATATTCGGTGACTCGTAGTTCATAAAGTTTCGTAAAATTGCTTCATATTCCAGGAGTCATATATGGGGGTGTAGTAGAGTGGGAAAGCGTGGGGAAGAAATTCGCGCACTGCTTTGGTGTATACAATAGGTCTAACCTGAAGAATTTAGACCTACGACAGTCTGAACACACTCTACATTGCATTTAAAATTACAGGAAGATTGCAATCATAGGGAGGGTTGGCTTCACTATACTATTCCAACAAGAAAGCTCCCTCACTGCCCAAATTGGTACTACATCCCTTATTCTGTGTGAAATAAGTCGCACTTATTTACCATTAAGTACAGTGAATAAATTATTTCTGTGTTAAGTTATCGGTTTGTTTATTTACTTATTTAAACCCTGCCCCATTGTTGCACCCAAGTTATCATCGTCATAATTCATAGAATTATTACATTATTTTACAATTCAATGTTCTTGATTCTTTCGTATTTATTTACATTCTAACACAATATATGGTAGTTATTGTCGAATTAATTAATCTCCAGTGGTCGCCCTAAATAATTATTTTAATCATTTTTGTCGTCGGTTTGTTTGTATATTTAATTTATTTATTATCTCATTTGTAACTTCCGAAGTAACAAATATATTATTATACTAACATCCTTCATTCAGTGTTAGTGGTCATTTTTCGTGTATTCTCATTTGCTTTTGTCGTTAAGTTGCTAACTTTCTCACAACAATGGACACTATCGCATTCCTCAACTCATTCAAAGCTGATCTTCAGAAGGCATACAATGACATGGTACAGTATATTGACACACGAATCAATGCGCTGGAAGAGGTCAATAAGAAAATGATCGGCGGTTGGACTACAGTTAGAAATTCTCGACGTCCTTCCAACTGCTCCCACCTGGTTAGACTAACGACACATGCACCACCCCAACTCTTCACTCAGAATAGATTTAGTGTGTTAGATGACATGTCCCTGTTTCCTCTCTTACCTACTCGTTTCATTCCCTCCCGNACGCACTGGTAAGCACAGCCGCCCAAAACCACGTAAAGTAGTGCTATCCAGAGATGATACCAACACTTCCACGCAGAAATCAAACGTGCTCATACTAGCTGATTCGCACGGTCGTCAGATGTTCTCCGTATTGCGTGGATTGCTTCCTAGCCAGTTCTCAGTCTCCGGTTTCTTTAAGCCAAACGCTCGCTTGGCTGAAGTTATTCGAGAAATGGACACTTACACAAAAAACTCACAGAGCGGGACACAGTAATCATCATAGGTGGGCAGAACGATATTAAATTGGGTGGTCATTTCAACGCGTCTGAACATCTACAAAAACTAAAAATGGCCTCGCACACGGACATAGAGCTTTCTAGACTGCCTCCACGCTTCAACGTTCCACAAATAAACCACGAAATTAACCTGGCAAACATTTCCCTAATGCATCACCTGGCAGACATAAAAATCTATTTTTTTGATTTTCAACCACACCTGACTGCCAAGGACTTTACCCAGCACGGTTTACACCTGAGACCGTCTGGGATACAGCACTTCGGTTCTCTTCTAGCTTCACATCTGACCTCACATAATCCACCTGCCCCACTACCCACTCCTTCACCTCCTCCTGCACCTACCTCATCTCCTCCTCCTCCTACCTCATCTCCTCCTTCTGCTCCTATCTCTTCCTATCTCGACACCCATTTCTTCTCTTTTCCCCGATCTTTCACCTACTGCTTCCTCATCTCACACGTCCCCATCTATTCCTCCTGCCGCACCCATACACAGTTACAACTTGCGCTCAGGAGTACAATGTGGTACTCGAAGGTGACAATCGCGTTCAGGTGCAGTGTGCGGGCTTGATCCGGAACTAGAAGCTGTACCAATTTCAAATTCCTCTCCACAATCTAACGTCGATTCCATTTCTCGTGAGTCACAAACTTTTTGCGAAAATAAAATAATTATATTTCATCATAATGTCCAATCCCTTTCAAACAAATTGACAGACATTGAAATTCTGGTACACGAAAGTCGATTCGATTTGCTATGCCTCACAGAGCATTGGATTTCAACTAAGAACATCAACGATACTGCTATTTCTAATTATTATTTAGCAAGTTCTTACTGTCGGCAAAATTTTAAAGGCAAAAATCCCCACGGAGGTACGTGTATCTACGTTCGTAATGATATTTTATCTTCTCCACTGACAGGCTACGAGAACTTCTGCGTAGATAGTGTGTTCGAAATTTCTGCAGTTGAACTGACCGACACCGGTATTGTTGTTTTGTGTATTTATAGACCTCCTCAATCAGATCTTGACATATTTTTTCGGAACTTCGAAAATGTTTTAGAACATATCGCACATAAATCTACTAAATCTATCGTTATATGTGGTGATTTCAATATCGATTTCTTGAGTACATCCGACTCTGCACATTCACCAGTTAATCGATTCAAGAATCTTATCGACTCCTTCAACCTTATTACTACGATAAACGACCCCACTCGCCTCTCCGGCTCATCTCAAACATTGCTAGATCAAATTATAGTCAACAATGGAATCTCGTATCTCTCTGAAGTGTTTATCGCCGGATACAGTGATCACCTTGCTCAAGTATTGACTATTAATAATAAACTAAAACCGCTTAAAATCCTTTACAAATTTACAAGAGAGTTTAATGACATAAATAAATCCATATTCGTAAATTATTTGCGTGAAGAAACATGGAAAGATGTTTACAATTGCCAAAACACCGACGACAAATTCAATGTATTTATCTCAATATTCCTAAAACATTACAACTCTAGTTTTCCCATAAAACGCAAGTTAATTAACACAAAGAAATACAATAGATGGATCACCCAAGGGATAAGGATTTCTTCAAACAACAAACGCCGTTTATGTTATCTTTCAAAACGCTATAACCAACCACCCGAATTCCATATTTATTTTCGTAAATATAAGACTATTCTCCGAAAAGTAGTCTATGCAGCTAAAGTTATGGAAAACGACAGGCATATACTAAAATCGAACAACCGGATGAAAGCCATGTGGAATATTGTTAACAATTACACGTCAACTTCTGAAAATCGCGAAGAAAATGTTTCTTTACTAAACGATGGCAAGATCGTGTCAAATCCTCAGGACATCGCAAGTTTGTTTAATTCTCACTTCTCAGAAGTTGGTAAAATAACGAACTCAATATATCCAAATCAATGTCCTCCAATTATTACCACCCACATACCCAATTCTATGTTCACTTCCGAAACTAACGCCAGTGAAGTCATGGGAATCATCAGCTCCTTAAAAAACAAATTTTCACGAGGCATAGATGATATACCTGAGTTTATTGTTAAATCTTCGTCCCACGCTATATTAAATCCACTCGTAAATATTTTTAATAGTTCTTTATCGGAAGGGGTGTTTCCCAATATATTTAAGAGAGCTAAAGTGAAACCTTTACACAAGAAAGGAAACAAACTTAATATTGGAAATTACCGACCAATATCTCTACTACCCACTTTCTCAAAAAAACCTAGAAAAATTGTTCTATAAGCGTCTTCTAGATTTTTTATCAAAATATAACATTCTCTCTGACGATCAACACGGTTTTAGGAAATCCTTTTCCACTACAAGCGCCATATTTTCCTTCTTAAACGATGTTACCACATCTCTAGACAGTGGAGAAAATCCTCAGGGTGTTTTTCTTGACTTATCCAAAGCATTCGATGTCATCGATCACGGAATTCTCCTTACCAAATTGCATTCTTTAGGCATTCGTGGACTTCCACATCAATGGCTAACTTCTTATTTAAAAGATAGATATCAACAAGTAGAAATATCCTATACTAAAAATAAAATACTTGAGCGTTGTCTTTCAGAAACAAAGCCACTTACTTGCGGAGTACCCCAAGGATCAATTCTCGGCCCTATACTCTTTTTATTGTATGTGAACGACATGTCATCATCCACATCAGATTGCAAAATGGTTCTTTTTGCTGATGACACTAATTTACTATGTAAACACGCCAATGCTCAAAAAGTTTTGTCTAACCTTTCGACTTGGTTCCATGCAAATCGTCTCATTGTAAACACTGACAAAACAGTGTCTATGTCATTTCACAATAGTATCACAAAATCTTTACCCCAGGTTTCTCTTTCTTTAAACGGAACACAATTAAAAACTGTTACAAATACAAAATTCTTAGGTCTCCATATTCAAGACAACCTCAAATGGAATTGTCACATTGACAATCTTAATTCCCAATTAAGCAAATTGTGTTACGCATTCCGAATCTTAGTTAACGCAGTTAGTCCACGTATTTCCCGTTGCGTATATTTTGCAAACGTTTACTCCCATTTACGTTACGGCATTACCTTCTGGGGTAATTCCGGTCAGAGTATTCAAACTTTCAGAATTCAGAAGAGGATAGTTCGGATAATTTGTAAATCTCACCCCCGAAACTCTTGTAAACCTTTATTCAAGGAATTAAATATCTTAACACTTCCCTGCATTTATATTTATGAAACAGTCGTGTTTGTTAAGACCGAATTACTGAAGTGCCACCCTTTCTTTATACGAAACAGTCTCGTTCACGAACACTATACACGCAATAGTAGTAATATTCATCGCCCTAGAGTGTCAACCACTCTTTGCCAAAAAGGACCTTATCATTCGGGAATCGTTCTATATAATTCCCTGCCCAAGAATATAAAAGACATTATGAAATTGAATATCTTCAAATCCGCGGTTAAAAACTACCTCCTGCACCAGTGCTTCTACACTGTAAAAGAATTTATTGATTTTAATAAAAGTTAAATTCGTCTTGTACTTTATCACGCCATTGCTGTAGCACTTTTTAAATAACTTATAACAATTTCAAAAACTATTTTCTTGCATGATTGTGTTGCCGTATGGCTCATATTAATTTAGTTTTATGTGTACTCAACTTTGGCACGGTTGTGTACATTAATTCTGTAGCCCCATCCTGGCCCGGGTTTTTCTCCGTTTTTCCTTCGGGTAGAGGCGGATTTCTTATACAGGTTCTCTAGGCTTTGTCTAGGGGCGTGTTTATTGTAACAATAAATCGTGAATTTAGTGTTTTTTCAACTCTTATGATTTTTAAACACTATACTCAGAATAATCTATAGTTCGATAATAACTTGTACATGTAAATTTACAAACATATTTGCGTTAAATTACAAACATATTGACATTATATATGTATTATAACTCGCAGCTAACTTTTTATCTTATCTAGGAACTTTTGCTGAAATTTTTGAATCCGCCTCTGCCTTAGGGCCCTTGATCGGAATTGATGGGAGGGTCCCTTGCTTGCTTCCGGAGAGTAAATTAGTTTGTTGTCCTCCACGTGGTCATACGCAGTCTGTACTGTTTTTTGACAATAAATTTATATTATATTAATGTAATTAATAATAATAAATTTATTGTCAAAAAACAGTACAAACTGCGTATGAAAGTACAAACTGCGTATGAGTACATTGATACTGTTGTCACCATGTATTTACAAAATTTCGTAATTTCTAAATGATACTCTTCTTACTTCACAAAACTATACAAGTCTTCTATATTTTAAGATTCATTTTACTCGCTAACATCTTTAACAATAATAATAATAATAATAATAATAATCAGGAAGCACCACCCGAAGGCAAGTATACTTAGGTTAACAATACCAAGAGCAGAAGGTGGAAGAGGGTTAATCGATATTAAAAATTTACATAACAGGCAGGTCCAGAAGTTGAGAGATTTCCACCTTAAGAAACTAGTGTCAACTCTGCACCGAAGTGTAAGACAAGCAGATCTTAAACTGACGCCTTTAAACCTGTCATCAATTGAACCTTCTCAAAATAATGTGGATAGCCATATCCAAAGCAGAAATGAAAAACAATCGATGGCGAAGCATGGATCTTCATAGAAGGCACCCTCATGGCCTTGACCAAACATATGTCGACAAAGAAGCGTCGAACGCATGTTTGAGATGTGAGGATCTCTTTCCTGAGACTGAAGGTTTCTTTATAGCCATCCAAGATCAAGTTATTAACACCAAGAATTACCTGAAACACATTATTAAGGACCCTAGTGTGAAAGACGACAGATGCAGAAAATGTAATGATAAAGCAGAAACCATCTAGCATATTATGTCCGCTTGTAGTACCCTGTGTCAATCAGAGTATTTACATCGTCATGATCAAATTGTAGCTATTATCCACCAAGAAATAGCGTTAAATTCAAAACTTCTGAAGGATAAAAGGCCTTATTCTAAATATGAAGTAACCCCTGTGTTAGATTCCAACAAGGTATCTTTATACTATGACAGGTCTATTATAACTGATAGATATATCCCCAATAACAGACCTGATATTGTTCTGTGCGATAAGGAATTGAAAATTGCATATCTCATTGACATAGCGGTACCTAATACGCACAACATCCAAATCACCATAGCTGAGAAGAAACGGAAATATGCTGATTTAAGTGATGAAATTCAAAAGATGTGGAAGCTTAGTAAGGTATATGTTGTACCAGTTGTGTTGTCGACAACTGGTGTGATCCCTAAAGCCCTACATGAGAGTCTCAAAATCCTCGGTATAAGGAGAGAAGTGTATATTCCTCTCCAGAAGGCAGCTATTTTGAATACGACACGAATAGTGTGTAAATTCTTTAGCCAAGAGTAAATAAGTGTGCTTGATTTGTATCCGTACCTTATTTATACCAGCAGAAGCTGAGATGTATTAATGAAATAATAATAATAATAATAATAATAATAATAATAATAATAATAATAGTAATAATAATAATAGTAATAATAATAATAGTAATAATAATAATAATAGAAATAATAATAATAATTATAGTAGTAGTAGTAGTAGTAGTTTACAAGTTTACAAGTTTTTTATTTCCATAAACACAAATACAATTTTTCATTTTCATTATACAATTTTTACGTCTTCTTTATCTAATTATTACGTCTTCTTTATACAATTTTTACGTCTTCTTTTTACAATTTTTACTTCTTCTATATACAAAGTAGTAGTAGTAGTAGTAGTAGTAGTAGTAGTAGTAGTAGTAGTAGTAGTAGTAGTAGTAGTAGTAGTAATATTAATAATATTAATAATATTAATAATAATAATAATAATAATAATAATAATATTTTATTGATAATAATAAAGGATACAGATGTAAGAAAAAGCAAAAGAATTACGAATAATGAATCTTTCTAATTAATTCACTTGTTATCTTATGAACATTAAACTAAATCATAATTCAGGTCATTAGTATTACCGTCCATAAAGCGTATTGAATATTTATTACTGTATCTTCGGCCATTGAATATTGCCAACATATCTAATTTGTGTACGTAAGTTCATTAAACTGAAAAAAAATATAAACGTGGCATTACTATTGTATATTATTTCGATATTCTATTGATAATTAAATCAAGATTCCATAATTGAGACACTTTTCATCTTATTGACGGTAATTTATTGTTTCAGTTCAGAACGAAGTTCGAATGAGCTCACGCAATTTTTAGGGGTGGGATTGGTAGTCCATTCTTCGTATATTGAGCTGCGAGGACATGAGTAATAATTAAAATTTGTTCCATACGCTGTATAAAATGTGATAAATGAGATCTTTATTCAATGTGATTAGAAAGAATTTTATCAACCTACGAAGGATATACAGAGTATGCAAATGCGTTCGTAGAGCAATTCTCTAAAATAACAACCAGTATTTGATTACTTTTGCAGATTATTTAATTTGTTATTGGTGAATTTTTCTCGATAAAATCTCTATGTATTTTTTCTCTTTGTACTGTTCGTACTAATCAACTCTTTACGGCTTTTGTTTCTCTTCAAATGAATTTCGACCTAATAACTCTGTTTTTCATACTGTCGTTTTTGACACTGTTATTTGCACATCTTTCTAGCAGATGTACTTCAAAAATTAAAAGATGTCTTACGATAATATTTAACAAACATTCTTTAAGATTGCTCATCTCATCGACAAAATTTGCTCTTCTTTTTTCTTTTTCTTTTTTTGCCGCTCACAGAAGAACAGAATGCCCCAGTTAGTTCTCTTTTGTAATTATCGTTCAAATAAATTATAGGTTTGCATTGAAACAGCGATGGTCGATAATGAAAGAAACACATGTAAGTTAAAAGCTTTTAGTGAAAACTATTTATTTAGAACCCAGTGTTGTTAACATCTCACTTACACTGAGTAAAAAACAAACGTAATGACAACTCTTTAAATGTAGCATTTCACGCACGACATTTACACCCATGTAATAAAGCTTTAACTAGGAATTAAGCATTTCTGATATAACTCCTTAATTACAAGAGGTACACAAGAAGAATATTGTTGTCTCTCTTATACAGTTTGTATTTCGTATCCAGCTTCCGCAGGTCGGTCGTGGGAGATTTGGCAACAATGTTGAAAAGCAGCAGTATTTCGCCGCGAGGTAGTTTTTGTGGGTTTTGGATATGCTTCCCTGAAGTAAAATGTAGAAATTACTGCGAGTAGCTGTTCAAAATGTGAGCAGCTTTTTCTATGCGCTGTACAACACCATGGTTGCATTTATTATTGATTTAGTAGCAAACCGTTACCGAATTCGGGTGATATAAATGGCTGTCAAATTGATTGGATAGATGAAGTGAGGACGGACCAGTTTGAATTGTTGAATGAAATAACCTGGTTAAATATCGAGGTATCAGAAATGATGGAGTCGTAAGTATTATATGTCGTAAGATCTCGTGTGTTGAATTGGTGCGTGCGTCTCCGTTACGTGCTAAAAGAAAGCTTTCATTATCATGTACAGAAGTGTCATGTCCGCTGAGAGTGGAATCAGTGGCCCATAAGAAGTGAGTCATTTTGATTTGTTACGAGAAATCCAGTGTATTATGAATCATCAGTGTGATTAATTAAATTAAGATACTTTGAATGAGATATTCAACCTTATTTTACCCTTTAAATCATTCATGATCATCCTTCATATCCTCACTGTTTATTATTGTTTGCACTGTGGTGGAGGGCTGTTAACTCGCCTTTTCTTTTTCATTTTGAGATAAACCTATAATTTGGAACTGTCATAATACTCTCATATTAATTCCATGATGTGTATGGTTAACTTTTCTTCAGGAAAGAATTTCTCAGAAACTTACCCCTTGGTCTTATTGTATGAACTGTTGATTCTGTAATAAGAAACTGTTTTGATGGAATAACTGATAATCATTGTAAATCGATTCATTTCTATGGACGGTGTGCTCATATTTTTGACAAACACTTTTTTTACTTTGATGTAAACTTGAACACTGCTGCTACTGAAGCAGTATGAAATCTGTGGACATAATTCGTGAACTCTTTAAACTTGTGGTTAATGATTTGGGACAATTTGCTATTGAATTAAATTAATTGCGTATTGTTAACCTTAGCCTTTTTATTACTTATAATCATCATTTACTGTTTCATGTTAGGATTATATTACCATTAGATTGGTATTAGATGTTGACTTTTTGAAGTGATAGATCATATTATCATCTTTAAAGTTCAATTAGTAGGTGGTGGTGATATTTGACATCGGAACACATTGATATAAATTTTTGTCAAACTACATATAAATTACTTACATATTTGAATGATATCTTGAATATTGTTCTTTAATTAATCATTCCAGTTTATTGTGAACAGATTAATCTCTATCTTGGTGCATTTGGCATTTAATGATTTTGTTATTTTTGTGTATGATTATGTTTACAATGTTATACTGTATTCAATGTAGTTTGTATAGCAATATTTTTCTCATTCTTTTTATTTCTTTATTGTTATAATTTTTTTCTATTCAAACTTGGTTTTAAAACTTGAAACAATATTTTTTTGACACTAGAGATAAAATTGTAGAAGCAATTGTATAAATTAATTTAATTTTTCTATGTAATAAGTTGCTTTTTCATAATTTATTTTTAAATCCAATGATTGTTTCTTTCTCTGTTATTTCCACAAGTAATGTTTCGGATTGTTTTTTTTCTGATTCAGTAAACTTTAAATCTCTGTATTTTATTGATGTATATAAATTTTATTTTGTCATTTTTTATTCTTATTCTTAGTATCTAATATTTAGGGAATAAATTTCTTGGGAAGTAAAAAGTTTCTGCCAATTACAGACAGTCATTTACTTTCTGGAAAGGTGGACATGGTTTTTATGGCTGCTCCTGTGAAATTGGTTTGTAGCCATGACCATGTCCTCTATCCATAATTTTCCAGCTCTTTTAGCCTCTTGCTCTTGGCTTCTGTTCCAGCCGTTTTGTTGTTATACCTTTCTTCCTTTGTCCCAGAGTTTTACAACTTTGAATCTTTCCTATTGCATTTTGTTCTTTACCTAGAGCATGACCTATCTTCTTCCACATTCTGTTCTTTATAATTACTGTTTATATGAATTTATATTTTGTTATTTTAATGGTTGATTATCACTTCAAATCTAGTAGAATAAAATCTGATTGATCTCACGATGTTGATTCTGTTGTTTTTTTTGGTTTGTTTGTTTTGAAAAATTAGGATTAGCTTTTGTGAACTTTCAAAGTGTTAAATTGGTGTAAAAATGTATTCCTATTATGTTACAAAATAAGAATTAATTTAATTTTCTTTAGTTTTGTTATTCCATACATTTTATTTTACTTTGTGATGTAAGCAGTAAAATGTTTTGTCTACTTTTGATGTATTTTGTTATAGATTTCATGTATTCTGATTTGTTATTGATAAACATTAGTGTGGACTTATTGTACATAAATTCGTTCTGATGTACTAATGTTTTTTAATTGTCTTCTTTTTGTGTGGTGGACTAAAATTTTTTTTATTAAAAATTCTACATTTATTAATGAAAGCCACTTTTAGTACACATAGGGTTCAAGTAATACTAAGAGCTAAGGTGGCAGTTTTGTTCATTAATATGGGTTGTCCATAATCTCATAAAATAGCATTAGAAACTCAAGTATTCACAAAATATTTACTTTCTGTGCATTACTGGAAAGTGAGAATTGAATATTAATGATTTTTTTTATGACCTAGATCTATTGTTACTCATATAGTATTTTAATTTTCAGTTTCTTTCATGATGTTGCACTGTTGCTAAAGTAGAATATGGAGTCTTTTGTTACGAGAATAGGAGATGTAACCATTGAGAGGGTTGTGCCAAGAACTGGGAAGGAACCAAAAGAGAGCATTCCAGCTCCTTCTGTTAGTTTGGCTAAACGAACTATTGGAGGAAGTGATGCAGAAAGTGACACGATTAATGTTAGTGAAGATCTACAAATTTTTCTCAAACCACCTTCAGGAGATGGGAAGGAAATTTCCAAAAAAGCGGATCAGATGCTCGGGAAGGATGAAGCAGAATCTGGAGACTCTGTAAAAAGTGGTGGGGATGGGGCAAAAATGTCTACGGATGAAGAGGGTTGTGACGATGATAGTGAATTGGAAGATACACATAGAGAAGAAAATGATAAGACTGAAAGTGATGTGAATGTTAAGAATTCTGTTGAAAACGTTGTAAGTAGTAATCGAACTGACCCTGAGGAAGACTCTGAGGTAGGTGGGGAGGAATTAGGGGACAAAAAAGAAAGTGATGATCAGGAAAGGCAATCAGAAACTATTGATGATAGTGCTGGTGGTAAAACTGATGATGGTTGTGACAATGCTGGTGGTGAAAGTGGGGAGAAAGCTGAATCCAACAAGAGGAAAGCTTCCCTTGAAGGTTCATCTAATGCAGGAGGGAGTCAAAAGAAGAAAAAGAAGAGAAGACGGCGAAAAACTAGAAGTTCAGGTAAGATCTCGTTGAAACTAATCCCATTTGCAGCATGTAATAATTTTTAGAACATTTGAAGATAATTGCATTGTGAATGAATCACTTTTTTTGAGCAGCATTTTTGTGAGAATTTTGTGTGAAAGAGTTGGAAAGTACATGGCAAATTTTAATGATTATTATGTACGACCCAAAAATATCATTATGACTCATTGTGATTTGTTTATGGTTAAGGCTTCATTCATATTGGATTAGGCAGCATTCTGATTGGTTTGTAGATTAGACTATGAATGTTAGTTGAATTTGCTTTCCTCTGAGATACACTATGAGAATTTCTGTATTTTTTCCCTCTTTTTATGTAGTTGCCTTAGTTACAGAATGTAATTCTTTTCTCCTAATCATTGTCTTCTATTTTGTTGATGTAGTGGAAGATATTGGAGGTCATTTGGGTAATTGAGAGTTTTACGGAAAGTAATCATTAGCATGAGTATCTAATTTCAAGGGTTTGTAAAGAATTGTAGTTCTAATTTTTGTTTAACTTAACCTTTTGCCCTTTTTTGTGGATGAGACAGAATTTATTTATTTTAATTGAAAGAGACTGAATATGGCATACCCTACGTTAGCTGTAAGTAGTTCAACAGTGAAGGAACATCACTTCATTTTAACTGTATCATTACTAGTTCAAAATAATTTTCTGTGCCTTTATTAGCTGTATTGATTTACAAGTTTTCTTTAAACGATTATGTTGTACAGTTGGTGTATTTAGCAGAATTACTCAAAAGATTTCAGAAGAGATGAAACGTTTGTTTTGTTACATATTCAGTGGTTTCTATCTATAATTAATAGAGACTTTGGCCTACTGTTACAAAAATGTGGTTTGTTTTCATGATATGCAAATAAATGAATTTTTTATATTGTGCAGAAAAATGAGTTAAAGGTGATATCTGTACATCCCATTTCAATGTGGTTTTTATGTACTATTTGAAAATGCATTTTTGTCTCTTCATTTTTGAAGAGCTGAATATCAAGGGCAGGAATTCCACAACATTCCGTAAAATTTAACCAGCAGCTATTAATATGTCTAAATAATGATTTAGTAAATTTCCATTTTGTTCTTAAGTATCTTTTTCAAATACCTTTGAAAGAAATATACTTTTCATAAAATTATTTCATTAAACGGCTTCATCTTTGTTTTATGATTTTATGTATTTTTGCTGCTCTTGTGAGTAAGAGGCTAATTGATATAGTTGAAGACAATCTCAGTGAAAATCAAGCAGAATTTTGTAAGAACAGATCAACTATTGACAACATATTTGTGATGCGACAGATCTATGAAAAATGTTGTGAACATGGAATCGAATTACACAATATGTTTATTTATTATATCTGGGCCTTTGATTCAGTTCTAAGAAAATAATTCTTCGAAAACCTAGCAAAATTGAGGAAATTGATATAACTAACTATTCAATACCAAGGCCGAAGTCAAGATTAACAACAAAATGAGTGAAAAATTCTCAATGGAATATGGAGTAAAACAAGGAGACCCTCTGTCTTCAACATTATTCAACATTACCTTAGATGTAATATTAAAGTCCATAGACATTAAAGGAAATATAACAATCTGATTAAAACAATATGTCTCCTATGTAGACAATGTCTTACTGACAGCATGGACCAAAAAAGCATTAGATGACATTTTTAAACTCCTGAAGGAACAATCATTAGCATTTGGATTACTAACAAATCAAGGAAAAACAAAATACATGAAATGTAAAATGTGAAATTATCTCACAAGAAGAAACATTTGATAACGAGAAGTACCATACAGTCAGTTTCTTTAAATATTTGGGTTCAGTTTTAAATCAAAGTAATTCCATTGAAGATGAGATTTCAGAGAGAATAGTAGCTGATAATAGAGCTTACTATGCTGATATAGAATTACTCTAGAGTAAGCTACTTTCAAAAAGTGCAAAGCTTAGACTTAACCAAGCTGTCATAAGATCCATAGTAACATATGTGGCAAAAGCGTGGACCCTGAAAGAAAATGATATCAGAAGACTAAACGTCTTCGAGAGGAAGATCGTGAGGAGAATCTGTGGTCTGGTGCAAGAATTAGACAGTACCTGGAGAATCAGATACAATTATGAAATTGATGACCTCAACAAATCAAACAATATAATAAACCATGTAAAAGCACCCAGACTTGGCTGATTTAGCCACCTGCATAGACTGCAGGATGAGAGAACAGTGAAAACAATCTTTAACTGGTACCCTGCATCAACAAAGAAGAGGAGGACCAAAGACCAGGTGGAGGGAAGATGTTTTGAAAACCATCAAAGAACATCAACCAAGAATTGGCCTGTATTGATTGGAGAAGATGGAAAGCTGTTGTGGAGTAGGCCAAAACATCAAGAAAGGTGTTGTATAGCCTATTAAGAAGAAGAGAAGATGATTTTCTGTATTTTCTATGACAGCTCAAAAAAGGAAATTTTTATGAATATATTGCTGTTCATACTTTCTTGAATCTTAGTGTTATGACCTACTCTTCTTGTTTTAACCATTCCAATGATTGTGTATTTCTTCATCATTTCTCAAACTTCTTGGGGATTCAATTTTTTTAGTTTTTTCTGTCTTCATGTCAAAAACAGAAGTATATTTTCATATTCTTCCTCACTATTAACTTGATGGATTGTTTCCATCTGGTTTCCGAGATCATTTATGTATTTGGTATCTTCAGGAAGAAATGCACAACATGTACACAAATATTCCTTCTGAACTTCAAAAAACTTGGTCTTATACAAACATGCTGTCTGAGACAGCCTCAATGTACATTGACTTTAATTTAAATTTAAGACAAAATTCTCTGGAAATGTTAAATAGTGATGAAGATGAACTAAAAGAAGAGCCTAAGTTATAAGGTTTGGTAAAGAAGCCTGTCTTATCTATTCTGGAAATATACATCCGAACTGCTAGGAGACATATTTTATAATTGGATATCAACTAGGAACTTAGTTTATCTAGGACATTAACTGGCCATTAACCCACCTAACAGGGAGTTGAAACTGCAAGTGGTGAAAGAGCCTCCAAAACATACTTCTTCCTATTAGTAGTTTTTTGAGTGTGAACATGTTGGTGAATACTGTATTCTTGCTGTTCTTAAACTTGCAATTTTATCTGGAGTTGTATTTGGTGTGAATATCATGACATGAGGACAAAACATTTTAGCTGATTGTAGGATTTTTCATCATAAAATGTCTGTCAGTTAATTCAAAACATTTCAAGTTGCTTTTTTTCTTTGTGCAATTGTTTTCCTTCGTGCAATTTTTTTCCTCTCAAAATGTTTTTGAAGGTCTTAAAGTAATTTTGCCGAAGACTTACTATTAAAAATTCTCTAGGCTCATTGTATAGAATTTATTGAAGTTTATAAAAAGGCAATACAGATATTGGCAAAAAACAGGTGCATATTAATGGCTGGGACATGAAAAAAGAAATGCAGATTTAGAGCTTATTTACTAGTATTTTTTTAGCATAATTGGGATGTTCAAAAAAGCAGATAGTTCCTACCTCTTACAATGAAATTTTTAGATAAACAAAACAATCCAAATTATCCACCAAACAAACAAAATATGAAATTGGTAATTATGGAATATTAATGTATTAATTTCTATATGTTTGAGTTTTAATGTGCACTTCTATTGTGTTGTGCTTTAGCTTTTAGTTTTTTTTATGCCCTAATACAACTATTAAATTCTTCATGTGTCTAAAATCCAACATCAATTACATTTGCTAGTTGTATTTTTTATGTGCTGCACTATACATCAGGTTGTCCTAAAAACCTGTATCCGTATTTAAGGTATACATAATAGCCTTCTGACATTTGGGATAGAGCATGCAGGTGGAGGTTTCTTCTGTTATTAACAGCTCAACAAATAGCAATGTGTAATTACATTTTTACATTCTATATGCATTGCAATTGTATGTTCTACTATGAATGCATCATTTTGATAACTGTTTAAAGAGAGATTGAAATTTAATGGTCTTTGACATAATGCATCCATTACTATAATGAAATATATATTCTAATTCAATCGTATTTAACTATGGCTATATAATGTAAAATTAATAATTTTGCAAATAATCAATGTTTCAATGGTTATTTCATTTGTGTAAAGTTAAAAACTCATTCTGAATGCAAAATGGTTGTGTTTATTACTTGAAAGCATGGTTTTGATACTCGAGAAAATATTGAAATTTTAAGACCCCTGGCATAATATAAACACATGAGGTTTACTATTTCACTATGACAAACAAATAATTTGATTGTAATTGATATATTAAATATTATCATTTATAAAGACATTAAATTATTTAATAATTATACTTAATTTTCAAATGTTATTCATAAACAGTACCCATAAGAACTAAAACTTGAAAAAATTTCCATTTTTTGTCTTGTTTTTATTAGAACCAACTGCAATAAAGAGCATTTAATCAAACTCATTCTGTTAATGTTAAAAAAACATCCTTATCTTTGGGTTTTGTGGATGGTTTTTGTGTAGTAATTGTATTTCCATTGTTTTGTTTTACTTATATTGATGCGTCATGATACACCTCAAGCTGAAGCAAAGATGGCGGTCTTCCGACTAGTTAGCACCGGCAATGGGAAGGGGAGCACACAAATGGTGGGCCACTCTCTCATTACGGATGCAGGGCTTAAAGGATCAGTTCTGGACATGAGACCTGATCTCCTGCCAACTGAATCCTTCTTACACAAACTGTTCTCGGATGAACTTGTTTCCAGGACTGACTGGAACAACGAGGACCTTCACCCGGCGCATACCGCAAACCAACTGGTGTTCTCAACAGATGGGTCTCGTGTGGGAACAAGCACTGGATTTGGGGTAAATCCCCTAGGACAGAAATCTTTGGTAACCTGGGGGCATACTCCACAATATTTCAGGTTGAAGTCCACGCCTACCTTATCTGTGCATTAAAGGGGCTATTATGGCAAGCACATTCTCATCATCTCAGACAGTCAAGCCACCTTAAAGGTTCTGGATTCTAGCCAGACATCCTCGAAGCTTGTCTGGGAGTGAATACAGTCTCTCACAACCCTTGCTGTCTGCAACACTGGAGCTCAGATAGTGCCTGGTCATAGACGCATAGGAGGGAACGAAAAGACTGATAAACTTGGCTTAAAAATTTTCCCTGTTACCTTTCTTAGGACCGGAACCTTCATGCGGAATCAGCCATTCAATGGCTTGAACTGCGGTCTTTAACTGGACAGTGGAAACAGCTTAGATTATGGGAACAGCTGCCTGGCCAACTGTTAGGCAAACTTCTTGTTTAGAAATCCAGACATGCTTCAGTCACATCCCTCATTCACATAAACAGGAAAGACCCCAGGACAGTGACAGAACTAATCACAGGATGTGGCCATGTCGTGAAACACCTTAAAATGGCAGGGCTGTTGAACGGAGACGAAACCCGTCATTTGTCGAGGAGTCTTCAGAAACTGCCCGTCACATTATCCTAGACCGTGAGACCCTGGAGATAAGAAGAAGAATGCTCTTTGGAGATTCTACACCATGACAAAACTTCAATCCTGGCATTGGCAGGAAGATTCTCTCCCTAGCCAAGGGCACAGTGATTGGTCTCCATTACTTGGGCTTTGTGGACTGCACAATGGGCTCTTCATAGCCTATGTGCATACGCCAGTTTGAACCTGTCCACAAGCCCTTTCAAACTAACTAAACTAACTAACTAACAGTATTAATGTGTTGTGTGTCCATTTTTGGGTACTTATTATTATTTAGTGGTTTCATGGTACATAGCTTTAGTTTTCATTTTGCTATCATCTTCCTGACATTCAATTGTTTACATTCAGTGTTTCAATATTTGTTTGATTTTAAACCAATTTTATCCCTTAGTGGTTAAATTTCTTGATTGTTTGAATAGAATAAGTTGGTATGTGATATTCTGTGTTACAATTCCACTTATTCTTGATACTGCTTACACTTTATTTTATGTAAAGTGCCATACCATTAGGTTTGTTCATCCCCCCAATCTAATGTACACAAAAATACATAAAGAATGAGTAGATACGAGGATAAAAAATTTCAATTTTTTAAGCGTATTTACTTTAACAGTCAAGAGAAACCAGGGAGAACCCAGAATGTGGTCAAAATGAAGAGCCAGAATAATAAAAGGACAGATTACTTTTTATGAACTATCAGACATATTATTTACAAATTGTCAATACACTTTTAAAAAATCAGAGAGCAACATAAGTGATAAACTATTTAGTTTATACAACATAATTGAAATTTTAATTTTGATCACACAAAGTTTAGAAATTATTAAAGAAATTTTTTTATTACCCTGTCACTTCCACTCTTGATTTTTCAAAACTATCAATTTTTCACGATTTTCTTCTCAAACAATATTTTTAATTACTAGTTGTATTTAATACTTCATGCTGATTTACTTATTTGGCATGCATCGGATTCAGCTCTTTAGGATTCAACATTGATGAATTTATAGCATTCTTCATATTTACCCAATTTTTTATATATTCATAAACTCATTGTTCATTCAGTCAAAATAAATAAATAGTTATCTTTATTGTTCTATAAGGTTGTTAGTTAATGTACATAACATTTCAAACAGCACATTTATATTACATATTTAAACTAATTAAATTAACATTAAATTCACAACGAGGCTTACCTAAATCACTGAGATATTCTTTGTGTATCATTTTGTCTTTAACATTATTCATTTTGATTTTTTGTGAATTAATACATTTTTATAATAATAATTGCTTGTGTTTACTATTTGGAAACAATTACATCCCAAGGTTTGAAACCTGTGGGGGATGTTCTCACTTATAAATTATGCGCTCAGCAATGAGAAGGATCCTGGCTGACATTAATACTTACATTCACACCAAAAACACACCAATAGCTTCTTGGACTTTAGGTCCTAGCTATTTTTTTAATTGTTTTCTTTCCTTTGTATTTCTACGTATCAGCTTACAAATGTATGCCGTATTAGTTGGTCTGTGTACCACCCAAGAATTAGCATTAATGTTCAGAAAGTATTTAATCATTCCAATTTTAATATGTTAAATGAGTGTTTTCATGTTCTTTAAATTCTATTGTGATGAACTGAAGAAATAGAACAAGTAACTAGTATATTCATTATGAGAACATGAAACACTGTTTAGATGGTATAAAATATTTCCCATACAAATTTAACACTTGTTAATGCCTTATTTTATACACTAAAATAAATTTGTAGAAAAGCTAAACTAAATTAATAAGAGCTTGAAATATAATTATTAGTCTATTCATTTTAATTCTAATAGGGGGAGAAGGAATTAAGAGAACACGTATGATTTTTTAAAATACTGATAATTAAATAAACAAAATTAAATTTCAAAAGAAACACTATAGAACTTCATTTGAACACTGATATGATGGAGCTACAGAGATAATGTATGCAACTGTGTCAAGATTGAGAAATGTCACAAAAATAGATATATAAATTCATTATTAACTCTACTTCTAATAGCAGAGTTGCCTTAGATCATGGAGTGTCAATAGTTAATAATCTTCAAGTTTACAACAATTGGTGCATGCATTTGGATCTTCAGGGGGTTCTGTATCATTTGAGTTAACTTAGAGTTGTACAGGTAGCTGAGACTCAAACTTTGGAATAAATTTTTTCCAGTGAACCATTAAAGTCCATTCCTAAAATGGGAAATCTTCTTTTCCACACACTGAAACACCTTTTCACAAATTTCTGGATTTTTAATGTTCAGCACAAAACATGAAAAATAATAATATTCTGTTTACATCATTTTTAACTAAAACTCTTGATGAAATGTTTCAAAATTTAAGGAGTCCTTTCAAAATTTTTGTTTCGTTATTTGTAATGACAAATTAAAAATTCTCAGTATCAAAGAGAATATAATCATATCTGAACTAATGTGAATTTACACTAGTATAAATTAAATAAACATACTCCACATTTAGTCTCCACAATTATTTTACATCTCAAATGTGTCTAATGTGGTAAGGAAATAAATTTCCAACATAAAAGAATTCATTGTCTGATGGAAATGGCATTAGTTAATTTAATACAAGGACTGATATACACACATCAAGACCAATTATCAACATGGGAAAATTAATGAAAGAGTTCAGCTTAATGCTCAGCAAAGTCTCACGGTTGAATAAAATGGTCATTATTTTAGTAAAAATAGAAGTAGAATTCATCAGTTATCATACCTGGTGATAGTATTTTAATGTGAGAACAGTCTGTACCACCTATAACTGAAGGAAAATTGGCACTTCCCCATAATCTCCATAAAAGTTCCTAGGATTGGGACATCTTTTCAGCTACGCATATTCTCTTCACCAGTGCACACATGTGACCTAATTAAAATTAACTTCAAAAATGAAGAAATTTCTCGTACCTTTTCTAAGACACTTCCAGGTAGACTTATTCACAACAAAGAAATGTACCACTGACAGTATCATGCTACCAGTGTCAAAACACTTCCAGATTTACAATAGAAACTGCAACATTCCTGTAACATTGTTAATGATAAGTGAAAACATAAATTACTTGCGACTACATGCAACATTTTAAAACGTAACTGGGATAAACAAGACCATCCCCATAAAGTTAGCAACTACTTCAAACATTCACAAACTTAATATTCTGAAGTGGATAATAATGAAATTTTTTTAAAAAAATTATTGTCGCAAGAGAGATTAATAAGAAATAGATTCTTTTGACATATACGTTAATAATAGCGTTCTAATGACATGAAATTATGGATTTAAAGTTCTCACCTTTCTGTAGAGAAAGAGGACTCGGTTATCTCCTAACGCGTCGAGTAAACGCGCCACGCTAGTGAGTGACAATCGAATTAGTGGGTTACTTAGGTAAAGTCATATGTTTGAATTGAACGTAGCTTCTAGTTTGTTTTGGCCACCTATGGACCACGGTGCTTGTGTTTTAGCTGTTTTTTGGGGGGGGGGTTAGGGCTCGTCAACATCGAAGGTCATTAGAGCCCATAGCTGTTTTGTCGTCGTCTAAGTCGTTTGCCGCTTTTGGCGTACTTGGTGTTTTTTTTGGCGGCATCGTGAGCTTTCCTGTTGGCCCATCATTCTTTCATTCATATTATTTAGGCTAGGGTTATTAGATATCTATGGTAGGAATTCTAGTATTTTACTTTTATTTTGTTAATTTATGTCAAGGTCTATATTTATGCTAAAACAGCGTAATTTAATGTTGTTAAAACTTTTCCTGCATCATGGGTCACCTTCTGCACCTTTGTTCTAATGATTACCAGCAACAGATTGTATGTCATACATTAGTTATTGCCATTGAGGAATTCTTGTACATGTAGCAATTTTTTGTGTTGTAAGAATTGTTTGAGTTTTGTTTTGAATGGGTTCAGTGTATTGATGTTTTTAAGGTTTAGTGGTAATGCATAATATAGCTGTATACCTGCATTATGAGTGCTTTTTTGGCTAAGAGTGGATGTTATCTGTGGTTGATGGATATTTCTAAATTGTCTCGTGTTGTGAACATGAACAGTGGAATTAAATTTGTAGAATGGTCCTTTGTCTAGTAGATCCTTTTTTACAATGTTCAAAGTTTCAAAAATGTACATGCATGGCTGTGGAAGTATTTTCAACTTTTCAAATAATGGTTTACATGAAGGAAGTTTATTAGTGTTGGTATTTGTTCGTATTATTCTCTTCTGTAAAGTAAAAGTTTGTTTTGTTTCTGGTGCTTGTCCCCAAAATATTATACAATATTTTAGAATGGAATGGACATTTGCATTGTATACTGTTCGAAGGGTATCTGCTGTGCAATTTGCTTGTAGAACTTGGGTGACATAGTTTATTGTACAGAGTTTCATATTCAGCGTTTCTAGGTGACAGTTCCATTTCATGTTGTCTTGTATAGTAAGTCCTTGAAAATGTGTTGTTTGTTTAAAGATGAGGTGGTTACCATTAAATTTGATGTTAGGTGTGTGCTGTTTAGATGAATGAGGATTATGGAAGGAAACTATGCAAGTTTTGTCAGTGTTTATTATGAGTTTATTTTGTTGGATCCGTTGGATTAGGGTGGCAATAGTGGATTTGGTAGTGTTATGTAAGTTTTCAGCAGTTTTGGCACGGAATAAGATGTTCGTGTCATCAGCAAAAAGTACAATTCTGTGGTTTTTGATGGATGGGATGTCATTAATATATAGAAGAAATAGTATGGGGTGGAATTCTGTGAGTGACATGCATGGGCTGAGATCGGTGAAGTTTTGTTTGATTTTCAAGTTGGTAGGATACTTGTACTATTTGCTGTCTTTCAGATAAATATGACTTTAGCCAGTTGTATCCTATTCCCCGAATTCCATAATTTTCTAGTTTACTGAGGAGAATTTTATGATTAATTACATCAAAAGCTTTTGTGAGATCTAAGAATAATCCAACAGGGATTTCTTTCTGCTCTTGTTCAATCAAAATTTCATTGCAAAAAGCAAATAGAGCAGTTTCAGTCGATCTTTTTTCTCTAAATCCATGTTGGGAGTCTGTAATAATTTTGTTACATGTTAAGAAGCATAGAAATCTCTTAGATTGCGGTGAACCTCACCGCCAGGTAACAGATTAATCATGTTACGTCGACTGAAAATGGGAGACGGGACCGGGATTCGAACCCGGGACCTTAAGCTCTACGCGCTCATGCGCCTACCAACTGCGCCATCCCTTTCGCCTCTCGGGCCCGTCTACCATTCTCATTCAACTTGTGAATCTAAGAGATTTCTATATTTGTGAACCAGAAATGGAAAATAATACCCAAATCAAGTACTTCCTAAGGGAGTCGCCTCAGATGAGGAATCTAGTCTCTACGAGACCACCTCAGAGGTCTTTGGGTTTCACAAGTTGAATGAGAATGGTAGACGGGCCAGAGAGGCGAACGGGATGGCGCAGTTGGTAGGCGCATGAGCGCGCTGAGCTCAAGGTCCCGGGTTCGAATCCCGGTCCCGTCTCCCATTTTCATTCGACGTAACATGTTAAGAAGCTTTTTAATCTGTTATTAAATAGTTTTTTAGTATTTTTGAGAAACCTGTGAGAAGTGATATTGGCCTATAGTTTGTTACATTATGTTTGTCTCCTTTTTTGTGAAGTGCTTTTATGATAGCAGTTTTAAAAATTTGTGGGAAGATACATTGGGTTAGGGAGTTGTTATACAAGTGAGTAAGTGGTTTGATTATGTATTTTGCTATTTTTTAAATGACTGTGTCTGGTATATCATCAATTCCGGAGGATGTTTTGTTTTTCATTTTACTAATTATCTGAAGGACTTCTTCCTCATTTGTTTCCCTGACATACATTGTTGATGTTACATGAATATCATTTGGTAGTGCTTGTAATGTGGTTGAGTTTTGCTTCTTTTGTAGTTGGTTGACTATGCCTGTGAAATGCTGGTTGAGTGTATTAGCAACTTCAATGGAGTCAACTATTTTGTTATTGTCTTGAAAATCTGTGTGTTGTTGCTTTTGGGTGACTTGCATAGTGGTTTGCTTAAAAATATTCCACACAGCTTTCATTTTGTTGGTAGATTTCTCTGTGTGTTTGTCATTTGTCACCTGTTTGGCTTTAATTATTACTTTCTTAAGCACTACTGTGTATTGTTTGTAATATGTTTTGAGTTGAATGGGACATGATGGTTGTTTAGTTAACATATGGAGTCTTCTCTTCTGTTCCCATGATGTTTTGATTTCTTTAGGCAGCCAATGTTTTTTACTTTGTGGTTTTTGTGTTTGTTGCTTATATGGATGGGATTAGTCAAAATAATTTAATAACTTGTAGAAGAATTTGTTGTACTTGCTATCTACATTAGAGGTTTCATAAACCTGAGTTCACATTTCATTATTTAGAAGTGTATTTAAATTTGTGGTGTTAAATATTCTTCTTAGTTACAATGGGTTTTTTTGGAAGTTCATATCAGTTGTAAGTCCCGTATATTTAGAGGCAAGATAAATGTGTTTGCTCCTGTCAATTAGTATTTGGTCAATTATTGTTTGAGTGCTATTTGTTATTCTTGTGGGATAATTTATTACAGTTTCCAAATTAAATGATTTCATTAGATGGATGAATTTTTCTCGTTCATGTTCAATGATGTTGTTGTTTGTTTGTAAAAAGTCAATGTTCAGATCTCCGCAAATAATGGTTCTTGAGTTTTGTCAGTTTGTTAAGAACTGTTTCTAGGTTTTTCCTGAAGGTTTCAAGATTTCCATCAGGTGCTCTGTAAATATTTAAAATAAATAACTTTAAGCTAGGATTTCTACTATAGTACATCCAAAGTCTGAGTCCTTAAATAAGTAGTTAAAATCTGTGTTTTGTCTGTATTGTATGTTAAGTTTGAGGTAAATACAAGAACCTCCATATGCGTGATGCTTATTTTTGTCATGTTTATATATTTTACGGCAATAAAATCCTGCTAGATGGTACCCTGGCAATGATGTGACGTTAATTTGAGTGTCTGACAGCCAATGTTCAGTGAAACATAGTACTGATATATCCCTTAATGTGTGTCTAACTGTACCTCTTGCAAATGTATTTTGTTTTTTAATGATCGTATGTTTTGGTGTAGAATAGATAGTGTTTCGTTGCTTGTCAAGTCAGGTGCAGAAGTTAGGGAATGTTAAAGGTTCATGGGTTTGGGGGCTCGGCGTAAGTTATAGGAAGAGATGCGAGAAGCGCGTGTACAGAGTCGGGGTTTGGGTGATGTGGATTGGCAGGGCACCACAGAGGCATAAGAAGGTGTGATGGGGCGAGGGATTAGAGATGAAGAGTTAGGGTGAGTAGGAAAAGTGAGAGGACTGGGCGTGAGTGGAACAGGCAAAGTAACTGGTGAGCATGTAGGAATGGGAGTTGGAGGAGGATTGAGTGCAAGCGGTGGATTGAAAGATGATGGCGGGTTTGCAGGAGCAGGAATGGAGGTGGTTTCGGGTGGATAATTGTGTGTACCCAGGATCCTTGTAATAAGCCTAGCAAGAGTGTGTTTACCAGATTGGTTCAGATGGAGACCATGTCTAGTACAGTAGTCTTTGATCATATATCTTTGATAACTGACATGACTTCGAAATATGACCGTGTAATACCGACCTAAGTAAAGCAAGATGTTTGTTTAATTTGGTGCTATGCCTGATTTTAGCGCAGGATAATGTTTATTGCAAATACGTATTTATAACAAACAATATGCACGAGCTTTTCACCTAAGTTAGTGAGATGAAGAGAGAGAAGCGAACTCAAACTGCTTTTCACGCCATTGTAGAAAGAAAAGCGAACTCTCGCTGCTTTTCACGCCATTGTATCTTTTTCACTGATATTTCCAATTTCGTTATCAACAATGTTGCAAACAAGCAAACTAGTCTGCCATTAAAGAAGCAAACTCAAAACACTATAGTTCGGTAAATGAATCAATAATTGTGACAGGAAGGCGCGATCTTTGGAAACGGCTCCCTATTCCACAAAACGGTAACCCCTTCGTTTAGTAGCTGTGTATTAATACAGTAGCAAAATTGTTTAGTGAATACAGCAGTACAGTAAATATATTTTTTATCTGTATGATTATTATGTATTTCAATGAGCACATTATTGGTCTATTATGAAAAGAAAACTCTAATGTTGCACAGTCCAAATTTCGAATTTTCGAAAAACCTCTCCTGAAAATTTGGAATGAGAATATTTGATTTAACTTGGTTTTGCATAGAGAAGTGAAGGGACTAAATGAAATTTTCCAACTATCGAGAATTTCAAATTATAGGACTTCAAAGTACCGTGATTTCACTGGAATATTGTGTGAAATACAGTTATAATTGAAGCATAGATACACGATAAAAATTGAATAAAAGGGTAACATACAATTTATCTATACTGCGACATTTTCATTTTTGCTATACTCAGCTTGCAAATTTTTTTCCTCCAACGTAAGGGAATTTCTTTTATCCCGGCGAAGGTTTTTAATCATAATTGCCTCTGATTTTATCCCTATTAAGAAACAAACGCTGTTTCAAATTCTTCAATAATAGATGATAAAATGTTCAAAACAATAGTGTCTGGAAAAAATTGTAATCAACGAGACTGCGACACTCTGTTTCACCCGGATTTATGCTTTTGTCCTTTTGCTATCACAAATAGACTTCTCAGTTTTGAAGCTCAAATGTGCAAATTGTCATCATGCTCAGACTACTAGATTTGTATGACAGACGTACAAATATACCGCCCAAGACACTCTTCTTTAGATATTGAGATTATCAATAAAATTCATGGATAGCTCGATTGTTTTCTTACGTTGAAATCGCCACATCTCATATATGATTTTTTCGATTATGAATTCCTTATTCCCCCCAGGAGACTTGCATATAGTAAGTACATGTTTGGCGAACACGGAGCCCCGAGCTGAGTCTGGCATTACTTCCACTTACTTGTGATAGGCTCCTTCCTTTCTCTTTCCTGACCTTCCTTGGTATCCTCTTGTTCTTTTCGATCCCAACGCTATTAGGTTGCGAGGTTTAGGGTATCTTTCATTTTCATCTTTCTTTCTTTCCATTTTTTAAATGTAATATATATGTAATGTTTTGAGATATGTTTTGATATATTGTAATTCAGGAGGGTTTTTAGTAGGTATAGATGAGTCATTCGGGGAGTCCCACTCGCAGGAAGAATCGTGTCTGCACTCCCTAGTGTGTAACTGCATTTTCCCTACCTGTACAGGTTTTTAGCACTCTAACTACCTCGATGTCAACGAGCTGTAAAGCCCCACAAAAAAAAATTCCTTATTCCAGGCAGATTTCGAGATGCTGTTTACTAACTGAACTACATCCCTAAAGAATTGATTACAGACTAATAAAGAACTAAATCTAACTAATAAGCATTGACATTCTAAAATGTGCTTGGTCTAGTGGGGCTATAGCCCCCCTCCCCTCCCCCCACCGTTAGACCTGAACTTTTAATATATAAAAACGAAATTGATGAAAGACATGTTTTGTAAAAGAGTTACCAGATATTTCACACTCTAAATTCACATCTTGTAGGCAAACTTAATATATATTTGAGGCGTGCTCCATGCAGGTTAAACTCTGCAATACTTGTATAAGCGGTACAGCACAAACACATTGCTGACAGCACAACTCACTGCTACTCTCCAACGTTATTAACACGCTGTGAGGAGGTAGTAGACGTGTTTCTTAATGGAGCTTTATCTGCTTCACAGTGACAATCTTGAGACATTCGAAATATGTCTTTTCTACGCATTCCATGTCCTTTATAAACGGCATGCGTATTTCTATTCATTGATGGGGTACCGTTTTTCCTTCCATACGTTTAGTCTCAATGCACGTAGTAAGCTGTTTGTGGCCTCACTAGTAGATCTTTTATTTATTGGTACTCGGATTAAGAAGAAGACCACTCCAAGACTGTTTTTGGATATATTATTTAAAATAACTATCTCTTGATTAGAATGTTATTTAATAATGTTCATATATTTTTGTTGTTTGTTCATTGTCTGCATTAAAATATATTTTCATGATTTATTTGATTTGTATTTTTATAAAATTTTGATTTGGTCACGAAATCCCTATCCTTTAATATATATTTGCCATTTTAAGCAATTAATAAACTTGGTCACTATTTGATATTGTTAATTATCTATTTAATGAGTTAATGTATTTTATTTAAAGATTGTATTTGTATAATTTGTGTTGTGAAACCAAAATTTTCAAACAGAAATGACTATAAGATCCNCACACACACACGCCACCACCACCACCACCACCAACTTGATTACAGTCTAGATCCGCCACTGCTTGGAATGCAAATATTCTAGGAAACATTCAAGCACGTAATATTATTTTAAATAATAGTATTTCATTATCTGCATTCGGGATGTCAGCTGCCCTGCATTTGCAGCATGTTGTTTTTACATTTTCCAAAAACTCCCAGCACGTCATAGCGTGTTTCAGCTCACCGANTATAATTTTGTTTGGCATATATACATGTGAAAAATTTGTTTCTGTTAATGAATATTATTTTTTAAAATCTGAAATGTTTCAAAGAGCGTGATATTTTTATGGTTTTAGCCAATATGTCGACTTTATTATTTTTATAAAATACACTAAGAGCGACAAAATAATTCTTATTCAGCGAATGATCACTGTTGTGTTGTGACATTTATTAATGTTAAGCTTGTACATGCAAAATATAATGAGTTAATGTTTTTCGAAAACACTGCTTAAAGTGACCAGACACATTATTAAGGAATAAAATTTATACTGCCACACTCCGAGGTTTGGCATGATCCCCTAACAATTGAATTAAAACGTTTGAATGAATATATTAATATTTACTCCAGTTCCAAAGTATAGAAATTGGTTTCTTATCTATATATTTGTCTTTATGCAATGTTACATAATAATCTCGTGTAGGCATCACAAGCTAATATTCGTCACTTCAGGAGTTACGATAATTCGAATTAGCAATTCTAATAAATACATTTATAGGTACTGAAGTGAAGTCAGTCTAGTGTCAGTATCAAAGTTACATTTAAGATGATATGTGTGTAAGAGCGACTTGACCTAAGTACCCCAAAAATGTTTAAAATGATAGTTTGAACCATTTTCTATCCAGTGGCGATGAATTTTCATACTCTTACGGCACAAAATTTTGAATTATTTGATTATACAAGTCGCTTAGATGATAAAACGCTCATATCTAACCAAAATATTTTTATAGAGTTTTTTAAAGTATATGGCCACGATAAAAGTCCATAAATATACCAAATAATGTCAAAGGCCAAAAATTGGATATTTTTGTCTAAATTACTGAGGTGCAGGGCTGATTTTCTAGTCATCAAATCTATGCACTTTTCTAAATGCTGTCAAAATTTTAAGACTACGTGTGGTGGGCCATATTGAAAATTGCAAAAAAAGACATCTTTTTAAGTATTTTCTACTTTTGGCAATAAAATTATTATGTTATGTAAATCAGTCTTTTTCTATAACCCATCGGAGGTAGGAAAAAAACAGCCCTCATACAAGACCCGTAGTTTCTTGGCATTAATAACCACAGCAGCAGCAACAACAAAGGGCATAACTAAGGAGCTTAAGGAGGGGTACCTTCCCTCCCACCTGAACTCTCAAAAATCGAAAATGAAATTTGAAAAAGAAATAAAAAGACTTTCTGCAATAAAATAATGATTTTAACTCTACTTTGCTCACAAATCCTAATAAATTCGATAGAGTGTTATTGTTTCCTAATTTCCATTTGTTATTTGTATACTTTTTTTAATAACTTATCACACACAGCCATTAATGGTTGTAGTGAAATTTTTTTTGTATGACTTGCATCAAGCAGACTTATGACTTGAGAGATGTTTTCATTTGAACAATTGAATGCATAATTTGGAAAACTAACAAGTCTTGAGGGTGAGAAAATTTAATCTCCAGTAATTTAATAAGTTCAATGGAGTTTAATGCTGGCCTAAGCATTGGGATGTCGTCATCAATTCCTGAACATCATCATTATGATTATGAATTGAGCTGATAAATTGTGGACAGAAGACTTGACCATAATGTTGTTGAACAATAGTATCTTGTACACATGGGCAGGCGTTTGTTCTCTTCGGTTTTTGGAGAAATATTTTTGTTAGATTTTGGCTTCCTTTTTGAAGTATTACATTTTCAAAGATTTTCCGTGCTTTATATGTGTCAAAATTCCAATATTTACATGATGGTGTGTAAACTAAGTATATTTTTTGCTGGGGTCAAATTTCTGTCTCATATTGCTAATATGTGAAGCAGTGTTATAATGAATGTTATAGTGATAATTTTTATTTTGTATTCTATTTACTTGTATTTTTTCCGTTGAAATGAAAGTTGCTTTATGTAGAATGCAACAGAAAAAATGAGTTTATTTTACTCATGCTGGTGTATTTTTTCCTTACAGAGAAAGATGCCAATAGTGATGCCTCTGAAGATAACAGCGAGTCTTCTTCATCAGACTCCGAGGATGGTGAGGGTGAGCAGAGCAAACACACGATGGAAAGAAAAGTATCAAATTTGCGACGTAACATCCGTGAGGTGATGAATGAAAGTCAATTAGATGAAGAGACTTTGGCTGCTCAACGGCAGGAAATGGAACGTCTACGGCGTGTCCAAGAACAGCAAAGGATAATCCGTGAAGTAAGATATTGTGATTAAGCCCCATTCGTCACCATGAAAGTTAAAGATTAATTTAAAGTCTTCAATATCATAATACTTGAATGTAACATTGATTTTGGTTTGTACTGAAAAGTTTTGGCAATCCTTCCCTCTTATTTCTTTTTCACTATGTAGAATTAATATACTTACTTTGGCAGGCTATTGTTAAATTTGATTTTTAATAGAAGAGAGTTTACTCATCTGACTTAGTTGGGCTGCTTTTTAGTTGTTGAAACTTCCAACTTTTGAATCATCCTTGAGTGGTTTTCCTCGTGAAAATGTGTGTCTATCAAGACCTACTCTTCTGTCATACTCCACCAAAATGAAACAGCATATGACAATGAAGCGAACACTCGTAACTGTGGGTCCCTGACATTACCCTTAAGGTTACAGCAGTTAGTCAAAATCTTTGTTGTTTCAACTACTGTGAATGGTTTGATTTTGGAACAGTGTGTGTACCGACTCCTTTCCAAAAGACTAAACAAATGGAGGCGATGAGAAAATACCTAGGGGGTACTCAAAGTAGAGTTAATACAGTAAAACATTGGTGAAGTATTTCCATACACCTTCTCCTTGTAATATATTTTCAGTACCATGTTTTGAGAGTACGTACTCTCACCTTTTGCCTACTGAGTCATTGCATGTAGTTGAGGATGGGAGTATGAAATTCTCAAATATGTCATAGTGCAAAAACCATAAGTGAAGACTGACACACAAAAAAAGTAATTGTTTATGTCTGTATATGTACAATCTTTTTAATTTTCTGTACTATCAATAATAGGCAAAAACTTTGTTTTTATTAATCTTTCCTGCAAGGAATGGTTGTGTAAATGTACATACAGTACGGTTATGTAAATGTACATAATGTATTGAAAGAATGTACAAATGAAAATGTACATACAGTATTTACGTGCATATTTTACACACTTTTTTGATTGAAAAAATGATCTTATGGGATCTAATAAAATTGGGGTGCATAAACTATGTGGAAAAATATCATTAAATATTTCATTAATCATTACACATTCATTTCTGATAAAGTCTGTCTGTACTTGTGTTGTTGGCTCAGAAGACCTGTTGCCACCTGGGGTTGCCCGTCCTTTCCTGTGGATTGTCAGTGGTTGCTCAGAATCAAAGACTCGCGGATCAAGTGTGTGTGCTTCTTGTGCACTTATTAACAGACAACTGACATGGGAATAGTGCAGCGCAACAGACCTTGCAACTTGACTGGGCCACAGGCTGTGACGCACAATAGGCCCAACAGACCATAGAAACAAGGCTAACAAGGAGACTTTTCTTCAAGCTTTTATAGTCGATATTTACCTCCATAAATAATGTGAAATTTAAAAAAAAATCTAGAAAATTGTCTTAAAAACTGGGGTGCGTGAATAATGTGAGTAAATGTGATAGTAATTTTCATTTTAAGTGGAAGAGAATTTGGAATGTCAATACTTGCATCACTGATTTGCATAAATCAATTGTTTTACTCGCATTCGTTTATTGGATTGTATCATTGAAAAGTCCTTTGACTTGAGTCATGTATTGTTATCCGTATGAGCTAATTTCTTGGGAAAGTATAATGTTACTGAAAGTACTTGGATGTTAGTTAATAGATTGTGAACCCTTTTGAAATGTCTTTGTTTTATTGACTCAGATTTATTATTTCTAATGAAGTTATACAATACCTCCCCTTCTTCATGATCATCGTTGGAAACAAGGAATGTCATTGTATTTAATATTGTCTTGTATTTTCTTCTATTAGTATGCTATCTTTTCTATCACATTTTAACTAGATCACATTGAGTATTTGATATCAGAATTTTCATTTAAAAAGTAGTAGCTAGTTAAAATTAGTAGGAATTAAATTTATTTTTCTGCAAGAATTGTACAATTCCAATGAAGCGTGAACTTATCATTGTTGACAAGGTAGTGAGGTAAGGTGGAGTCTAGTACAATATGTAATCAAAGTACCTCTTTGTTGTATTCACTTTGTTATCTTTACATTATAGAAGTGAAGGTATGTCAATAGAAATAAATACCAAATGTTAGATTTAAGTTTCGTTGTATGCCAAAGATTAATTCAATTTAATTTTACTTTGGTGAATAATTCTAAAGAATTAGCAAAATTGAGCTTCTCTTTGAAATTTTTTTTGTTAATTTGTATTAAACTTCCTAAAGTAGCTCATACAAACTAAAGATATTTTTATTGAAGTCCTTTAGTGGACCATTTTGTTCACATACATTCCTTTCCTTGCCATTTTAATAATTCTGGGACTCCCTTTCGTGAACCATCCTTTTGGTTTCTTGACATTTGGATAGAACATTGAAATGTGGGCTTAGTTACTTATTGACTCAGCTTCAGAGACAACTTGTGTTCTGGAAAGGTACGTAAGAAATGGGAAATAAATTGAATTTTTGGAAGTTTTTATATCTTAGCTTTAGAGAAGTTTATCAGTTTTGTTTGTTTGCCTTTCTGTATTGTCTGTGTGTGTGATCATGACTGTCTTGTCTTCCAGAAGAATCTGATATCTATGGGTTTTAATTCACAAAAAAGTATATTATTTTCTTATATGCTGATGGAAAAGGAATGAAGGATTGCTTTTTCTTTATTTTCCTTATTGTATTGGTAAATGTAATCTATTTTTACAGATTTGATGTACTATTCCACAACTAACATTTTTGTTTTCTTCGTATTAATTTATTCTCAATTGTTGTCAGTGGGCTACTGTAAATGAGATTATGTAGTTCGCCCATTTACATGTAAAATGCTGACCTAAGTGGGTTTTCAGGATAAACATATTGTGGTCCTGACATTTTAAAGTATGTTTAGTTAAATTACCTCCAGACTTTTCTGATATAGTCTTAATATTTTGACAATTTTAAAACTTTTTTTAAACATCCCGTTCTATTTAACTTGTATCAGAAGGAATTCACAATTTGTTGCTAAGTTTTTAGACTATTTGTTGTATTCTCCAGTGATACAAGGAATTGAGAACTTAAACTTCTTATTTGTTGGGCAGTAAGCTCTTTTCTTATGTTTTAGTTTTTTCTTTATATTGGATCTTTAACTTACTACCATAATTTCTTTCTTTATTGTTACCTTATAGTTTAAGAGGGGTGGTTTTCTCTTTGAAGTACATTTTTCTGGCATCCTTTGTAGAGTGATAATTTATTGCTCTGTTAATTGAAGATCACTGCTTCTGATATTAATTATACTACAGAGGCAGTTGAGTTCTTTCCTGTTAGATACATTATATTACTCTTCCTTTTGTGTGGTGTATTATTTCTATATGAATGAATGTCTTCGTGATTATTCTTTATTTGTACTCCAAGACTGCTGGTTAGGGTATCCTCTGTACTTTTGTTTGTAATTGTCTAGTCTTTTGAAAAACTCCAGGAGAAGGAATATTGCTGACCCTTTGTTTTTGCTTCCTTTGTTCAGTATTTGCTTATCATTTGTCCCAATACATTTATTTATTGTATTACTTCAAATATGTAGCAGATTGAATTATAAGTTAATATAAAATGTAATTTCAGTTATAAGAATAAATTCATATATTTTTGCTTTATCTCAAATGACATATTTATTTCTCAGAGCACTTTTAAATTTTAAATAATTATTTGATCGTACAAAAATTCTGTAATAGCCTTGAAAAGAGAATGTTTTCAATTAAGTGTCAATTATTTTTTTCTCTCTTTAGCTAGAAAGAATAACTGTTGTAACATTCCTTAATTTTTGGAAAACGCAATTGTATAGTTTGTCTCTCTTTTGTTCTCGCTTTGCATGTTGTAATCATAAAGATACTAGTTGTTTATCTGATTCCTTGAGGATACTCTAACCTATTTCTTAGGAAAGTCTGTAAATTCAGTGTTATTGATAATTTTGAGAGAAATGTATCACAAATATTTGATAATATTGGGAAGTGATTCTTTATGGGATATTACTTCATTAGTCAACTTAAATTCTTCATTTCAGGTTCAACGACAAATTGCTCTGAATAAGCAAAATTCCAAGACTCAGACACGAGTCATATCCCTTCTTCAAGGCAATTCTTCAATCTTGAAACAAATTCCGGGAACATCTTCGTCATCATCGTCAGGGGGAGGCACTCAAGTGAGGCTACCAAATACAGTTCTTGTGAAATTAGCATCTGGGTCTGGTTCTAACACATCTACCCAGACAAAAAAGGTATTTAATATATTAAAATTTTTCTTACTTATGTTCAACTTCACACAACTTTTTATTTAGGTTTTCCTATAAATGATTCCGGCGAACTTTACTAACTTGGCGACATATGGTTAGGGTATGATATTCTGGAGGTTGTAGGTCTGATTTCCATGTAAGATAAATGTTAGTTAATATTTAAACCATTGATGTTGTATTCTTTTATCATTCTAGTTTTTTTTGTTCTAATGCCACTATCTAAACAATCTCTTGCCAAGTTGTTTGATTTTTTAATGTAGTTTTCATATTATTTTCTGAAAGGTCACTATGTATTTCTTGGCGCAAATCCAGATTTTTGTTGTTTACTTTCAGTTATAAGGCAAAGATTATGAAAGAAGTTAAAATACTTGCTCTTTTTAATTATGAGCATAGACATGAATATTATTTGGGACAGATCTTTTGATCTCAATCCATTTAAAGTGGTTAAAACTTTAAACTTTGAGAAATACCATGTAAAGTGGGGAGAATCATCCAAGTTCAGTGTCCTCTGACCACCAATTTGTAGTCTAACAGATTTTTTCGACTTTCAACTTTTTTAAGTATGAAATTATACAATATTTGTGTAAGAAATTGCATTTACGAAAATGTAAGAGTTAAAGTCGTCACTCCTATACTTTCCTATCCCAGAACATTCTGTGGAAGCAGACCTCCTGCCAGAAATTATTAAACATATTTAATGAATAAATAAGGCATATTATAATGGAGGGCAAATAATTAAAGAACAATTTTATCTGATATTCTTGAGGAATTCTACAAAGTGAAGTCCAATATTTAGAATTTAATCTATTATTAATTTATATATAGACATTTATTAACATATTCTACATAAATTATTTTACATTTACTAACATTTTCCCTTTTTTTTAAAAAAAAATATTGGAGGAATAAAATTTCAACATTCTTATAATAAGTGAGTCATGATTATATGAATGTCATTTATTTATTTTTGAGTCATCTCTATTCATGTTATGTTTCGTCATGTATTTGACTATTTATTCTTTGTATCACTTTTTATAGTAAATAGTTGGTAAATTCCAATGAATAGTACATGCTTTAAATGTACCATCCATTCAGAAGATGTGTTTCTCTGTTATTTCCACACTTTCATTTTCTGAATTTTGTTCGAAATAAAATAATACGAGCTTTGTTTTTAGAAAAATCAAATTTGAATGCATTTTCTTTTCTACAATAGAAATTGTAGACTTGCATTGCTCATTGGGCTGGTTCTTAATGGCCCCGTACCTTGTAGATTAATTTCATAGCTTCTCATTCAAATAACGTCTAAGTTCTTTGCTGTAACCATTTGGTCCCAAGATTTCTTTATTCCGTTACTTAAAAATGGCCCCTGAACATTAAAAAAAATTTGTAATAGGGGATAACATTTGAGGAATTTAGCAATATTTGTGCCTCAGAATGTAGATGTGTAGATATGAAGAATTGATTGCAAAAAGTTCTAAGTTGCTAGGGCACTGGGATTTGGGTTGTACTGCTGTTACAGTGCATTTTAAACCTTTTTTGTAATATGTATTTCATAAATTGTAGAAATGAACATTTGTAATGCAGAAATTTATACTTTTTGTAAGTTCTTGTTCATTGCAGAACATGAGGAACCCTTATGTTAGATTTCTTATCGGTGGGACCTCTGGAAGTGGTATTTCTAGAACTGTTCCCTAAATTTTTCTCTTGCAAATTTGGAGGTGTAGGATGTTTATTTTTGGCAATTTTAGACAATTTTTTTTGTTTCCTAAATTATCGACAAGAGGAATCGAAAGCGTCTAACCCTGAATTGGTGAGAAGCCTCATTCATCAGAAAACTGTCCTCCAACTACAAAAAATTAGGGCAAACCCTTGCAAGTTTCAAGTAATTTTTTGGTCGCAAATGTGTTAGTTGTGAATTGAGGCTAAAACCTTCATTGTCCAAGATTTATTTGTCAAAATATTAATATTGTGTTTATTGAATTTTGCAATAAAATTCTTATAGCTTNAGAGACAGTATTAATATTGTGTTTATTGAATTTTGCAATAAAATTCTTATAGCTTTCTTTTAGTTTCGGTTTCTCAGCAGCTGGTCACTATAATTACATGAGGTCATGAACACAGTGTAGTAGTATGAAACATTACAATTTAATGAATTTTTTCTTCTCATAATTTTTAAAAGCTTTTTTGTCCACCCTTGAATCATTAGTATGTTGTCTTGTATCAGAATATCTATATGGGTAAGCAATATGAAATACTGTTGGCTAAAATGTCTTCACCCAAACAACTATGAAACTAGATTAGTAAAAGTCAATCAGGTGTGAAGAATATTAACTGTGGGCTATATTATGACTACTTTTCTGAACAGTTTGTGATGCATGCATGTGTATTAAAAAGGTAATGGAATTTATTTAAATTTGTAAAAATAGTAAAGTCTTTTATTTTTTTATCTAGGTTTATGAACTTCTCAGAGTTCAGAAAAGTGCAGCAGGAAGAGGTACTTCACCTACCGCTAGAGCAACTAATGTACGCACTGTGACAGGAAAGGCCCGTACTCCAGGACAAGTTCACATGATGACTCCATCAGTTTCAATTGCCCCAGTAATGTCTGCCCAGAGTAGTCAACAAGGTTCAGATTCTGAATCCGATTTAGGAGATGGTTCGGATAAAGATATTTCATCAAGTTGTGGCACAAAAATACTTGGAAAACCTAAAGGTAAAGGTAGGTAGAAGTGTCTTCTAATACTAACTTATTCTTTTTCCTTTATTTTGACTAATATTGATTCTGCAGTTTTAATGAAATGAGAATATTATTGAAGATTTTTTTTTAATGTCTGTCTGATTGTTCAATGCTAATTTAATTATATTACAAATAAAAGTACAATCATTCTTTAATGTAGTTGAAATTAGTTTGTATTTGGTCATTCATTGAAGAGTTTGAAAGCAGAATATCCTCAAGTACGTATTAAACACTCATGAAAATCACTTAAATGGATTCAGATTATATGATATTTGTATCCTGAGAAACTTTTATTTGTGAATTGTTATTTTTGGTGGAGCTCATATAAAAGACTATGCACATTGTCTCTTTTTTAATCGTGTATGTTCTGTTAAGTTATTACTTACTTTTTTAAATTTCAAATATCTTACTTTACGGAATTTGAGTAAAGATAAGAGTTGGATAAATTTATCTGTATAGTTTAGGGTTTCTGGAAAATGAACATAATTTCTTATGTTCTCTTTGGAACTGTTAGAATCTTCATGTTCTTGTGCATGACTCTCGTGTGGTTATTAATGCCAAGTATTTATTTAGTTCTGATATTTTTAGCTTTTAATGATATCAACTTAACTAAATTTGAGGATTTCAATAATTCACCTGCTCACATTTCAGGCTTTGTGTATCTTAAATCTTTGCTGCACCATATTGAGAAATTGCTTACACTTATCCTTGGTGGTTTTCAGTGTGTTTAATTGTTATTTAGCTGAAGGATAGGAAATAATATATTTTGGTGGATTTCAGATGTTGTTACCATAAGCAGTAGTAGTGATGATGATGATTGTATCCTCCTTTCGGAGCCATCAAGCGGAGATGAAGGGGACCCAGTTGATGATCCTACCAACTCGGGCATGCATACAAATGATCTGTACAACGTTCCAGATGATCAAGGACGTGTCCTAGTCAATGTAGGCCATCCCCCTGAAGAACCTGACATATTCTTGGGACCTCAGATTGCTCGTGTGATTAAACCACATCAGGTATGTTCAATATAGTTTGGTCAATTATGCCATGGTGAGAAGCAATAGCATTTGTTTTGTGCATCTGTACGAATGTGTTCTTGTAAGAGGTTTTAAGATACTAAAGAATAAACTAGGATAAGGAAACTAAAACTATTCTTCAATTATTAAAGCTCATGTGTATTAGAATCACATATTTTATTATAAGGCTTTATTTTCATGACATTCCATCATTACAGAAATTTAAATTTGATGTAAAGAAACTATTTTACTCTTTGTCATTATTCAAATATTTATTTGACATTTTATCTTTATATATGCATGATAGGAAATGTGTGTATGCTTGCCTTAAGTTGCCGAAGTTCAGGGATGAGAATAGTTAAGACAGAATTTAATTTCGTACTCTTCCGCTAAGTTCTTCGCCGGTGGCCACCAAATAAAACTGTTTGAGATATTCAAATTCCCTTGAAAACTCTTGACAGAAATTTAGAGAATGTGATAGTTTTCTCATAATTTAAAAGGAGGTAAAAATGCTTCTTGGACAAATATTTATGCATAAAATAAAATACTGCTTGTTGTATTACTATCTTTCTTGAACATATAGCTACTTTTAATAACTAAAGTTGGTTAAATTATTATTATTCTGCATGTTTACACCTGCATGGTGGCAACAGTTTATATACGGACTTTTAAACAATTTTTGACAATTTTAAAGACACTATTATTCATGTAGCAGCTCAATATCAGTCATGAAATTTTTACTGTTTGTTCTTATTCTATAGGACTGTAAATTCTCTGAGTTTCATATTTTTAAAATCTTCCCCTTCAGAGATATTTAACACTAAAACATGCTTTTTTAAAGAAAACTCCATCATAAGTTTTGAAGTATTGCCATATCAGTATTGAAACTTTGTGAATTAACTCTATTGGCATGTCAATAAGTAAGATTGTCCCATCCTGGCCCGGGTTTTGCTCCATTTTTCCTTCGGGTAGAGGCGGATTTCTTATACAGGTTCTCCAGGCTTTGTCTAGGGATGTGTTTATTGTAACAATAAATTGTGAATTTAGTGTTATTTCAATTCTTATGATTTTTTAACACTATAATCAGAATAATCTATAGTTCAATAATAATTTTTACATGTAAAATAATTTTTTTGTATTAAATTACAAAGATATTGACTTCCTATTAGTATTATAACTCGTAGCTAACATTTTATCTTATCTAGGAATATTTGCTTAAATTTTTGAATCTGCCTCTGCTTTAGGGCCCTTGATCAGAATTGATGGGATGGTCCCTTGTGTGCTTCCGGAGAGTAAATTAGTTTATTGTCCTCCACGTGGTCATAAACAGGTTGTACTGCTTTTTTGACAATAAATTTATTTATTTAAGAAAAATTTTAACTTGATTTATTTTCCTTTTAAGATAAAAAAATTTCTAAAAATTGGTATATTGTCTCATAACTTGCTGAAATTCAGAATCCAGTATCTAATAGAAAAAATTGAGATAAGGAAAATTTCTTTGACACAAAATGCAACTTGGCATGATAAATTTAATGAATTTCAAAATAAAGTGTGTAGTAATTTGCTCCAGAGAGATTGGGACAAGTATGAATGTTTGTATTTGACAAAAATGGGACATGCCACATTACAAAAAATTACATAACTCAAAAACTGAAATTAAAAAAAACAGAAGCAATGTGGTTTTAAACAATTGAGATAGATAGTTATGTGTGTGCGAAAAATAAAAAATATTAAAATGTTTAAGCCACAAATTAATTATTCATTGGTTGAGTTGAAATGAAATGACCCAATACATTTTGTTAGAAACAATGGTTAGTATGGAGTATGAAGAAGTTGATATTGCTGCAGTGTTTTTGTGGTTAGTTACATTTAATGTCTAGCCAACTGTAGTAATTTTATTAGTCTTTTAAAGACTATTTAAAATTTTAAATGAATTTCTAATGGAATTTCAAACTGAAGTCTTTATAGTAAAATAAAATAGAATATATTTTCAATGTATTTCTTCACTAAAATACTTTGCACCTTTTGGTCAGGAACATGTTTTCAGGAGACTTGACCCCCTTATCAGTTGAGCACATTTGAACTTCAATCTTCCAACAATGTGTCGGTGGATGGATATAACTCCCAAAAAAATTTTTCTCCACCAGTACACTATTGGTGAAAAAATTGAACTCGGAGGCTTGTCCATCCATCACCAAGTTGTTGGAGATGTGGAAGTCAGTCATGCTTTGACTTACGATGGGGATAAAGTCTTCTGAAAACATGTTCCTGATTGAAAGATATGAACTAACTTAATGAAGATGTGGGAAAGATGTTTTCCTTTTCATATTTAAAATGAAATATTATAGTGTACTATGCTTATTGAATCATAATTTAGAGATAAATAAAAATTCATTGTGTGCTGTTTTTCTGTGATCGTTTGCTACACTATTTGTTCTGGTTAATATTAGATTGAAAACATTGTGGGGAAACTTTAAATTTGTTTAAAAATTTCTCCCTTAATGCTGCTATTGTTGCTTGATGTTCGAATAGTGACTTCAGGAAGTATCGATAGGTTTATTCCCACCAATAGATATCTACCGCATCAGAAATATATATAAATCTTGTTGATAGAAACACTCTTTTGCCTGTTTGTGCCTGTCACTTAAAATTTGGGAAATCCTTTGTTTGATATATAATTATTTTAGTCCATAGATTGAGTTGCATATTACAGTATTTGTTTTGATATGCCCTGTTTAGCTTTGCTAGTGAACATTTTACACAGACTATTGGAAACTAGGTCACTGAAGCAATAAGTGGACAGGGTGGATCCTCATGAAAAGACTCCCAAAATTGAGGCTCAGACACTCTGACTCTCTCTTACCTCACTTTGCATTGGTACTGATTATTTCCTTGTTTCTCAAATTAGTCTCGTGCTCTGGCACCTGTAATGAGACCACCCTGTCCAGCAACTCCCCTTGATACTACTGCTCCTACTTGAGTTGTTAAACTGCTTTTACTTGATGTAAGTTTCTTCATTCGCCGCTGAACCTCTTTCTCCTTCCTCCAGATTATGGTCCAGCCAAACCTGTAGTCTTTACTCCCCTCTGACTTCCTTGAGACCATAAGAAACTGACTCACCGTGTTCTGCCCACAACTCCGTCTTGCTTCCCCATTCAAGGAATTCCCACTTGACATCAGTCTGGTAATGAACTGGGTTCTCAACAATGACATATTCAATGTGTTTTCAGCATTGACTTCTTTTCTGCACCCTGTTACCTGGTAGTTTAAATATGATACCAAAAAATCTGTAACCTATGAATTCAGTATTCTATATTTGGGAAGTATCAAATTCATACCAGTTAACTTTTTCCTTGATAAAAAAGCTCTGTTTGTTTGTATTCTTCATTTGTCTACATAAAAAATTCACAGAATTTTTTCCTTTGAACCATTTTCTTTCTTATTTTGGAAACTTTTCACCCTTCACTTTTCTTTTTTCTTTAGTTTATAAATGCTCTATGAGAACCAGTCAAATGGTTGCATCTTAGCAGTACACTTTGTTCATTCACGTATATTTTTCAGTTGTTGGAATTTCCAAGTGTTTTTTTCCCCTTCCAATTCGTTAATTTTAGTGTTAATCTCTGCTACATTTATGACCATTTGGGATGTTTTTGATTTTTAAGTACCTCTATGATTCTACTTTCATTTGCTATTGATTAATATGCAACCATAAATAACTCATTTTTTGCTCTGTTTGCCAGATTGGAGGTGTACGATTCCTGTATGACAATGTTGTTGAGTCTGTGGAAAGATTTAATACATCTACAGGTTTTGGATGTATATTGGCTCATTCTATGGGATTAGGCAAGACCCTACAGGTAATAAAAGTTTGGTAGAATGTTGGTCATAAAGTTTATTTTGTTGTTGTGCTGTAACAGTCCTCTGATTGTAAAATTTTACTTTCTAATTAAAAAAAGTAAAGATTTATTGTAAAGTGAAGCATTGGAATGAATGGTGGGATCTGATGGTATTTTTTTGGATGATGAAAATAGTTGAAATAGGAAAGAAAATAAAAATCATAATATCTCACATTTTTCTTTTATGTTACTATATTTCTCATACTTTAAATGCCTACATTGGTGGGGTTGCATTTGTATGTGTTTGGTATACATATCCTCGAAGGATTTGTTTTACAAGCAATATCACCACTAGTACCAATGACAAATGTGGAAAGAAATAATTTTTCTTTAAAACTATGTATGGTAGTATTAAGATTTTGTTTAAGTATTTTTGTTGAACATTATAATGGTTCAGATTTAAGGTTCTACAATCAGACTACAAGTCTAAGTTGGAGAGATGAAGCATTGTAGCAATGTTATAATTTCTTTCTGTGTTCTTGTAAAGAGAAAAATAAATTGAAATTGAATGTTCAGAAGAATGGGAATATAATTTTTGAAAACTGGAATGGAAGATAGGAAAGAGAACCATGACCAGTTAGTAAATTACAGATGAACTTGACTTATTTGAACTTTCGTAATTTGTTATGAACTTTCTTTCTCAATTCAAAATCATCTTGAATTCAGACATTTTGTTTGGTCCCTAGAATTTTCCATCATATTAATGTTAAAATTTTGTGAATAATTTGAATTTTATTTGGAATGTTTAGAACTTTGAAGAGGAAAGGGTTATCTTTTGAACTGCAAATCCTATTCTCAGGTACAATAATGTGGAGTATTATTGTCTCCTGTATCTGGCAAGAGTTATTATTCTTGGAAAGCCCCTTTTTCTCTCATTTACCATATACCATTTATTTACTGTTCAGTACATAAATCACTTTCTCTGAACAACTACTGTGGGAGAAATGTTTTCCATTTTACAATAACAAAGCTACAAGCAGGTCATTCTTGCGCTTCATTGTGCGCGTCACCTCTCCAAGCTGGATTTTTATTTGTACCTTGGTTTAAGGTATATCTGTGTTGACTGAAGTGAAGTTGTCAACTATTGATGAAACTTGGAAATATTCACCGAAGTTCTAATTAATTAATAAATTGCTCTATTGGTTTTTATTGTTGGATGAGGACAATATTTTGTTAATTTAAAACATGATAATAAATTTAGATTTTAGTTTGACAAGAGTCACATCTCCAGCCAAGCAATATGGCTGGCATTTCTGGTAGAACAGGTTTTTTCAAGTTTTTTAAAATAATTCTTTTAATACAGCATAAGGTATGAAAATCTTAACATCATAGTGTTCCTATTTACATTTGCTGTGTTTTAGTTTTTTTCTTAACTTAATCATATGTGAAGTGTAGATCAAGAATTGTTATCATGTAAAAATTCAGTCATGAGATTTTGACGGAAATATCAGTTTTGGATGTTCCTGATACAGTAAAAGTGGTTTTTACCAGAACATAATGGTAACAATGACATGAGTCAGTACCACTGGAAGTTGATGAGTGAAGAATGTATTAATTATGCTTGTTGAGTAAGTGTGTTTTAAATTAACCAGGTATATGTTGTTGTTTTTTTTTTCAATAAACAGTGTGTTTTTAAGACTTCGAACAGTGATCTAGTATTATGGATATTTTAGAAATGTGATCAATTTGAATTTGTTTAATTTTATAACTGTTATTTTTACACTTCTGCAAATGTATCATACAACTTGCATGTACTAACATAATTTCTTTAATCACTTTTACTTTGTTTAAACACTCATGATTGAAATGTTTGTGCAATTATTTAAATATTGTTTTTCTGTTTGAGAAATATGTCATGGGATAACATAAATTCTATGGTTATAGAAGCTGGGTGCTTCTGTATATTAAATTATCTACAGAAAAAACATGGGTATAAAATTAACATAATAATTTTTATAGAATTAATTAATTCAAATCAAAGCAATTGTAACATTGATCTAACTAAATTTTGAGTGTTATTTAATTTTTTTTTCTTAATTCTAGTTCCTGTTAATACGTATAAAGGTAGAGAAACGATATGTTTTCCAGAAGGACTGAATCAATCCTTCATTATGATTCACTGTTTTTAATCATCTTAATCTTGTTCACAGTGCAAGTGTGTGAATGTCTTCTAAAATGACATACTATTTGTTGACTTAAAACTTTATTATATACTCTAGTATTATAAGCTGGAACTAAAATTTGTTATTACTTACAGGTTGTTTCGTTCTGTGATGTGTTTCTGCGGCATACAAAAGCTAGGACAGTTCTATGCATTATGCCAATTAACACACTTCAGAATTGGCTTGCTGAATTCAATATCTGGCTTCCAGACAAAGATCCACAAAATAGTCCTTTGGCTGTTCATGGAGAAGTTCGACCTCGTGAATTCCCTCTTCACGTACTTAATGACTCGCATAAATCAATGACTGCTCGTTGCAAGGTAGTTTCAGTTTGACATTTTTAAATTAATTTTTTTGTCTGTAACACTAGGTCTAAATCTTTTTACGTGATGTAGGTATGAACTACTTGAATTGAATGAAATATATGTATAAGAAACAATACTTTTCCGGGATCCTTATAAAATTCCTTTGGAAATGAAGGGGAAATATCCTGAATATATTGTTCATGGAACTATAATGTTGCAGGAAATACACCATTAATGGCCTGAAATTAACTATTATGTTGAATATTCTTGTAATTTGCGACTTATCAGATTTTTTTTAACTTCCAGGTTATTCAGGAATGGAACAGAAATGGCGGCGTACTTCTTATTGGATATGAGCTTTATAGGCAGCTGAGTTTAAGGCGAACTCATAAAAGTAAAAAGAAAAGGAAAAAGAATATGGAAGTAGTTGATGTTGATGAAGAAGATAAGAATAAGGCTTTGTTGGATGGTAAGTGTTAGTCAACAGGGAATTGGTAAAATTATTTTATTTGAAGGACTCAAGAAAAGGGACATAGTGAATTTTAGCAACTTTTTCTAGAGACTTTTTTTTCTGGCACACTTAGTGTTCTGTTTTCCTGAATAAAGATTTTTCTTGTAATTATTTTACAGGACTAGGTTCAATTTTAGTTAGTACGGCTTTTATGATTGGACTTAACTAAAATTGTTTTTGTTTTTTTTAATTAGTTACTTGTTCCCCTGTATTTTACTTTTGGTTTGAAGTATTATGTGGTGTTTATTTTTGTGATAAAAGTTACTGTGTTGTTTGTGCTGTGAAAAAATTATAAAATGTATTAACCTTTCAAATCCTAAAATATTGACATGTGGGATGATTATTTTCAAATCTGTTAAAGTGAAAGAATTCAGTGGAGTTCTGATTAGTAGGCTGTCAGATAGCATTGAACACATGTGATTGTAAAGGGTATTGTGAGTTAAGATGGCTGCAATGCTCATAAATTAAAATCAACTACTCTATTTTTTCATTTGTATCTAAGGTTATGCTACAAATTCCATTCTTCTGAAATACTCTTAAGGTAGAGGGACAACGATGCAACTATCCAGGGTTACTTTACTAGTCTTTATAAAAACAATTAAAAATTAAATTTTTATCATTTACTGGAATCTAGATCTTCAGAAAGAGTTTCTATACTTACAAAAATTTAATTTAAAAATAAGAGCTAACAAAAAGGCTTTTCAGGTGTTTTTCAAATTTAACATATCTCTAAATATGTATTTTTGAAGGGTTTAATTTCTTCAAATCTTATTTTAGTTTCCTGTAACTGTTTTGAAAAAATACAATTTTCTTATTTTTGACAGTGTTGGTGATTTTCTTAATTTCCTCTGTTCATTTTCTAATGAACTTCATTATTTTTACTTTTAAAATTAGATCTTGTGTAGAAATGTTAATGAAGATAATTGATTTCATTTACTTTTAAATGGATGAAAATGAATTTGCATTCATGTCAATGTTGTTGATTTATGTAAAGCAATTCATTAAAATATGGTTTAGTGAAAAGAGGTTGGGAGAAAACTTTTCTATTTTTCACCTGTATAATTCTTCGTTGAGTGATTAAGAGACTGAGAATGTTTTATGATTCAGGTTTGAAATAAAATCAACTTTCTTTTTCATCTGAATGATTGTATTTATATGATTTGAAAAATGTATCAGATAAAAGACCACCCAATAATAATCATGCCTTGACATGTGTCCTTGAGGATTGTTGTCATTGCTTTCATTTTCTAATCCTTGTTTATTATTCATATTTGTTAACTTAAACAACTCAGAAGTATAATTCTCGAGGCATTTTGAACACAAATCATGGCACTGATGTATGCAATCTCTGTAGCTCCATTTTTTTGGAACAAGTTTTCATCCATTATTGATACAGTTCCTTGTTTGCTGCACATGGTAAAATGCAGTCTTCAAATGCATTTTTGATAATTTTTCTTCTATGAACAATCATAATTTCATTATTTATTTATGATTTATATTGTTGCTGTGTTTGATTGTTAAAGTGTGTTCTTTAATTCCCCAGATATACATTGTGCATTAGTTAAACCTGGACCAGATTTGGTGATTTGTGATGAAGGACATCGTATCAAAAACAGTCATGCATCAATTTCACAAGCTTTGAAACAGATCAGAAGTAAGCGACGAGTTGTTCTTACCGGATATCCATTGCAAAACAACTTGCTTGAATATTGGTGTATGGTAGATTTTGTGCGTCCCAATTACCTGGGAACAAAGACTGAATTCTGTAATATGTTCGAGAGACCTATTCAGAATGGTCAGTGTATTGATAGCACACCTCAGGATATTCGTTTGATGCGATATAGAGCTCATGTTCTACATTCACTGCTTGAAGGTTTCGTTCAGAGGTATGTAGATATTATTTACTAATATTATTAATAAGATAGCCTAAATATCTTTTAGCTATTTCTGTGCAAGAATTCCAATTTGATTTTACTTGTATTTTTAAATTACTTGCTTTTTGTTTTATTTTGCTGCATGTTGGATGAATTGTATCAAATAAGAATGTTAGTAGTTCCCTATATGCTTTTGAGAAAGTTACTACTTACTTCGATTAAAATATTGTGGGAGTTTTGTTGGCCACACATTCCACCCTCATTGTTATCCACGATGTGTTTGAAGAGCTCTTGTTCTCATCTTCAACTGCTGCCTAAGCATCTGAAAACTCTTACACTGCAACTACTAATAATGTTAGTAGTGTGTGTCACTGCCAGAACTCTTAAAATATTTTATTCTAATGTCTCCTTTGTAAGTTCCAAATTACATTTATGTTGTTTCTACCTTCTTGTCTGTTTGCTTTCCTCAATAAAAGAATTCTTCAAAAATGTAGCCCTTACTTCTCTAGAGTTTGATTTTTAACTATTAAAAGTCTGTTCATTACACTTAAGTATCTCTTTGCAAGATCTTGGTCAGACATTTCTTTTGTAGTGATGGAAATATTAGCTCTTCATTCCTCAAATTTTCCGTTTACTTCTATTGTTCTTCTTGATTCGGTATATACTGCATTCCAACCTCTTTCGTTGGACCAACGTAATGTGCAACTCCAGAGAGTTCAGAAGGAGAAGCTGTGCAATTCCCTCCTTGCTTCTTCAAAATACAAGCCATTTAAAAAGATAAACTTTGTATTTTGAATTGCTTTGGACAAGTGTGAATCATTATGCAACTTAATCCAGTGTTCTGCAGGACCCATTATATGTCAATAGCTATATCATGTTGTGAAGAACAGATCATTGACCAAACAGAACTGACCACCAGGTACTTCAGCCTTTTTGATATTTTCAGATTCCCTGTTCATCCATGTTCCCTAACATCGTATGATTGAAACTCCTGTGTCCATAGCATGGCCATCTTAAACTATATAAGCCAGGACCCTCCTGAAATAATCCTCTTAATGGTGTTTTTGTATTGGAGATTGGAGGTTGCTGGTCTCATTTGAGAATGTTTATTTATGAATATTGACATATGCATGAATGTGTTTGTGTGTGATCTTGAAATGTGATAAGTTCTGATGAAAGAAAAATATATATGTTGGGATCTATCTTTGATTGTTCAAGTTATCCTAAGATCTAGGTTATGTTTGTCAATGTCAATTAAAGAAAGGAAATAATGAATACCTTATTCTTCTAGGCGGAGTCATTCAGTTCTACAAGTATCATTACCTCAAAAAGAGGAGTATGTTCTGCTACTGCGGATGACTGCTTTTCAACGTAAACTCTACGATACATTTATGAATGAAGTTGTGAGAACAAAAGCTGTTCCAAATCCATTAAAGGCATTTGCTGTTTGTTGTAAGGTAGTTAATATTGTTAATATGATTATAAATATGATATACCAATAGCGGTACAACTTTTATTGATATAAAACTTACGATCTTAAGTTGACAGGCCTGAACATTTTTCTTTCCTTTCTTTCCTTCCCTCTGTTCTTTCTTTTTTTCCTTCCCTCTGCTCTTTCTTTCCTTCTGTTCTTTTTTTTCTTTCTTTCTGTTCTTTCTTCTCCTTCTTTTGTTTTTTATTACTCTAAAGTTTACTTATTTCTTTTTTTCACATCTCAATCAGATTTGGAACCACCCAGATGTTCTGTACTACTTTTTGAAGAAGCGGTCATGTGGAGATGATGTGGACTTGGATCTTGAGGAAACGACTGGTGCTACTACTCCCCTTGTTCCTCGAAATGGGGCACCCACTGCTGCTCCCAAACGGGGTAGAGGGAGAACACCACGGAGCAGTAGTGGCTCTAAGCGAGACAAGAAGGTGAAAATAACTTGAAGTTTGTGGTTTGACCTATTTCTTCCTTTGAAGCCTTGTTTCATTGTGTGTCTTTATCCATAAGATAAAGTAATTTCTCTTTAGAAAGTTATGTATTGTAACTCAGTCAATTTTTTATTTAACAATCCTTTTCTTGCATTCTCTATTTGCAATTTTTGATCTTGAATTCAGTCCTATTAGTATAGAACAATTAGGCCAAAATACGTTCTGTACCTTCCCCCTAGTTGGTGCAAAAATGTTACACCAAATAGAACATCAGGTTTCAGGGGGAGATGGTGGAAAAGGGGTGAATTTACTCTTTTCTACAGTTTTTTGCAAATATCTTGAAAACTAGGAGGCTAACTAAAATTTTGTGGTGTATTAAATTAATGTACATTAAATTTTCAATAAAAATAGTTCTGTATGTTTTTGTACTGCAATCAACGGTTACAGAGATATGGAGGGGATAAAAATATGATTATTTCACCATTTCCTAGAAATTTCTCGAAATCACTTGTAAATAGCAAGTTCAAATATATGTAACTGCTATTTTGGTTATAAATTTATAAATTATTATAATATATAGTCTCTGTAGCTCAAGGTGCTTACTTGTTATGAAGAAACCCCGGATTCGATTCCCGGTGGGGTTAGAAAATTTGTCACTTCAATGTTTTAGTTCATGTAGCTAACACGATGGAAAGTGACCATCTGCGACTTACTACTCTTATAAGTCCTGGAACGGGCGATCTGTATTATATCTTCACCAAAAATATTTCACAACGTGACTTAGTATAGGACTGACCACATAAGAAACTTGGTAAAGAATGGCATTCGAAGTTAATTTATTTAATCTTTGTTTGAATTGACTATTTTCTGTATTACAAAGCTTTACTTTATTTTGTCTTGTTGTTTTTCCAGTAAAATCTAGGTATTTCATTAATTTTCAAAGACTGATGAGTTAATATATGACTGATAAAATTGCTTATATGTTTCGTTGAGACTTTTAACTAGTTCACCACTGTGATTCTGTGAAGTTTTTCATAATATTGTTAAGAATATTTTATAGGCTTCAATTATATTAAAAAATATTTTGGCAAGATATACCTAATCTGGTTTTATTCAGCTTTGTAAGTATAATTATGGTTGACATTAAGCATTTGTAGGTAAAGTTTTTGAAATACAATGCATAAAGAAAGAAAAAGGATAGTCAGTTGCACAAAAATGTCACGAATTGAGTCAGCGATGGGGGAGACAAAAAGAACCAGGAAACGGAATTTAATTTTTACCATGCAATTTATTTTTTTAAAGGTGAACAGTACTTTCATTTGAAGTTAAGATGGATTTCATTTGATGTGATGATTTTACTTTACTGGAAGAAAAGAGATAAATGAGTGTTGTGTGTGACACGGGCATCCAGTTCCTTACATTAGGTCAACGGGAACCCTGTCCATTCAACGCCATTCAGTTTGTCATAAAAATGTCAACTGTGTTAAAGTCGTCAACAAGGATCCAAGGGGGTTTCATTGGAGGCAAATGATAAGTTCCAGCAATGTCCTGAACGTCCCTCCAAGCCACATCCAGTGCAGGGTTTCAATACATTTAAATTGTTTTCAATAGATTTAAATTGTGTTTTCAGAAGTGGCGGACTGCTGTAAACGTGTGTATAACAGCGACTATTGCCAGGAATAATATTTCATCCATCTTTTTCATAATTCATAGACATTATTAAGTGATGTTCTACCAATCAAAATGTTTTTAAGTATCTTGTTATTTTCTCCAGTTTCTATTATTTCTAATTTCATGTGTCTTTGAAACATCAAATCAGAAATCCCTTGACACAGGGTGTCTGAAAGCGGCTCTGTGAACTGAAAATACCTGTGAAAAATATCGACACAGGCAAAGAAACTCAAGCTTCCTCCAATGAAGAATGTTAATTTCAACCATTTGAGGATCATTATTTTCAATTTATGAATAGTTTGAAACATCAGCAAGCTAGATCCAACCATTAAACCCACCATGCATTGCCAAGAAACTTCCATTTTAATTCGGTAAACTTACATAGAATAGCAATTAATTTGGTTTTGAGACTTTGTATTGATAACTCTAATTATTCAATATTATTTTAAAGTAATTTATTGTAATGAAAAGTATGACTAACTGTAAAATACTGTGTAGCGATTGAGAACATAGCAATGCTGAACCAAGTCAGTGTGGTGCAACGTCGACCTGAGCGACGTCGTGGGAGGAAATATCTATCAACTCACTCATAGACAATGGAATATTCAAAACATTAGGGTACAGAAATATTATGATTCATTTAAATATGATTTTATTATTATATTGTGTTCACCACACACCTGGACTTTCTAATAAAATGAACAAATCAATCTTAGTTTTTAATGCAATTGAACAGAAGTAAAAGTTTTCAGCCAATTCTGAGATGGCCTATTTTTGGACAATTATGAAAAGAATTATCTGTATGTATTTCTCGTTATGGCCAACGAAAGATCACAGTAATGAGCCCTAGTGAGGTCGGAGTCTACATGGGTTTACTTACCAGACACTTTTGAAGAAAATGAATATTTGACTTTCAGCGCGCTAAATTTGCCATTTAACTCGCTGTGCAGTAAACTAAATTCTGTAACTTTACTATATTTTTGGCAATGGTCCTTATGCCATCTGTAGTAGATAGCTTAAAATGTACCTATTTCCACGTAAATACAATAAAAGGATGCAAAAATTAAGTAATGGAAAGCGAAGCAAAAATTACGATTTCAGAGTACTTCAAAAATGATGATTTCTTTACATTTTTTGTAAATCTGGAAATAATACATTTTTATCCCCTTCATTATCTCTGTAATTGTTACTGCTGCACAGAAAATTTAAAGGACTATATTTGCTAAGAATTTAATGTAGATTAATATAATATACCAGAAACTTTTAGCTAGACCTCATAGTTTATTAAATATTTGCGAAAAACTGCTGAGAAATAAAATTTCACCCATTTTCTACCCCCTCTCACTGAAACCTGACACACGATGTTGCGGACATTTTTATCACATGCAACGAGGAGGTTGTAGAACAATATGACATAGAGTGGAACTTCTTTTTCTTAAATGTTTGGATTTAGTGATTTTTTGAGATAATTGTTCTTTCTTGAGAAACGTCATGAAACGTTTTGATATGAAGTGCGTTCAGATACAATCTGTATTGCCAATTCCAAGTACGAACTGGTAGTACTTGTAAGTCACAGAGGGTCATTTTACCATCATCTTAGCTATATGAAATCATTCATTGAAGTGAAACCACAAATTTTCTGACCCCGTCGGGAATCAAACCCGGGGTTTTTCAAGTGAGCACCTTGAGCTACCGAGACAATATATTATAATAATTAATAAATTTATAACCAAAATAGCAGTTACATATATTTGAACTTGCTATTTACAAGTGACTTCGATATCTAGGAAATGGTGAAATAATCATATTTTTATCCCCTCCCTATCTCCGTAACCGTTGATTGCAGTACAAAAATGTACAGAACTATTTTTATTGAAAATTTAATGTACATTAATTTAATACACCACAAAATTTTAGTTAGCCTCCTAGTTTTCGAGATATTTGCAAAAGAACTGTTGAAAAGGATAGTTTCACCCCTTTTCCACCCTCTCCTCCTAAAACCCGATGCTCTATTTGGTGTAACTGTTTTGCACTAACTAAGAGGAAGGTATATAACAATTTGGCGTAGGTTAGAACTTTTCTCTTTGAATGTTTGGGTTTAAACTTAATAGTACTATACTATATGTACATCCAGTTATTTTCTCCACTTCTGTTGTTTCCTAATCAATTGTCTTCCCTCTCTTTTCTAAATCACAGTCTTCTACGCTGCATTTCTCACGCGAGTTGTATTAAAAAATTATTGTAAAATGTTCATTGTTTTCATTAATTTGATAACTGTGTATGGGCATGTCCCAAATGAAGTTTGAATTTGATTATAGTATAGCTAGGGAGAGTTCTATTGAACTGTAATATCTATATATTGACCCATTCAAAAGTATTCCCAGTTATTTGTATCTTGGTTATTTACAAATCTCATGCTGAAGAGAGCCAATTACATAATACATAAAATGTGGGGAACATTTAATGGTGGGTAATTTTGCAATGTGCTTCTTTAGTTCAGCCAATGCATTTTCTTGTTTTCATTGCTATTGATTCAGAGATTTTAGTTATTCTTAATTAAAGCATACTAAGAGTTCTTAATAGTGCAAAAGATTAGAAAACTCTGCTAAAAAGAAGTCGCATCTTGTAATGAAACAAAACTGTTTTAATAACTAAAAACTTTTTCAGAATATATTTGTTAAGTGTCTTCAATAGTGCACGTGTAGTATTTTGTATTATTTGTTATGTTTAAATATATTCCTGTCTTAATAATTTTTTATTCTAACATCATTCAAAATGATAGATCCATGTTGTCTTATCTTCTCTGAAGGGGAAAAATAAAGTTGTTTCATTCATATAATCAGTTTGTACTGTAAAGTGTATATTTGTGAAATATAATTTTAATTATTTTACTTGTGTGAATTGCTGCTGCTTCTTCTTCTTCTTCTTCTTCTTCTTTTTTTTTTTTTTATTTTTTTTTATTTTTTTTTTACATATTGGTAGAGTGGCAAGTGACTGGGAAATCTGGGAAAAGTCAGGGAATTTGCTCTCTGCTTAGGGAAAAAGAAAATAAACAATACCAAAGATTGTCAAATTTCAATCGTCCACAAATTCTAAAAATAATGGTTTTTCCTCCAATTAGATTTAAGGCCTCTTGCTCAAGCCAATAACCCTCTTGTGAGTTCTTTCATTAAAAGGCGAGAGTGCTGCCTCATCGATAGCTAAAGTGACCAGTTGTTTCTTCCAATGGTCTTGATGGAACAATTCCGATTTCTGAGCCTGTTGCGACAGTCGCACTTGCTTCTGCAAATATCTTTCGTTGTAATGAGTGTGTTATTATTTGTATTTCAACAATATAATGAATTGTAAAGAGTGAGTTTGTTTTATCCGTGTAACGTTATAAACCTAAATTAGACACTATTTTATTATGGTTATCACGTAAGATATCAGAGTTTGGCCTAACTTTGATTTTTTTTTTCCCATGTCAAACTGAACCTAACATGCCATACTTCTGAATACCCACATTTCATAATTGTTTCAGCAATTTACAAGTATGATTTACAGAACAGTGAACAATATTTTCAATAGTTGGTGAAGTTAATATTGTGTTAGTGCTGATGCATCATGACTGTGAGACGATTCCATACGGAAATGTTAGTGGAGTTGCAATGATGCAATAGCGAGACTGTTCAAGCGGAACTATTAGCATCGTTGCAATGAAGTTACAGAGAAATGGTTGCAAATGGTGCTGTTTAGTCTGAGGTTGGGGCGGTAATTATTTTGTTGCAATGCTTTACAGTTGCAATAAAACAGTTACCGGTATACAGACTATACAGCTATGGTTCAGCTCCAGAGGCAACTCCTGTTGCAATGACTCATTTCTAAAAGTGAAAGAATGCTCCATTATCTTAGCAACTACTTGTGAGAGCAATTGGAGCATAGAACAATGGATGGTGACTCAACATCTGCTAAAAGAGGGGAATAAGGGGCAGGAGTGATGTCTCACTTGTCATGATTGCATCATAACTCAGATGACTCTTACGTCCTGGGAGAATGTTATTCTTGTATTATTATACTCAGCATAGCGAAAGAATAGTAATGAGATGGGACAAAAACATAGCATTGTCATATGTCGCACGGGGTAAGCTAGCGTAGCTCCACCTATTCCACCTACAACCACTGATTCATTTTCAAACTGCCTCAGCACCGCGTAAGTGATGGCAGACCTATAGGCTACTGTCATTAGTCAGTCTAATTATAAAACTTGCTTTTGCTTTTTACATTTCTGATAAGTATGCTTATTTTTAAATATTTATAATGACAGTGTTTTACCGTTGAAGAATAATTTATGAATTGTTGATAAATTCCTTTTATGAATTTTTTTCTTTATTTTAGTAGGATTTCAACTTCTAGGATGTTTTTATCTCAATTGTTAAAGTAATTTTCGTGTGCATGTTAATATTGTGCAATAATAGTCGGGGAAAATTAATGTAATTGTCAGGGAAAGTCAGGGAATTTTGAGATAGAGAACCACCCTGATAGGCTTTCACACCAATAAATATATTGTTTTGTAGTGAATGAAAAGACCTCAGTTTTGCACATTTTTAAGTTTTATGTACATATTTCAAATCCCCACTTTAATACTTTATAATCTGATGCAAATATATTCTCCTTCTACTGTAATTACATTATTTCATTGTTAATATTTGTATGTTTTAATTTTGTTTTTATATTTTTATCAGTATTTTATGTATTTTCAGTTGAAGATTTTTGTAAATTTGAATNTTTTTTTTTTTTTTTTTTTTTTTTTTTTTTTTTTTTTTTTTTTTTTTTTTTTTTTTTTTTTTTTTTTTTTTTTTCCGAGCATTTTGCTGTGTAATGTTAGAAGTGGGTTTTGTTAGTGTTCTTTGGTCTCCATAAGTACAAAATTATTCTATCTATGAAAAGTTAATTTTTCTCTAATTATGTATGTTAATTAATCAGTGCCCTGTATGAGTTATCCTCATGCGCAATGCTCACTGCTCATTGCTGCTCATTTTATAACAGTCATGTATTTATGGTTGTACGTGTTTTCCTATTCATGAGAAACAAGGATCTTTCAGACAGTTTTCAAGTCTCTATTAGAAATGGAGCATTTAATGGTGGGTAACTTTGAAAACAGACATGCTTATTGTACAATATGTATTTTGCAAATGTCTGTCATTTCTTTTTCAAGTACTATTTTTAGTTTTGATTTTTTCAAAATATGTTGTGTGATATTTTAAAATCCCAGTACAATATTGTAAGACTATTGTGTTTTATTTGTTGATTTTAATAGGTCTGGGAAACAACACTAGTAGAGCTGAATATAGAATGAGACGTTGAATAATTGCATCGCATAATTTTTTTTTTTTTTTTTCACTAATACTTACGAATGTTTTAAGAATAACATGCCTTTTAAAATAAAGAATAAATAAAATTATTTTATGATTTCTTTAGTACTGAGATTTCATGTGTTAAATTATTTATCATATTTTCCTAGTCATTGTAATTTCATATGTGTAATTTGAGTTTTTGTATTCTTATTTGTGTTTTATGCATTATTTTTATATATTCAAGCTGTTGTTTTGTTTCATTTTATAGGGTAATGGCCAGAATGGACCTGCTGGAAGGAAGCCAGCTGCAACCATTATCCCTAATAATACAAACCTCAATGTTGATTCATCGGGGATGCCTATGTCCGGAGGTTTGGGTGGTATAGGACACAATCCTCATGGGCCAATGTCTAATATGGGGTCACAGTCTCAGATGCAGAATGCTCTCCCCCATCAGCAGAATCAAAGTTTTAATTCTCTACCTCACCAGAATCAATCTTACGGAAGAGAGACTGGTGCTTACCATGATATGTATCACCAAAACATTTCCCAAGGCTCTAGTACTTCATATGGTGGACATGGATATGCAGGATCAGGATATTCTCAAAGCAACAATAGTTCAAATTTTAGTGGAGTGGAATCTCATGGCTACAATGAGGGACATTCTGCTTATGGAGAGTGCAACACTGGTAATTCGTATTACCAATCAACTAATGTTCGTGATCAGACGAATTATAATCCCTATTATGGCAACACTCAACAAATTAACAATGATAGTAACTTCCAGTGTAACTCAAACAATTCAAATTATTGGCACACTAATCATTCATCTTATTACCAACAAAATGTTCATTCAGATAGTACAAATAATGTTAGTAGAGGAAATCAGTATTATGGTAATAACAATAATTCACACTATGGTAATACAGATCAGTCTTATTATTTAAATCATCAGCAAAATCAGAACCAAAATTTTGGTGGGCAGATGAATGGTAACATGTTTATGGGATCATCTGATGGATATGGAAACAACATGAGTCACTTGCACGGATCACGAAGTCAACAGACACAGTTAGATGATCAGTCTGATCAGAGAATGAGGAATTCACAGTCTATGATTGGGTCACAATCTCATTCAATGGGGAATGTATCCTCTCACATGGCTTCCAATCATTGCCCTTCCAACATGCAAAATCAAGGTTTACAAGGACAGTCATTGCAAAATCAGAATATGCAAGCTACAAACCTTGGCCAAAATATGACCTCAAATCAGAACATGCAAGGTACTGGTTTACAAAATCAGAATTTACAAAGTCAGAATATTCATAATCAGGGAGTCACAAGTCAAAATTTACATAGTCAAGGTATGCAGGGACAAGGCATTCAGAACCAAGTGCTGCAAAGCCAGCATTTACAAAATCAGGGCATGCAAGGCCAAAACTTGCAAAGTCAAGGCATGCAAGGCCAAAACTTGCAAAATCAAGGCTTGCAAGGCCAAAACTTGCAAAACCAGGGAGTTCAAGGTACAAGTATGCAAAACTCAAGCATTCAAGGTCAAAATATGCAAACCCAGCCTATACATGGACAAAATATTCATGGGCAATCCATGCAGAGCCAAAATTTGACCAGTCAAGGGATCTCTGGACAAAGTTTATCGAATCAGGGAATGCAAAGTATTCCAGTTTCAAAACAAAATGTTCTTAGCTCTGGTATGCCTGGTCAAAACCTCCAGAGTCCAGGTATGGAATCTCAGAATGTACAAGGACAGTTGAGTGGGAACCATCCACTAGGACCTTCTCCAACTACTACTACAAGTGCAAACCATTGTGGTGGTCAGTTAGGCAATGCTACTCAGATGAATACTGTGCCAAGTAGTATGGAAAAAATGTCTCAAATGTGTCATTCACCGCAAGGTAGAAGTAGTATGTCTCATAATCCTCAATCCAGTCCAATTAACTCACAGAAGATGTTGAGTGGCAGCCATGGAGGTAACAGCCAAGGAAATTCAAGTAATGGACATGTAGATGATGGGCAGGGAAACTGTTCATCTTTAGAAGCTCAAGATCAGTTGAGTGGAAATATGTCAAACCCTATGTCTCAAGGAAGAAATCTACAGCCGCTAATGAGTACAATGCATCAATCTGTTGGTGACATGAACCAAAGTGGAGGTTTAGCAGCTCAGATGGTTGGTGCAGACTCCATGAACATCCAAAGTACTAGTCATATCAGTCAAAATATAAATGACATGCAAACTCAGATGGGTATGTCTGCCTACCACAATTCAGGGGGCAATTCAGAAATAAACAGCAACCAACAGTCATGGCACTATGGGCATCAAGGCATACCTGGAGAAAATAGTAACAGTAGTTGTAGCTTTAACAATCCCCTGGAGCACTCATATCCCAATTCAGGAAGACTGTGTGATGTGAAACCTGACGTTGGTAAGATTTCATCTTCACATAGTGATCCTTTGTGTGAAATGGGATCAATGTACAATCGTTTTCCATCAAAAGATGGGAAAGAAGAAAGTTCAGAACAATGGGTTTCGAGTAACATGTCATCTGATCAAAATATACTAAATGAACCTCTTAAATGTGACCCTGCTGATAATTTTGGTGATACAAATTCTGACATAAAACATAATATTAAATCAGAAGCTTGTAGAGCTATTTCTCCACAAGATTCAAGTCAGTCACAAGGACTATTAATGTCTCCTAGTAAGAAAGTGTCTGAAGAATCAAACCTAAATGAAAAGACTGAAGTTGATAGCACGGAGTGTGAATCAGCTCCTGGTGTTTCTCAGTGTACCTCTCCCTCTAGTAAATCATTGTTTACTGTTTCCTCAAAAACAGAGACAAAAATGAAAGACAATACAGGTGATACAAATACAATTGTGCACAGTGAAAAACAAGAACAGAAAATGGAGGTAAATGGTCAAATTTCTGACAGTGCTAACAAGTCACCAAAATCTGAAAGGATTGAAGATAAAGCTAAGGACATTGAAGGAAATGCAGATGATTCAAAGAATGACATGGATCTATGTAAAAGTGGGGTCAGTGGTAGTGAAGAAGGGGTAGATAAAAGTAAAAACTGCAATACAGAGACCAAAAATGTGACAGATGTTCCATCAAATCCTGAAACACTCCCTAATGTCAATAAAATGTGCACCAAAGAAGATCCTGGCATTCCATATGATTGGGTAAGTATTCTTTAGGGATTTGTCTGTTGACCTTATAATTAGTATTATACATTTTCTTGTATATTTTATGTTCAAAATATTATTCATTTAAGGTTCTTTGTGGTCTATTTATGTTGGTTTAATTTCAAGTGACAAGTAATTGTAGAATTGACTTCCTCCAACATATTTTTTATTTTGCTACTACAGTTCATTTAGTTTCTTCATCTCATCACAATTTTAATTTCAAAAATTTGGTTTTCAAAACAACCCCAACTACATACAAAGACTGCTTACCTTAGGTTGTGCAACCTTAGATGTAAGATAGTTGTGGATTTGATAACTCTTCTGTGTAAAGGTGCAAGTATGTCAGGACTTATTCAATATTTCATTCGTTGTATATACCTTTTCAGTATTTGTAACTAGTCACCACTCCCAGTATACATTTTCATGAATATTTTTTGATTCTACATATTCCTGACATATCTGACTTTACTGGGCAGTGAAAAGAAACAAATTATATGTATGAAAAGCTAGTGAACATGTGCTATCGTAATATTGCAATCATTGTATTTCGGTGTAAACCAGGAGTGATAGTACGAGTAATTTTGTTTTGATCTCAAGTTATGTATGATAGTGAATGTTTAAACAAAATATCAGGAAGCCCATGCCATTTCTATAGGAATCTTGTGCTGAGAATATCTTCCAACTATTAATGGCAAATTGTTTATTTTGGTCAATACGCTTCTTTACTGAAACCACTGAAGGATACTTACAGTGTAATGATTCTATTAAATATTGGTGACATCTTATTGTTGTAGTATTGAGAAATATATTGTGTTGAGTTGTAGTATTGTGCATGTACTAGACCATGAATGTGACTCCTCTGCGAGTGTCCAGGTTATTTTACATTTCAGTTTATGGTTTTAGTCAAATTAAGATATTTATTGATGCTGCTTAAGAGGGAAGAAGTTTCAGTATTGAAATAAAATTAACCATCTTAATGACTTGTTTGTGTTTTTCAAGTTTAAACACTTATATTTCTGAAGTACATGATGAGTCATTGGCCCATATATCAGTTGAATTTCCTTTCATTTCCTGAGATTGTTTGAAGCAATGGTATTGGGTTTTTTTGCTTGTTTTCAGGTTATAGTTTTTTATAGTTAATTGCATATATCTCTAACAATATTTTCTTTTTATCTTGAATTTCTGTATGTTGGGTGAATTGTGTTGAGACAAATTCTACAATTTCTATGTACACTTCATGTATTGTTATACTGTGGTTGGATGCCAAAAATCATGAGAAATTTTTTTATTAGTATTAAATTCCCATTCTTAAAATATTGATATGATTTTTCATTTTTTAAAAAAATTATTTTATTAAGCAAACTTGTTTTGATTTAGAAGAGGTTAACAAGTTGAAATATTTCTTGTTTTGCAGGCTACTGAACTATTGAAAAATTATGTTCCTGGTTCAATTGAAAATTCAGCTAAAATGGAAGTTTTCTTTTGCATTTTGGAAGAGTCAATGGCTCTGGGTGATAGGATGCTGGTGTTTAGCCAGTCATTATTTACCTTGAACTTAATTGAAGATTTTCTTCAGAGGTCCAATCTTCCAGGTCGTCAGGAAAAGTGGTCACGAAACTGGAACTACTATAGTGAGTTCTTAAATTGTTATTCATGTAAAAAATAAGTGAGCCTTTAGTACTCCTTAACATAGTGTTGTCTTGTTAATTTATGATGATGATAGTTGTTAATTACTTCACCCTTTATTTAGCTTCTGTCCTTACAGTGTTTATAACCAAAATGCTATATAAAAAAATTAGATTCATTGAATTAAAAAATTTTTCACAGGATTTTCCTTCAAATGCTTTTTTTCAGTACATTTAAAACATTTCCCCCGAGACTATGAAGATATTTTTTGAACTATAACTTCATCTTTAAAGTTGAATAGCTATGTAGCTTTTTTATAGATTTCAGTGTAGAAAAATGTGCAATCTTGATGGAGTAGAATAATGCGCATAGAACATTTTTTCGATGTGTTCTGTGAACTGTGAAATTTACATAATTATTTTTTGGTGAAAGTTCTTGAATACAGAGGTAGTATTTGTGAAATAAATTGTGAAACACTCCTTTCAATAATTATTTCTTTCTTAAGAAACTAGTATACTTAACGTACTTAATATTCATAGGTTAGCCTGTCTTGTGACAGAATAGAGTTAAGTGATAGTGTACAAACTGACCTGGTGGAATGAGTGTTTAGGGAGTGAGTCTATAGATGGATGAACGTTTTATAAAATGCAAAGTTGAGTTATAATTTAGTGTCCTTTCGGACAGAAAAGAATCTCGAGTAAAACCAATTTCATGAAAACATTGAACGATCTTGTAAAACAATCTAGTATATACAAAATTGAAGGTAAGGATGGTGATAAATTGTGTACTGGAGAAACCAAACAAAATATTTGCAGCAGGAAAAGAAAAATTTTAAGAATGTTGAATTTGAACAGAAATTGTAATTATAAGCAAGTAGATGCTAAGGAAGGGGGAAATTCTTGTAAAAACCTCTAGACCATATAATTTAGTATAATCAGTTCATTTCATATCAGTTAACATTTTTTGGTTTACCTTCCATCATTTAGCATTCCAAATATAGTAATGAAAATACAATTTACTTGAATATTTCTTGCTGTTCCAATCTGGAATGAGTGTTTGCATTTGCTCATGATCTCTACCTTAATGTTGTATTTTGAATCCCATACTGAATCCTGTTTTTCTTCTTTTATTTTTGCAGGGCTTGATGGTAGTACCAGTGCTTTAGAACGAGAAAAACTCATTAATGAGTACAATTCAAACCCAAATATTCATCTCTTTTTGGTGTCAACTAGGGCAGGTTCTTTAGGCATCAATTTAGTGGGAGCTAATAGAGTTGTAGTTTTTGATGCTTCTTGGAATCCATGTCATGACACGCAAGCTGTCTGTAGAGTGTATCGGTTAGTAATTTCTATTTCAAATGTTAATTTTCAAAAAAGAAATTAAAACATGAACTGAAATTAATGTCTGTTTGAGTGTTATGATACAATTTCACATTTTAGTGTAAATGTTCACAAATGTTTTGAAAACATTTCTTGTAGATATTTTATAGCAAAATTATTCCGATGTGTTTGGTCATTTTTTTGTTAGTTGTTTTATATCATATGTGTTATTTACTCACCAATAACTTCATTTGATTTAGGTACGGACAGAAGAAACCGTGCTTTGTATATCGATTAGTTATGGACAATTGCTTGGAGAAAAAAATTTATGATAGACAAATTAATAAACAGGGCATGGCTGACAGAGTTGTTGATGAATGTAACCCTGATGCTCATCTTTCTATCAAGGAAGTTACAAACTTGTGTTGGGATAATGAAGAGGAAAGTGAAGTGAGGGATTTTAGCAAGGAAAAACACAAATACATTGATGTAGTAATGCAGAAGGTTTTAGATAAACTCAGTGCTATACTGACCAAGGTGTGTGAGTTTGTTTTATAATTAGGCAATTTGAGTTTGTCATTATAGTGCATATCGTGAATTTTTTTGCAAGTATGTGAAGTTGTGTTTCAATTTTCAGGAACCATTTCAACATGAATCCTTACTTGTAGATAGAAAAGAGAAAAAGCTCTCTCAGGCTGAAAAGCGGCTTGCCAAGCGCAGTTATGAACTAGAAAAGCAAGCCAACATTAACTATAACCGTCCTCAGTATTCATATTACCCATCCACTGGTGTATGTAATTCAGGCATGCAGACTAGTCTTCAGATAAGGTATTTACTACATGTGACAGTTTGGTTAAATCAGGGTGTAACAGTAGTTCTGGAAATTCTATTTTGGTAAAAATATTCACATTTTCTTTGGTTGGAATTTGGGGTGTTCCAAACTTTCTACCTACTATCTCATACTACTTATTCAATTTTTGTGTAAGATGTGCATTTTTTGTCGCATTTTTTGAGTGAAAGGTGAGAAGTTGTGTATTATGTGTAAATTACAAATACTGGTATCAATAAATTTGTAATAATAATGTGGACGTGTATCCAAATCTAATGAAGGTTTTCAATCTGTTTTTTTTTTAAATTTATGCTTGCTCTCTGAAATCTGAGTCCTCACTAGAACTTTACCATCGCCTTGGCCTAAGTCCTGACTCACTTGACTCTGTGGAGCTGTTTCCAGGATAATAGTTGGAGGCTTTATTTGAGCATTGCCACTACATAGTAAATTTGAGGATGGTGTTCACTTCTTAAACACTGTATAACTTGTACACTTAATTTTAAATTAAATACTAATGATCCATTTTTGTTTTTGAGCCATTTACTCCTCAGAGTACGTTCTAAAATCAAAATTTTCTGGGACTTTTCATTGAACAACCATATCTTACAAGCGTTCAGAAGTATGAGTGATATGATTGCTCGTTATTGCTTTGTTTCATTTTTGTCTTTGTTATTTGAGATCTCCTTATCTTTGTGGAGAGGAGGCAGCTTTGTTTTAATTGATATTTAATTGTTTACTTTCTACCTGTCATTTGTATAATACACTCTTACCTAAATACTATGGACTAAAAGAAGGTATCATCCGTCCGATTCAGCCGATTGTGTCTAGTTACTGAGTTAGGTTACACTTGAAGTGGCATGTATCGACAACTACATGATGAAAGACTAAGAAATAAATGTAATACTATACTTTGAATCAAGCATTACCAAAGTTCTGCATATTAAGTGAAATTATTTATCCTGGTATGGCTTGAATCCATTAAAAATTTAGTATGTTTTTTTGCTTTCACTGTGGTTCAGGTGTGATATATTTATCATTGCTTAAAATCTGCATCGTAAGAACTTTTTATATTTACGATGTTGATGCAATGTCACCGCAATTATAAGTTCTCCTCAGTTTAACAAATTATTTGATCTTACAACAAATTATATTAACAGTGAAGCTTCCTATCTGATTATATGGAATTTTTTAACTCTGTTCCTGTTTTAGAAAAAAGCTACTTTGTTACTTACGACAAGTGTAGTTTGTTGCTTCTTTTAATCATGTGAGAGTAATTCTATTTTTCCATTTTTTTGTGTAGGGCAATTCGCACAGACGGTACTGGAAACAACATCCCCAAGCCTGTGGCAAGTGTTAGGCCTATGCAAGCTGAACTTAATTCACAAGTTGACAGAACTCTTCGCACTACTGGTGCTCTGAATTCTTCACGTTCACGATGGATTCCTGCAGATGTTTGGCAGCGCCAAGGCATGAGTGCTCAGGAAATGACCTTACCTCTTGGTTAGTTTTGTGAAGATTAGCTTATTGTAGTGTGATAAAAGTTTAGAGTATTTGTTTTAATTCTTGATTTTGTTTAATGGCAGATGTTGTAATTCCAACTAATTCTCCGGATCGAGCCTCAATTGTTTTAAAAGCTGGCCAACGAGTTATGGTTCTCAAGAGTCCCAAAGGCATTTACATGCAACTGGAAAATGGCAAAATAATTGCTATTCGAACAGCTTTCAAAGTAGGCGGAACAAACAAAGGGAGTGCATCTCAAGATTTTAAGAATACTCTTGCATCCAATATTGACAAGGGTGACTTGGAGATGAAGCCTGTTGATGTTAAAAAAGGTTTTACTTTTTTTATGTTTTCAAATAGTAGTTAACTTCCTAAATTAGCTGAATTATATTGAAAAATAATACACACAAAATTAAACACAGTCCAAATTTTGTTTGTGGTTTATATATGTATGTATGTTTATGTGTGTTGAATAATGAAGTGGAGTTTCAGTGTCTGAAAAATGTACATCAGCTGGCTTTTTGGAAAACTAGCTTTTCAATTCCAATACTAATTTTTTTAAAACTGGAGTAACCCGTTTTTTTTTCCTCCATAACAAAGAATCTGTACTGATAATACAAAGAGTAATTTTGTTTTACCATTACAGTGCTTGCTTAACACCAGATTACGGACTCTGTGTCATTTCATGGTTCCAGTCTTCACTTCTGGCACTCATTTTCAGTAATCTAAATTGTGTCTTACATGAAACAAAAATTCACATTTTTCATGAATAAAATCCACATTACTCTAAACTTGAACATTTATTTCTTTCATCATGACACATCAAATAAATGAAAAATATCCGTGTATTTTACAGTGAATGAACAAATCAAAGGGAAATTTGTTATATTCAGTTATATTATAGACTACAGCTCTCCTTTCTCTAGTATTATTACGTCATCCTGTCCCACTTTGCTACTGTGTATATTTGTATTCTCTGCCATAGTGATTGCTTTAAGAAAAAGAAAAAAAGGAAAGATAAAGTACAACTTTTGTGTCTGGCCAAAGATTGTTACCTTCCTGTTCCCCTCCCAACATTGCTCTCTGTTAGGGTTGTTCGGACCATGAGTTATGCTCTTCCACCTAATTGTGACTTGGGTGAAGGTACTGGGAAGGAGAGATTTTGGGTTGTTAGGGAATGTAAGGTAACGAACTGACATTGGTCGGGAGTAGGTGAGGATAACCCTAGCTGAAAACCGCACTGAGTTCGTCCGAGCAGGGTTTGATCCCACACTCTCCCACACAGCGATGTTGTGGAAGTGAAGAGGCGTTTTCCTACTATATGTTCTACTGTAGTCATTAACTAGTTCATCTGTGTCTTTCCCATATGCTCTGTTGTTTAGTGACTTTATTTTTCTATTTGGGAGTGTTGTATTATTCGTTGAGGAGAGTAAATGATTTCCAACCTCTCTTAAAATATTTCCTTAATGTGCGATGTATATCCTCCAAAGACTTAATTTATATTTCCAACGGGCCATGATCTTCTAGATAGTTGTCTCCTGTTTACATTTGACTGATCTCTGGTCTTCAGTAAACTATATTTTTGAAATTCAAATAAGGTGCCCTTTTGAACTTTGAAGTGAGTAAATGTTTTACTGTCAGTGTCTACTTTTCTTCTTTTATTTTCCCCGAGAGAGAGGGAGAGGATTTATGTATTATTATTTCACTCTTGTAAGTAAATTATATTAATATTTTTTCTTCTTATTTTCAGAAGTTAGCTCACCAAATTCCAATCGAGGCAACATTAAAGTGAATAGTGTGCTTCCCCTAAAAAACAATTCTGCCATTACCATAATTCCTAAAATCAGTCCTGCTTCAAACATTAGTAGATTAAGTGGAAATTCTAATAAAATAACTGTGAATAAAATATTACCAACAAATATAAAGCAAGAACCTGGTGCTAGATCTTGGGGATCAAATAAACAAGGACAAGGAAAGACAGTAGAAAGTAAAATGAGTAATATCAGAGGGGAGGCAAAACAGTATTTCAACTTACAAAACCAAAGCCACAGAAGTGATGCAGAAGAATTTGAAGATGGTGATAGTAATGACCAGCAACAGTCTTCTTCATCCAAGCAATTTTTTCCACAGGAAGGTGAAAGCAAAGGAGGCTCTAATACACATTCATCCTTCAGTGATGATGGTAGTTCTGGTGTCACTAACCTGATGATGGATGATAAAGAAAACTCAAATCTCACCGAAGGGGAAGCACTATTAAAATCTCCTTCTCCTCAAAATTTCCCAAATCCTCTTAGTCGGAAAGAAGACAATGAACTCTGTTCTGAAACTTCACAGCCTTCTCACGATAACTCTCCCAAGGAATCTGAAAGAGAGAAGGCTTATCCACTGAAACAGAATGTCGGAGAAGATAGTCAGTCAGACTCCAGTCACATGCGAGATAACCTTCAGACTTGGTCATCCCCTGACAAGTCCATTGGTAGTTATGAAACTAACAAGAGTCAGAAAGAAAGTACTTCAAGTGATAGAGATTATCAGAACTATCCAACTCCAAATGCTCTTCCGTCTCAAAATAATTCTTCTCCATCTGATCATACGCTTCCACATCAAACATCACATCCTTCAATGCATTCATCAACATCATATCAGAGTGAATATACACAAGGTCAAGAGGAAACAGATAGACATATGGACACATCTGTCAACTCACAATTACCACAGCAAGATTTTTCTGAAGAAATGCAAGAAACTTCGAAACAAGATGTAAATATGTCTACTTCATACAGTCACAAAAATTTATGCCCTCTACCTTCTAATTCAAATCAGTCTGATACTTCTTCCAGAGGACAGACTCATCCTCACTTCATTCCTGATCACCATAAAACATTAATATCGGACTCAAATTCAATCCAAGCTCAGTCAAACAACAGTAATAAGCTTCAAGATAATGACCCATCTGGCTGTGGAGGTATTCCTGTATCAACTTCTCACTCATATGCTGAAAATACCTTGAAATCTCCTATTAACTACCATAGTACTTTAGATACTACCAACAACTCTTATGCTGGTTATAAGCATGATAATTCATCTACCTCTGGTGCTATGATAGAGCAAAGTAAAAATGTCATCAGGCCTTATCATGAAACAACTATATCTTCAGTGTCTGCAGATCTGCATAACGATTCAAGGGGAAAATGTGATCCTCACAAAACAGATACTCGTGACTACGATGCTTCACGGAATAGCAGTAAAATGAAGATGAATGAATTGACTCCAAAGAACAGTGCCCCTACTCAACAATATTTGCCATCAGCTTCACATGCACAAAGTAATACACAAGTTTCCAATGATTCATTAACTCCTGGTAAGAAGCGTCAGTCTTCCAAGTCTGCCACATCTGGATCAGACATGAATAATGAATGTTCTGCTAGGTATATGGATAATTCACACATGAAGCCATATAGCAGTTCAAGTTCTGTTGTTGATGGTCAGCACAGTAATCAGTCACCACAGTCAATTCCACTCTCATCATCTTCAAACTTTCCTTCTTCTGCAAATTTGACATCTGAAAATTATCAGAGCTCCCTTCATAATCCTCATGTTGGTTCCTCTGGATCTCATAGCTCAGATTACTCTCATGTTAGCAATCTCAAAACTCTCCCTCAAGCTCCATCAGACAACATGTATGGCAGTTCATACAGTCAGTATTTAGGAGGCCCTGCATATTATGGATTTGGGCAACAGACAACTCCATCAATGGTTCAATTCAGTAATCCATATTATGGTGACAATCAATACGATAGGTCATTGACTTCAGACCAAGGGCAAAATAAAGAAAGAAGTGTGTCACATAGCGTTGGCAGGACAGACAGTCACCCAGTTTCCACTACATTGGCATTGACCAGCAAAAAAGAAGCTCAGCTTAACTCAGGAGATTCTAGGGAGTTGAAACATGATTCAAAATCATTATGTGGGAGAGAGGAGGTGAGGACATCTGGCAGCCCAGCAAGTGCATCAGGATCTCATAGCAATAACAATAGTGCTAGATCTACTCCAGCGATAAACCAAACTCCTGTGTCATCATCTGCAGATTCAGCTGCTAATTGTAATCCTTCACTACCATCTGCTTTGCCATCAGTGCCACCGACAAATTTTAATCCCTATTCGAGTAGTGCCACAACGTCTACTGCAAGTTTATCTGCTCATCAGAACCCCTATGAATCAATGATGTTAAATAGTTACACTCCCGGAACCTGTCAGTACAACATTCCTGGCAGCAGTGCTGCTAGTACTGCAGGCCCTTTCTCTACTGCTGCTACGAATTATGGAGGCCCGTTGAGGCCTACTGGACCTGCTGGAAGTGTTTCTCCATATGCAGCTCCATCTGCCTATAGCAATTCCATGAGTTATGGTGCAGGTGTATCAAGTCAATATGATGCTGACTATGCTAGAGCTTCAATGTACAGCGCTTTTCATCGACCGGAACCTCATCATTTTGCCCCTGCTCCCACCGAGTTGGCACCGCCCTTTCTTCCAGCTGTGGCTCCACCTACGAACCCTTCACCTTTTAGTTTATCATCACACCATCGGTCTCCTCATTTTCCCACAAGTCCTGGTACAAGTTCCCAGAATTCCAACTATTATCCTCAAAATATGTATGCCCCTTCTCCTTACCCCACACGACCTGGTTATACAGCTACGGATACAACGTACGGTATGCCATATAGCACAGCAGCCCCAACGTTCAGCCCGTTTCTTAATCATCATCTTCATCAGCACCCTTATTCAACTCTCCAGCACCCTGGCTCTGCTCCTCCTCCAGGTCCCCAGAGCACAGGAGCCAGCCCAGCGCCTTGAGTGCCACAGGTATGTGGATGGAATGCTCAGAGAAGCATGAAGAAAAGTTTTCATTATTATTTCACCTTTTACAATGTAGAAGTAACTCAATTTACATTTATAAAGTATTGTCTAGAACAGGAGTTTCCAAACATTTTAAAACTAGGGGTGAATTGAAAAATATTAGGAGTTAGGTGGGTCAAATAAATTTATTTAAATGAAAAGACCACTTGTACTCAATAGGTCTTTCCTTGTCAGATCAACCATGATCTGGACCTTGATGCATCGGGATTAGATAATTTTTGGTATACTGGTAGTACTATCGATTTGTATGAATAATACATAATTTTTACTGTCTGTTTTTGGTTATTTATCTTCAAAATTTGGAAATTTGTGCAGTTTCTGACGTGTTTTGAAACCTTAAAAAAATTAGTAACTAAAAACAGACCATCAAAAAGATCAAAAATTTTGTCTTCTTATATAAACCAATAGCACTTCCTACATACAAAAAATTATCTAATTCTGAGACATGAAGATCCAGATGGTTGATTTCACATGAAAGGACCCTATGTGTCAAAATTTGTTTGATCAATAGATATGCACTTACAGCAAGATAAGATAGACCTATCTGACTACCACTTTTAAAATTAAATAATTATATGCAAAGAGAATAAATTTATTTTTCCAATGGAATGAAGAGTCAACACTGATTTGGAATGAAACATAATTTTTCATGTATTTCTTGTGTGCCGTTCTTCAGCTTCCTTGTGTAAGTTGCGTGAAGTTAATTGCTTTTCCCGAACAATATCTGTCCTCTTTTGGTGAAACTTTGATACTCGTTACAACAGTATAGATTTTAAGTGCTCATGAGATAAGTCAACCACAATATTTAGATTTGATGACACATCGTTTAACAGTATTGTGGTTTTCAAAAAAACTTGGTTGACACTTCATTTTATTAAAGAAATGACATTCGCTGTAAATGAGGAAACTCTTTTTGGGCTTAAACACAAACAAGAGTTTTAACATTCATACTTCAAACTCTGGAAACCTGTAGTAAAGAAAGCAACATGAAGTGACTTCCAACAACAACTCTATGAACGGCACTGAGAGTGAAGGAGTTGCTGTATGCCACTAGTAAATGATGGTAATAAGTCCTTTATACCTCCATTTTTTCCCCCTCTTTTCCCTGGTTCCTCAACTCTGGGTCATTACTGGTGTTATGGTTCTCTCTTTATTTTGGGAGGAGGCAGGCGCAATCTACTATTTGATCTTATTAAAAGAGTCTAGTCTTTAAGAATTTCTCTTACATTTAACATTTCTATAAAAAATTTCTTCCTCTCTTTGAAGCCTTCATGATCTTCAATGAGTATTTTCAAATCTTTTAGGCTGAAGCTCCACCACCAGGAACAATAGGTGTTTTCCTGGCCTAGCCTACCATCACCTTTATGTCGATCATCACATTGTTATCTAGAGTCTGGCCACATACTGGATAAAAGCCCTTTGTAGACTAGTTTGGAGACCCCTGGTCTAGAGTATGTATTGAATTTTAGTGAAATTTGAATATAATGTGTAAATAAAGATAGTCTACATTTTACACAAATACCTCTCTTATCCAAGAAGCTGTCTAATCAGAAAGCATAATAAGATTTAATGGGGTCGATTATTTAATAGCTTTAACAACTGGCACAAATAACAAACTCAGTACCACAAAGATGAGTAGAGGAATGCTGAGTTTGTTATTTGTGCCAGTTGTTAAAGCTATTAAATAATCGACCCCATTAAATCTTAATATGCTTTCTGATTTTATAGATGGTTCCCATAGTTCAAGAAAAACAAGAGAAATGTGTATGTGAATGTTACACATCGCTTCCAGTTAGCTAGTTAATTACTTTGTTTGTTTTTGTTGCTAGTAAGGATGTTCAATTAGAAAAGCATAATGTCATATTTTATTTTATGATCATTAAATTAGGGCTCTAAAGGTCCATTTACATGGGGCACGCTGCCTGGCAAGTTGCAAGGCAGGTTACCTGCCTACAAAATATGTTGACATGGGCAAGTAACCTGCTTGGCAAGTTTCCTGTAAATTACGAGTGTGCTCATTGGTCATATGTGCAAGTGAAATGAGGGTTATAGTTCGACATTTATTTTGTGAACCATCACATGAATCATATGAACTGCTTCTGGACGAGTTAGAAAGGAATAAATAGTGGACTGGGGAGTGGTTGCGACACTCATGGCTCATCATCGCAATTAATTAAATTAATTCTTCGGATATTTTAGACTCTTGCATTAAAATTCGACCCAAAATGTTACTATACTATGACAAACCATTAACACACACAATTCACATTGTGAACATGAGCACTGTAGTTCATTGGCTGATCAAAACATTAGAAACAATATATATTTCAGTTTTTCCATGGAGATGAAAAGAAATTAATAACACAAATTATTTTCCTGATTTTTTATTGAATTATAAATTATTTCTACAGCATATACCACTTTTTAAAGCTTCTCCTTCTGTCAGTATCCTTAATCTTAATTAATAATTATTTTTACCTATCCTCTATCAATAAGTCAAATTCTCTGTCTTCTTGTACTGGTCAACGATCCAGAAAATTTTCAAATGCAGAAGTTAAAAATGAATTCTTATGATATAACTACAAGTAATAATTTCATAATTAATTCTTTAAAGCCGCGTCTTAAAGCAATAACTACATTAATCATCTGAGCTGAAATATTTTTAAGTAAAGGGTTGCCAATATTGATAGTCAAGTCTTCCCTCCTACACTTCTTTATTAAGAGGGGTTGTAGATTCAAATACATTTTATTTAAGAAATTATTCATTTACTAAAACTAGAAAAATACAATTACCATTACATAGTAATGTATCTTTCAATACAGAAGAGAAGTTGTCTTTTGTAAAATAATAATAAATTTTGTTCACTCACAAGTTCATTTTAAAAGAAAGATAAATTTAATTTTCTTAAAAGAATGCAGGCTTTCACAGCCGGAGTCAATATATGAAAAAACTTCTGGGCTTTTGAGCCGTGGTCCATATGAAGAGTCCTTCACAGACGTTTGGGTCGCTACTGCAGTGGCCATCTTCAGTGTGGATCTTTCCATGGTCACAAGGCTTTATTAACATTTTATTAACAAAACATCTTCAAATCGATTACCTTCCAACCAATCAGAAAGAAGCTCGCTCCTGCTTCCCGCCCTTTCCCACTGTATAAATAGCACTGAGTCTCCACTCGCCACATTGGGTCGCCGCTGAGGAAAGGCTTGTGCCCATGGAAAGATCCACACTGAAGATGGCTGCCACAGTAGGGACCGAAACGTCTGTGAAGGACTCTTCATATGGACCACGGCTCAATAGCCCAGAAGTTTTTTCATATATTAATTTTCTTAATTTAATTTTTTAAAGCAATATACATAATTGTAATAGATACAGAATATTTACAAAATAAAGAAAAAATATAATTATACTATAGAAGTTGTTGTTGTTTTTCGTATACTGTTGATCAGTGGAGGCATTTTTATCCTTTAATCATTCACAAATTTTGTATTCAAACATTTTTAATCTTGGTTTGAAAGACTTTTTAAGTCATTTGATGGATTTTTTAAAATCTTGCAGCCATGATTGCACTTATTTTGCAAATATTCATGTGTCTACTTCAGAAGTTGTATTTATCTTTTGTAAAAAGATTTTGTTTGTAAGTTTTTCTAACTGAATTAGTATAAATTTCTTTCAAATTACTAGAACACAGTATAAGGAAAGAGATTCTAACATGAAAATGTAATCAAAGCAAGACTTTACCTATCTCTTTTGTTAATTTAAAATTCAATAGTTGACTGAAATTTCTTGAGAGCTGTTTATAATTACTTCAAGCACCTCCACATGTTATAATTCCATACTTTGCATTACCACAAAATGAAAAATTATTTACCTTGGTTATAATTTTTTTAAAAACTCAATAGAATTCATATTCTGTACTGGAACAAGCTTGATAAACTAACACTTTAACAATTAGAACTTCTTAAATGTTTATCTTTCATACATGCCACAAATAAATAATTTGATCATCCCATTTCTCCAGTAAAATTCATGCAAAAAAAAAAAGCAACAAATGAGAAAATGGTATTTCTTTATGTCAAAACTTCACACAGTAACAATTTTGGTTAATCCAGTGTATTATTAATTATTAACTATACAATATCACAATTAAATTGGGAACAAATACTCTCCACTGTTATCTTGAACGAGAACACCACTTATACATTAAAAACTCCATATTCTTGATGTAACTCAAACTGAATTATGTACTTTGCTTTATTTTTTTCATTTATAGTTCATACTTTAGAAGAAATGAACACACACATGTACATGTTATTTAATCCATTAACTGTTTCAATGCAACTATCATTATCACTCCAAGTAAATAAATTTGTGAAAAGGAGGTTCATAGACCTAACTCAACTATTAATGGGAATGACACCTCCAAATGCTCACTCACAATAAATTCTGAACAAAATATTTTTGGCACTTCACTTATGATATACATTACACAACGTAATTTGTAAACAGAAATTCAGAGATAGATTATATTACACTTCAGCATAACTATTTACATTTCAGTCGTCTACTATCAAAACGCTACACCTTTGACAAAAATTTTCAGGAAACACAAGAAACTGAGTAACTGTTCGTCTATAAAAAATGTAAACATATTTCCTTCACAAGCAAAAAGTGATATGGGCATGTGTTAACCAAAATTTTCAAAGTTTACTATTTTATTAGCTTTAACACTTGATAAGAGTTATTATTTTGGATGTTCTTATTTTGATTTAAAACTTTGTGTATCTTATTTTGAAAACAATATGTGGAATGTGTCTCCTTGTCTTTTTTTGAAACCAACCATTCACTTCACCATTTAAAAACAGTGTGATGCACCTTGGTTTGAATGTAGAGGCCACTACATCTTGTAAAATCTGCTGGAATCTCAACATCGCAAAAATAGTAATTTCAAACATTATTTCCCAACACACAACATCCTGCAACATATTTCAGAGACACATCAATATATAATTATTAAGTCATGAACTTCAATATTATCAAGTAAAATGTTATATATTTCACTTACTTGTAAATTCAACAACACCAAACCAACAACAATGTAATGTGCACTATAGATACAAACGGAACTCACAAGAACAATTGTGCACCTAACCTTGCATGCTGCTTAGAGTGGTGAGGTGAGGCAGGTAGCCTGCCTCAAATCTACTCTCCAAGGCAAGTAACCTGCGTGCTGAAATTACAGGCAGCTTGCCTCATTTTTGAGGCAGGTTCCATTTACATGAGGTAGGTAACCTGCCTCGCAGCATAAATGGGCCTTAACGACCTTGATGTTGGTGAGCCCTAAAGCCCTAATTTAAAAAAAAGAAAAGATAATTCAATTACTTGTGTCTAAATTTATTAACACTTATTATAATTTTTGTACCCAGTTAGAAAGATGTATTTTGAATAAATGATATTTCTTGATGTTGCCTTGGTTACATAATTTTTATTTTCAAAACTTTTTTCAACAGGCGAGGCCATCATTGTCAATGAATCTGAATGTTGAGAATTTCTGGCAGTACAGTTTCCAACCTTCAGAGTCTCTGATGGTGATAGTCACACTATTGGAATCCTGTTTTGATATGTTACGAAGGCAAAACATAGAAATTTCTCTTAACTAAATGGTAACAATACCTCACCTATTTCGTACATGTATTTTTGGAGTTATCTTGCGTTCAGATGTTTCGTTGCTCTGTTATAAAATAAATAACATGTTTCTGGCTCAGTTTCCATTTGAAAAATCCTACATTTTTATGATGCTGTTATTGTTTGGTTGCAGGTTTTCAAGTTTTAACAACCGTCACCTCATTCATGATCTTCGTTTCTTTCTTCTGTTGTAACTTTTTAAAGAATTTGTTATACTGAAGAGGAGAAAGAGACTTGAGCAGAGGGAATTGAAGTGCTGGAAGCAGTAGGTAGTTTGGGACAGAGTACTTAATGAATACTAGTGACAGTGAAGGCTAAGTTTTATTATCTCAAGGAAAAGTAGCCCAAATTGTATTGTGATCTTGGTATTCTGTTGGACTCCCTCCCTTCCCATCCTGTTTTTATCCTCTTTCTCTTTACGTCTCCTCTTCTTTGCCCTCCTACTATTTTCTTACCTTCTCTCTCTCATTCATTTTCCTCTTTCTCTCTCTCTCTCTTCTTTTATTAGGCATTTCCTGCCAAACATGTTTTTATGTTATATTTTCTTTTGCTGAACAATGGAAACATGATATTAACAATTGAAACACATTACAAAAGTTGTGCTCGTTGTTTCTCTTGGACGCACTGTATACTTAGTGAAGTTCCACTTCTTCATTAGAGAGAGAGAGAGAGAAATATGTATAAAATAGTACAAACATTTTATGTAATAATTTAGTGTTAATTCTTGTCAACCATGTACAATGTATAAGTGTTGTCATGCCTTACAAAAATTTAGGGTGTCAAATGCCAAATAGTTGGTCATAAGTTAAACAAAAGTTTTATGGATATTGATTTAACAAACAACTTGAAAACATTCTTGGAAAAGTTTTTGTATTTTTAAGAAGCATTTTAATGTTATTATCATTTTCATCGAATGCTTTGGCAAAAGATGATCATGTTTTTGAAATATTGCATTAATGTTTGCAAAAGTAATATGAAAAACATGACCTTGTTACTTTATAATTTTACTTATTAGACAGATTTTTGCAGTTTAAGTATCCCTGCTCTTTGAGTCACTGCTCTTACCTGAAATGATATCTCTGTATTAAGACTTCAATGTTATGTATTATGATGTATGTTCTGAAACAATATTTGCTTTATATTTGTTCAGTGTTGCAAGATTTCTGTTTTCTATAATATTATAATACTGTATGTTGTCTGGTAGTATTTCTACTGCTAGCATCATATGGATTGTTGACTTAATTTTTTGAGTTATATTCAATGTAATTGAGCATGTTTTTATGCTATCACCTAGCTTTACTCGTATGACAAATACTAACTTGTTTTCCTCTTTTCAGATGTTTGTATCTTTTGAACTTGGAAAGATGAGAAGAATTGCATCTTTTGTATATATCGTTTCTGTGTATATGTGAATTAATATAAAAATGCAAATTGTGTATATGTTAGGTTGGAATTATGAATAGTGTTTCCTGAAGAATATTTAGTTGTGCAATTTATCATGTGTGTATCATGTGCAAATGATGATTTTTATTTTGAAGTTAATGTAATGAGATCCTAAATTAACTATCATGTAGGAATTTTGTTTTATTTTGCTATTCTGTAAATTAAATATTGACGTAATCATGTTAAACTTCTAGTTGGACGAACTATGCGATTACCTGTCAAATGTTCAAGTTGTGAATGTAATTTTTAATTTTGTTCTGTGTCAAAAGAGACTGTTCCTTTAAATATATTATTTTGATGTAGTTGTAAGTATGTAGTCATTTAATATTGTTTAAGTCTAGGCCATAGTGCTAAAAATGAAAACTATGTAGGCTGTGTTGTTAGATATTATTTGAATAAATAAAATATATGGAACAGTTATTGGAAGAATTTGACTTTGTAAACAAGTAGCAAATAAGTATTTGTGAGGACTATTATTGCTGTTTTGGGGCATGTAGGAAAACACCTCTTTTATGTTGTTTCATGCACTTAATGAGGTTGCTGCCATGAAATCGTTTATTCCACGAGTAGCAATTGTCTTTTTTCTTTTTAAACAAGTAGTGACATTGCATGTGTAATGAGGAATTAACTGAGATACAGACATTTGAAACATTAGGAGAATATTTTAGATACACTTTGTATCCTTCTTTCATAAAGAAATTTAAGCTTTGGTGAGCTTTATATTAATTTTTACTTGTAGAGACTCTGATGTATACTATTGTTCATTTTTCTTGTATTTTATATTTGAGTTTAGTATTTTATATACAGTATTTATTGTAATATCTTAAATATTATTTTTTAATAAGATACTATTAAGAATAAAAGATGTGTGAATGTGAAGAATATGTAAATGGATTGAATGTTCTTAGAAACGTGTGGATGGATGAATGAACAGACTGACAAACAAATTTGTGAATGATTGATCTTTCAGTTGAGAAGAGATATAATGTAGAAGTGTGTGGGAATGTAAGTTTGGTTGAATGTTATTTCAATATTTGAAATATTGCCCACTATGTATGTTGTACAACAGTCTGCAAATAGTGTGTATACTGTGATGCTTCAAATAAAAATATGTGGCATTTTTATTTATAGACACTCTGGATCTTGTGTATCGTGAACCAAAGAGCCTTCATTCCTATCCCTATGTGCCCTTTTTTTGCACCCAGATTGTTCTTGCTGATTTGAGAGAACCCCTTTTTTCCTCTCAACCTATATTGTTAATTGCATTGTAGTAAGAATCCTGTTTTGTCATTGTTTAACTCAATATTAGTGTATACATGTTCTTGCTATAAATATATTTTTTTAATTTTCCCTTTACCTTGTCAAACAGGGAATTCACAGAACTTACTTTTCTCTGATAAATTTTAACATTCCTTTTTGTAGGAAAATGTATTAAAGTTGAAATGTTCTATAAGTAATATCATTTCTTCATAAGCGATTTTGCAGTGGCACACTCATCAGGAATACTTAAACTGTTAATTTTGTAAAAAAATCTTATCTGAGGTATGACCAAATGGTTGCAAGCATGTTAATCTGTTTTTGACAAATATGTTAAATGCATTTTTAAGAAATCAAAGTGTTTTATCAGGATGACATATTATTAATGTTATTTCTTCTTATGTAGATGGTGTACAGTATCAGTGGATTAATTCTAGGGTAAAGAGGCCAGCCTACTGATGTACTCGAAATGACAATGAAAATGCTTGTCTTCAGTATTACTCTTTTTATTGACATATTGAGAACATACATCCCATTTTTGGCCATACCTAGTTGAATTTTTTTTGAAAATATGTGTTAATTACATGTACTGATAATGTATATTAAACCAGCCAATAACGGATGAATTCTTAGGTGGTTTCTTTGTGATTGAACTGAATTAAAAGATTTATTTGTAATTATGTTCTGTGGTCAGCATTGTATGATCTCAATCTTACTCTCAGTACACCCTTCTTACATTTCCAGTATGCCTTGATATATACAGAAGACAAAATGTTAATTTTTACAAACATTTAGAAACATGTATATCAAACTACTAAGTATACATACAACTAGTGACTAGTAGAGTGAATGCTCCCATCTGCTGGTGTAGATCATTATAGGAGAGAATATGTGCTTTTTAGTACCATGCAGCAGAAAAGTTGAGCTCTATTTTGTTGATCACAGTTTACACTGATTAATAGCTAGCTCTTCAGAACATGTACTTGATTCATTTGTGCTTCCTGTTAAAACTTAAATGTTCAAGAATGAAGTACAAATTATGTTCATTCCAGTGGATGATGAATTAAATAATAGTAGCCCTATTCCATACATCCTCTGTCATTATTTTTGTGACACTCTTAACAGAACTCCCCTATTTCATAGTATTGTAAAAGTATAGATTTATGTATACTGATGTAATTTTAATTTCAACAGCAGTGGTTTGCCATTATTATGAGTTCATTATGTCATCATGTCATGAATGACATTAACTTGCATTAGGCAAATTTTTTTCGTAGAGAGCTGTTTCATGGTACGAGTTTCAAAACACTATACACAGAACTGAAAAGTATTAATCTCAAGATTTGACCCAGGGAGAAGGGAAAACTTCTAAATCTAAATTCTCATGAAGGTTTGTTTGTTTTAAAGTTCTGTGAAAACATTTGTTTAAAGATCGCTATAACCTTTTAGTTAGTTAATATAAATACTTTGTATGTTTTGAACATTTATTACTCAACATATTCTTAAAATAATTTTGATTACAGTGGATTAATACTAATCTTGAATCATAACAAGAATAGGGTAGAATATCAATAAACAGTGGAAGACATAAAGGTACTATAACAGTTACAATATATCACATAATTTTATTGTACGACATAGAACAATTTTTGTATCCACATATTTTGTTGCTCCAATCAGTAGCGACAATTTATTCATAATATGCATTTAAATAGTAGGATAGGGACCTGGTATGCAATCTTGAACACATTTTGTAACCTTGTATTATTTTCTAAACTAGTTATTTAAATATACACAATTTTTCATATGAAGTGGGCAACCTTATTTCTTTTAAGCAAGTCGAAACCAATTTTTAACTTTTTAAGTTGTTGAATTGCCATAAGCTAGCATGGAATTAATTAAGTTGCATTGAAATTGTACATTCAAAAATATGACTAAATCAAGCATCTTACAACTAAGCAACACATGTTAATATGAAAATATAAAACAAGCATTAAAAATAACAAATGAGGAAATATGCTGGAAGAATACTGTGATAAGACAGAATATTGTGGCATAAATTTATGGAGGTGCTAATGTTTTGGTACGTTTATTTGAGGATGTAATTTAAGTATAATATTTTGAGTAATTGGAAGTTCTGAAACAATAGAGCATTGCAACCCAATTTGTCAATAATGGATGGAATGAAGTTCTTTTGCAAACACTATGCATGCTAGTATGCTGTTACAAATTGGCAGAGGTTATTACTAGTGCAATTAACTAGTTAATACTGTTATATAATTTTTCTGTCATGTTTTACTGATTATCAGAGTGGTTCGTGCTCCCAAAATACATTCGCAGAAAGATAAGATAATAGATTAAGGGAAATAATTCATTTCTTATCAATTACTGAGGATTCAGTATGTTTGGAGTTAACTTTATTTTAATACTATTGACTTTCCCGCCACAATATCCTGGGCAACATTGTGAAAAACAATAGCACACAAACAGTTCAGCTTAACAATTTTTCAACTACTCATGCAAAGAAACAGAATTCAGTATTTGTTGTCTGTTATACAGATAAAAAGATGGAAAAGAAGTTTTCTATCAACCAAGTAAAACTGACCAACAGTTAAAATATATTTCTCAAGACATCGATTTACTTTATACTTTTTTGCTACAACATGTGAGAGGTGAACTAAATACACATAACACCTCTTCACTAACATTTCATATCTCATCACTTCGTTTACTTTCCATCTACTAGATATAAACCTTTAGAAGGTTTCATAAAATATACATGAACATTGAACATGTGTCCTTTTCAAAGACTTTCAAAATACAGGTAGACGTATAACTTTGGTAAGGTTTCAAAGGAAAAAAGATTTTTAGTAAATGCCTTCTTGCTTCTTAGTTGTGGAATATTGTATGAGTAACAGGCATTAATGTTGGATTAGAGTGAGCTAAGTACATGCAACATTTAAAATGAGCATTCAGATGCAGTTGCTGGAGCAGAATGTTATGAAGCTCATTCTCCTTGCTGCCCCTCTGAGGAAGGTGCTCTGCCTACTTCCCGGCCTGTTGCTCACTTCTCTTCCTGCAAGTTAGTTCACTCAGGTCAGACATTTTTCATGAACAAGTGATATACTCACGTTTTTAAGTCACAGTACTGTCAAGGTATAGTATTTTACACTTAAATAGATTCATGTCAACATAATGCTTAAAATAAAATAAAAATAGTTTCAATTAATTAGATCTAAAGTATGTAGCAGATCACATGGCTGTGGTATGCCATTCCACCTCTTCTGTGTTGAGTTTCCCATTGTGAGAATCCTGCTTGTCTGCCTCAACCATGGTTAGTTGGTCATTATTTTCCAGTTCCTTTTTACTAAAATGGTCTACTATCCCAGCTCCAAGTGAGTCACCTAGCACATTTATGGTTGTGCGAAAGCGATCCCTATGAACAAATATTAAAAATATACAATTTTAGACAATTGAAACCTGAAGTGCCAACTCAAAAAATGTAAAGATTTTCTTTTTTATTGTGGTTTGGATTAATATAGTACATTGAGATAAAGTTGTTCTCACTACTTCAGTTTACCTATGTTTTCACATGCAGGTCTAAATTTGCACAGAATCTAAAAATTTAGAATGAAACTTACAAGCTATAAGTAACATCAATGAATTTACATACTCCCAAATGGTAGAACTAAGTGAGAAACTTGAGTGCATTGGTAAAACTCTTCAACTATTTGCAAGTACTCATAATTATGTGAACAAAGTCATATATTAATGTGAATGAAATGTTCCTGCCATATTGTTCTTATACATTGCACCCATACACAATACTCATAGTTTATCAAGTGATAAAAGTTACTCAGAGATGTAATTATTGAAATATATTTAATATCTGCAACTGGTTTTATTCTCAGTACCATTCTTAACCTGCAATCTTAATAACACACTTCTTTCAAGAATGGGACAGCTTATTAAATAAAACTCTTGTGTCATATGTGTATTTTTTCTTAACAGCCTCAAGACTAACTTTCTCTGGAGCACAATCAAAATTGAGTCAGTGATTTAAAATTATTTTTAAATGCACTGATCATGGTGTCCACCAGTCACAAGAATTTTAACTTTCTCTGTAGCTAGGTTCTTATATGATAACATTCTCCACATGCAGGTTCATGGAGGAAATAAGTGCCTCATGCAGGCCGTTATGCCATGTCAAATTTATATCCTGTTTGTACTCTTAAATTAAAGTACCATAATTTTCATTTAGAGTAACAACTGCATGAATCTTATCTAGTGTTTGTACAGATGAGTCTCTCACTGTCCTGATTATTTTTAGAGATCTCTTTTTTATAGAAACGAGTAATTCTAATCCATGCTTGTACACAGACCCTAATGCTATGGTTTTGTTATTAGAAAGACCAACATTTAACTTCACAGTTTAAATGTATTTTTAAAGGTGATTTAATGTTGTTGTTTTTTTTTGTGTATGTGGGGTTTTAGGGCTTGTAAACATTTGATTTAATGAAATACAGTTTAACTCTTGAAATAGATTTCTACCGAAACTGTATTAAAATAATAATTTGGGTAATACTTTAAACAATTATTCATAGTTAGACAATAAAAGTTGTAATTTTTTTAGAAAACTAAATGGTAGAGTTGAGTTAATCTAATCAATTTATTTTCACGTTCACGAGAAAAAATTATAACATTCTCTAATTCAAATGTACTATATCGATACAAATAATATTTTTAATAGCTTTGTTTAATCCATACTAATATATAAATGGGTAACGCGAAAGCGTGTCTGTCTGTTTGTTACTAACCACAAATGAACCATTGAACCGATCGTGATAAAATTTGGCAAGGACATAGTTAAGATGCCCAGGATGAACATACGCTAACTTTTATTTTAAAAATGCGTGAAGAGAAAGGTAAGAAATGACTTTGTCCATAAATGTCAATAAAATGAAAAAAAGGAAGGTATATTCGCTTACGCCGCCTAAACGGTTAGAGATAGGTGATAACTATTAATGGCAATATTGTTCGCCTCAAATAGTTCCACAAAAAGTCTGCGACAGTATGTGTCTATCTAAAAAGGTTTACCTACATTATTTAAAAAACGTTATTAAAAATAGGGGTGTTAAAATACGTACATTTAAGAGCATAATTTAGGAAGGAAAAAATCTATCATCAACAAATTTAATATTATTTTGTTGTTTTTAATCTTTGTTAAATGCACCAAATCGTAAAATCTTTAAATCGTAAAATTTAGATGCATGGTATAGATTTTAAAAGCATTTTATTGAAATGGTGCAGTCGTAATGGCACCGTTGTGTCTTGCCTCGGAAGCGAAAATCCGATCTGAGAGTGGGTTCGTTGGTCTAAAAGGGGAAAAAAAATCCTGGCAACACCAGGTAATCAGCTAGTAAATATATAAAAGACTTTCTTTGAGTCAGAGGTTAAGTTCGATCTAGAATCTTTTTGCGGACTTAACATGTTCGACGTTTATACATGTAATATTCTATAAAGTAGAATAGTACATCCTACAATATAATTTTAGCTTAATACATTTTGGTGCCCGCAAAATCAGAGTAGACTAAATCACTGCGGCACCGTCAGTGCTAAACGGGTTTTCGTGTATCTGGTCGTACTCCCTATTGACTGACAGTTTAATAAATAAATCAAACTGTTGAAGTAACATTATATGTGTGGCAACACTGCTTCTCTTTAGTGTGTGGTCTGTTTTTGTCCTGTTTTTCATTCTTCGCTTGCCTGTGTGTATTGTCATTCAAGTGCTTGCTTCTTAATAAAAGTCAGTCAAATTTCAACTCGTTTTATTCACTCTGCAACTAAAAATTCAGCAGGTTATGGGTCCAGTTCATTCAACTGTGCTATTTTTTGTTAAAAACGTGATAAGGTCTCACAATTGATCTGCTCTGAGAGTCCTTGTGTGTGATTTCTGGATTTCTCTCGTGTGAGCATTCAAGGTCGTCCAGCTTCAAAATAGAGTACATGAAAGGAATCAAACCCCTAAAGGGAGCAGAAGATTGGCCATTCTGGAACGATCGAGTTCTTGATGTGCTGGTGTTGTTCAATGCAGTCGGCATTGTTGAGGGAATTAGAGAGAAACCTACGCTCTCTGAAGAGAGACGAACTGACGGAACTAGAAGCGTTCAACAAATCTGCTTCTCCGGCAAATATAAACATCTCCCAGTGTGTAAGTGATGATCTTCACCAACGTATCTCAGGAAGACTATCAGCCAAGGAAGCATGGGATGTGTTAGTTGAACAGTTTGATAACAAAGCTGAAGATCAGCTGTTTCGTCAGTGTCTTTACTTCTTTAGTATGAAATGGGATGAAATGGAGGATGCCCCACATGTACTATCGCGAGTGAAGAATCAACATCGGGATTTTTCTTCTGGTCTAAAGACACGTAAGATAGAAACAGTAGAAGCGTTTCTCGACTTACTATTTGTTTCAAAAGTTCTGCACATCTTACCAAAGCGCTTTGAGTCATTCAAGTCATGCTACCTCCTCATGAAAGCAAATAACGATAAGAAAATGGAAGATCTTTCGTCAGCTCTTGTTCTTCATGAGCGTAACGTTGCCCGCATCGTAATGTAACTGCGTAACGTAATCGAAATCTGGTGATTTTCTCTACACTATAAACAACGGTGAAAAGAACATAAGTGGCTCAAAGATGAAGAAAACTGGTAAGTGCAAGTATTGCAATATCAAGGGCCACTGGATCCGGCAATGCCCTAAATGGAAACCTGATGGTAAGCCGCCGTATCCAGCTCGAGCTAGTGGATCTAGCACGAATCCAGTCGGAGGCAGTAAGGGTGAACAAAGTAGCTCACGGGCAGCCGTGTCTGATACCTGTGTTGCACTGCTTTCACTAAGCAGTGATGTCAATGTGACAACCACAAATGATCAGTGGTGGATTGACAATGGTGCTATTCGTCATATAACGCCAAATCTCAGCTGGTTTACTGATTACAAACCCCTCCCGGTGAATTCAAATGCGATGGTCAAAGCAGCAGGAAAGGAGGTTATTAAAGCTCCTCGGTAGTGGGACAATCGAAGTGATCAACTACAGCGACGGAAATGTAAAAACATTCACGCTCAATGATGTGTGGTACGTTCCAACCATATCACGAAATCTTGTCTCCGTCCTTGCAGCTCATGATCGAAATTACAGCAACAAGTTTTAATCAACTGATACTGAGTGTCAGTTCAGCGTTAATGGTCAGACTATATTCAAAGGAACACGGAACATAGGTGGAACACTACATCGCGCCTCGTTTCACACAGTTCAACCAGCCGAAGTATGTGCGAGTGCAGCAGATGATGATCAAACGCTTCAGCTTTATCACCAGCGTTGGGGGCATATGAACTAGCGATTTGTCCGATCGAAGCTCAATTCTGAATTGGGAATTAAAGTGCCAGCTGACAAAGAAATCTGCGAGCCATGTCAGTTCGGGAAGGCACATCGTTTACCATTTGGAACACGTGTACGAGCTTCTACACCTGGTGACCTGTTATCTGATGATGTTTGTGGGCCTTTTGATCCATCCTTTAATGGTCGTCGCTACTTGATCGTTATCAAGGACCATTATTCCAGGTATCGCTACTGTTTTGTAGCACGTGAAAAATCCGCCGTCAAGGAGGCATTACACGAAGTATTGGCCAAAGCTCGCACGCTTGGTCACAACGTCAAGGAGTTACTCAGCAACAACGGCGGTGAGTTCAGAACTCCATGTACGTCGCTGTTATCGAAGGAGTACGGCGTAAACCAGCGGCTGACTGCCCCCTACACACCGGAGCAGAATGGAGCTGTCGAGCGCGAAAATCGAACAATCGTTGAAATGGGTCGAACCTTCAAATATTCAAATCCTGACGTCACTCTTCCCACAGCTATCTGGACTGAGCTTGTTATTACCGCAGGCTACATTCTCAATCGTGTTGGAAAATCGTCAGTTGTTGACAAGACGCAATATGAACTCTCGTTTGGTCAGAAGCCAAGGATCAAACATCTGCGTATTGTAAGCGCAAAATGCTACGTTCATCTTCCAGCGCAGAAGAGACGCAAAATGGATCCAAAGGCGATGGTTGGCTATCTTGTTGGATATGACGGCGATGTGACGAGAAAATTACCTAGCCAATCAGGGAAGACGGAATCACGGAAGAACAGGAGGATCTTGAAGAAGAGAAGATGGTTATCGAAGTGCCTAGAATTGAAGCGGACAATCCAGATGAGGGTTCTAGCAGCGATTCAGAATCAGAGGCGCAGCCAGGCAACCAACCTGAGAGATCAAGTCGTCTAGGGAGAGACAGCGTCCCAGTTAGAAGACTACGTTACTTCCAACTTTGCAGAAGTGCTTCTGACAGAAGGTGAGCCGAATACCTTCAATGAAGCAATCTCAGGTGAGAATAGCGTTGAGTAGAAATCTCCCATGGACACTGAAATTGGTTCTATGCATAAAACCAATGCATGGGAATTGACGAATCTCCCTTCGGGAAAGAAGGCCATAAATAATAAGTGGATCTTTCGAATCAAGCGTAATTCTGATGGAAGTACTAACAAGTATCGTGCAAGATTAGTCATCAAGGGATGCGCTCAACGACCCGGTGTTCACTACGCAGACACTTTCAGTCCAGTTGCACGCCTTGAAGTGATTCGATCGCTGTTGTCCGTCGCAGTTGTGAAAAAGGTGATTCTTCGGCAGTTTTACGTCTCTACTGCGTTCCTGTATGGAGATGTTGAGGAAGAAATCTTTATGAAGCAACCAGAAGGATATTCTGATGGGACAAGTCGCGTTTGTCGCCTCAAGCGAAGCTTATATGGTCTCAAGCAGGTTCCACGCTGCTGGACCAAAAAAAATGACGATTTTATGACACGTTCAAGATTTCAACAAAGTCGCGAAGATTCCTGTGTATACATTCGCCACACGTCAACTGGTAAGATCATCGTTGTGCTGTACGTTGATGATGGATTGATAGCAGCAACAAGTCAGTCGGAAATGGATTTATTCATAGAGCAACTTCGCTCACGGTTTGAGATTATCGCAAAAGAAGTCTCTTATTTTCTCGGACTTGAAATTACCCTTCGTGATCGTGACATCACGGTCAGCCAGTCTGCGTACATCAGAAAGATTATCAGTCGTATCAACATGGAAGGATGTAATCCGGTACTCACCCCCTTGGAAAAACACAGTGCTCACACGCCAGGGAAGGTGCCAAATTTCCCCTATCGCTCGGCCGTTGGTGCCCTACTCTACGTTGCCCGTAGCACTCGTTTTGATATTGCTTTCAGCATGAGTGTTCTGTCGCGTCACTTGGAGAATCCCACAGAGGAGGACGTGTTACGAGTGAAGCGAGTTATTCGCTACCTGACTGGAACCATCAATTTAGGATTGGTTTACCGTTCTGACCTCACGGTGCCTTTACTTGCGTGTTACAGTGATGCTGATTTTGCTTGGTGTCCAGATACATTGCGTTCGACGAGTGAGTGGTTATTAAGTTTGCGGATGCAGCTATTATAGTCGTCAAGAATTGGTTGCTGACCACGTGCAAAGCGTCGTTGCTGTTAACCTGGGTTCAAAAGACACTATCTGGATCTCTTGGCTATTTAAGGAATTAATAGGTCTGTCCAACCTACCAATACTCCGCATAGACAATGAGTCAGCAAAGAGGCGTTCTGAGAACCCAGAGTTTCACTTCCACACCAAGCATATTCAGCGGAAGTATTTATTCATTCGAGACCGGATCAAGAAGGGGATGCTAGCTGTTGTGCACATTGGTACTGAACATCAGCTTGCTAATATTCTGACGAAGCCCATTCCTCGCCTCAGACTTCAGGTTCTGCGTGACTGTTTGGGTTTAGATTGATCCAATTTGGACTTCTCAAATAAGGGAAAGTGTTGAAGTGAAAGGTTTTCGTGTATCTGGTCGTACTCCCTATTGACTGATAGTTTCTGGACAGTTTAATTAATAAATGAAACTGTTGAAGTAACATTATTTTCGTGTGGCAACACTGCTTCTCTTTCGTGTGTGGTCTGATTTGGTTCTGGTTTTCGTTCTACGCTCGTCTGCTGCTCGTCTGTGTGTATTGTCATTCAAGTGCTGTTCAAGTGTTTGCTTCTTGATAAAAGTCAGTCAAATTTCAACTCGTTTTATTCACTCTGCAACTAAAAATTCTGCATGAACAAGTAATGTAAAACAATAAATAATAAAATAATAATACGGAATAGCATTTGAAGGTAAGTTTTACTTTCTGCTTACTTGCTCTAGTGAATTGAAAGATTTAGATTATTGTTATAAATTTTGTCAAAAATTTCTTTAAAAAAACTGTGGACTGGGTTCAGAAACCTTTCAATAAAGTAGTGAATTAGTGTTAGCTGTTGAATTAATGTTGGGACCTCGTGCAGTTTTTCGATATGATCTGTGCACTATATGTTTAGTCAGTATAATCAAATACAAAAGTGAAAATTTATATATGTTCTGGCCTTTATAATTTAGTTTATATTTATTGCACTTAAATATTTTTGGATAATAAATGTATTTATTAAACTTAAAAGGACAATAATTTTGGCCACTGTGCCACAAATTTCTTTGAAGGGAGACTCACAGAAGTGAAATAGTTAGTGAATATCTAGAGAGACATAGACATAGTTTCAAATCACACCTTTACTTTCTTTATTTGTTGTTAAATTGTCTTATTGATTTATGGACATCTCATGTAAATGGGATACCATGCCCTACTGTGGATTCATATATTTTGCAACTATGAGTTATGATTGCATTTATTAATTTTTTTTTTTTCAGGGTTTATTTCGATCAGTGAGATTACTAGCCATATTAAAATGTGACTTAGGAATGCCAAAAGATGACAGGTATCAAAAACCAGTTCTAAAAATACTGAATAATAATGTGTTAATTTCTAATGTCTCCTGTCTAACTGGACTAATGACAATACAATTATAATAATTGTTGTATTCATATTTTTGCAATAAAGGAAAAATAATTGCTTCAAGAGTTTTTATTCCCTTTCATTAACTTCAACAAAAATCCACTTTATATTTACCAAATTCAGCAGGATGTTGGGGGGTTTGAGTGAAAATATTTGAATGTTCACTTGTCTTGAAAAGTCTTGGAAATGTCTTATAAAACATCTTGAAGATGTCTTACAAAATATCTTGACATCGCCTATTAGGCAGATGTTCAAATATCTTCAAGACATTTTAAGATTTTTCAAGGTATCTTCAAAACATTTTGTAAGATATTTGAAGATCTTTAAGAGGTTTTGTGCTGTGTAGGACCTTATTGGAATTACCAGACAATTATAAAACTAAAATTGTATCTGAAAATATTCTAATATTGTGTTATTAGAAAGATTTTGCAAAACATGATGGTTGCCCTGCTACTACTTAAGCTCTTAAAAAATTTCTCTAGAGAGATCATGGTCCCCAATGGCCCCCATAAAATCTCTAAAGCTTCTCAATGGCCTGGAAAATTGTTTAACTCATTTTACTGCGTGTAAAACTGTAAGTACTGGTTCATTATTTCTTAAATTATACAAAGTTTTGTGAAGCCAGAACTAGCCATTTCCTGTATGTTAATTTGTGACATAATTTTTATAAACAATGAAAATAAATTGGAAAAAAATACAGCAATAGGTTGAAAATGGCACTAAATTGGGACTCAAAATTGGAAACAATATTTGTGCTATTACTATAAAAAATGAGATTGTTAGGTAAATAACACTTACGTAAGTGTACATTCACTGCTTGAAATTATTACAAAAGTTTTAGTGAAGAGAGTCAATGAATTTTTAAATAAAATGGTCAAATTACAAAAATTGTGGTGAGAATTGTATGTACTATGTTATTAGAGATATTTGTTTCAGTAGTGAAAAGTTTGTTGGTAAATTACCTTATGTTTTTGTCTGTGGACGTTCTAAAAATATTAAGTCAATGAAGTAAAACTCTTAGTTTTTCTTTAGACATTTAAATCTTATGAAACTTTAAAATCAAGGGAACCGAGTTGGAGATATACAGATTTTCTTATGAAATGCCCTTTGGGGCCCAATTCAGTTGCGGGGGAGTGAGAGTTCTAATGGTTTGGACACCAGTTCAGATAAATTATAGTAATAATTCATCGGCCACACACTCCAACATGTGTGGCCTATGAATTATTACTATAATTTATTGTAGTGACTCCCGTGTGAATTCCTGAAGTAATTTATGTTGACCAGTTAAGATACTTTAGATGCTGCTGGAACCCAGTCCAATAATTACTAAGTTCTTTCGTTGATGTTGATGTCCCAAAAGTTATGTCCATCTGCAAAAAGCTTCAGGCTCTCATCAACCTGGCCGAACCACTATAGCAATAGTAGTCCAGAATATTTACCTAATTATTGGCTTATTCATTACCACCATAATTTTTTTCTACTATTGTTTATAACGAATTCATGGTTTGCCAGCTTCATGTCGGCGAGGCAGAACAAAAATGAAAACTAGTAGGAATTTTTTGACTTTCTATTGGTTAAACAATTAATAGAAACATGATTTTCCTATGATATTTGTGTACAAGAATATCATAGTTATGAATAAGTCAATAAATAGTTAGAAATTCTTGATTCATTTTCCTTCGGTTCCAACTAGCATTATTTTCAGTATTGTTCTGCCAGGTTGATATCAAGCTGGAAGAACCATGTTTTTTATAAATAAATGTGCTCAAAAATAATTTTTGTGCATTTGTTATGTTAAGAATATCTCATATAGGTATTTGCAGGAGGAAATTCATCTGTCAAATTATGTAATTCTTGTTTGGGCCATTTGCCATCATTCAATCATCTTAAAACTGTACACATTATTGGATTTTGAACAAGAACACAAAATTATTTAGAGAAACTGAATCTTACATATACTTGGGTCAATTGGTGTGAAGAAATGGTTGTTTGACCACTTTTGATTTTTAATTATTTTTTTCTACATGTAGCCCTACTACCATCTGTTAAATATGCAAAAATGCACTTATTTTATTTTATGAAGTTTTTTTTGCCTATTTGAGGGGTCCATTTTTCGACCCCAGGGCTGAAGAACTTTCCAACAAGCCATTGCATTCCAAATTGGAATAACTTTTCTTACAATTTTGGCATAACTTGAAAGATTTTATGTAATAAATGGATATTCATGGATACGAGTCGAAGTACGTTCCTGACTTCACAGACACCACATTTAACTTAGGTACCTATAGGTTCAACATGAAATCCTTGAAGAATTCCATCGCCAAAGTGTGACACGATATACATTGCGTTAAGCCTGTCACATAAACTCCCCCAAATATCCTTGAAATTTGGTATGTAACATTGGAAAGAGAGCGGTCAAAATAATGTGACAAAGTGTAATGAGGAAAGAGGTTGGTGTTAAAAACGCAATTGTGTGACTGACCCCTAAATGAAGAATTATCTTCTCACGTTAAATTGAAAAATACTTCAATCAGCGTATTGAATGGATTGATAATGAAAGTGAAGATGAGGAAATAAATGAAACAGATAATATGTAGAAGTCATAGATAAAAAGGGGAGAAGAAAAAGCCCTGAATATGTTAGAATAACTAATGAGATGATAAAAGTATTCAAAGAAAATAATCAGAGAGAGTTAAGCAAAATTTATTCATATTGCTACAATAATGGTTATTTCCTGAGAGTTTGGAAAGTTGGATTGATAAAATTATTTTTAAAAGGAAGAGACAATCCACAAAATTATAAGTATTATTGGGTAATATGCCATCTCCCTTGCCAGAGAAAAATATTGGATAAAATAACTAATAGACTAACAAAACACTTCGATTAAAATAATATATTAAGAAACAAGTCAATATGGGTTTAGAACTAAAATGGGTGCTGAAGATTCATTGTTAGATTTTATGGGAAGAGTTATCAACAAAGAGAAGTAATAGGAATTATGCATATTAACTGACATTAAAGGAGTGTTTGATAATGGTTACTGGGGAGATATTTTGCCAAATTTAAGAAAAATGAGATTGGATAAAAAAATTTACAAGTTAATATCATACTTAGAAGACAGATTTTTATATATGGAAATAGGGGGAGAAAAATGATTGCGAAACAAATGAGAGGCTGTCCTCAAGATATACACTGTACGGACCTCTTCTCAAATATAGTACTAAATGAAATTATTAAAAAAGTTCAGGAAGAGGAAGAAAAAATTTTAATAGCTTGCACAGATGATATTGTGTTATGTATTGATAGGCAAAGAAGAAGAGAAATAGAGAAGAAGGGCAGCATTTTTTGAATAAATTTTAGGAGTACTGCTGAGAGAAAGGATTACAAATATCAGAAACAAAACCAAAAGCTATAATTTTTGGAGTGCCAAACCCAAATAGAGGTCCAATCATTAAATAGAATAACAAAAATATTATTTAAAATACTTTAAGGATCTTTAAAATACCTTGGGGTAATAAAAGACGAAAAACTATCTTTTGCAGAACATGTTAATTATGTGTGCAATCAAGTAAAATGTATTTTCAATAAATTGTTAAAGGTAGGAATACATGGGCAAACTATTTGCAAAAGTGATTTAAGAACATTGTATGTCAGAGCACTTTCATCAACAATAACTTATTGCCAACATTGATATGGGGCCATAGGATACACAACACCTACATCAAAATGAAATGAAGTATATAAAGAATATGTTTAATACACTGGAGTAAATGTTATAAAAGCATTTCGACAGATGTCTTGCAAGTTCTTTTGGAAGTCCTTCCTGTTGGCTTAAGAATAGGAAAGATATGTCTGACAAGTCACTTAAGAAAATTGGGAGAAATAAGAATTTATAATGAACAAATATTACAAGTTAGGTTGAAAAAAAAATTACATTACAATTTTAGAGAGTTAGGTGCAATCCACAATTGAGTTGACCCATCCCTCATTGACCTTGCCTTTCAGAGTCTGTCAGGACAGGAAGGAGGAAGACATTGAGATCAATAGAAAAATAATGGTAAAAATAATAAAATTGCTGGATTTCATTGAATGAGGTGATAGAGTGAACTTAGTGCGATTTTGAGCCTGGAATAGGTAATAGTTGGCTCAAAAGGTGCAGCTTTTATATGGTCAAGGATTTCAATATTCTTAACATGCTAACTAGCATAGCAGAAGTTAAGCTAATTTTTATGATGATCTAGCAGAAACGAACGTAATGAAGGTACAGGATTTTACCCTCCCTTAGACATAACTAACTTACATAAACTGTTGACTCGAAGTTAAGGGATATTGGTATTCTGTAATCACCCTGTTGGGAGGGGATTTTAAGTACACAGAATTTACTGAAATGGCAATTATAAAAAATGATCATATTTGCTGGCGGCAAAAAAAGATTTTCGCAACAACAAATTTAAGGATGACATACTTATAAACTTTATTCGCACAGGAATGATATTCTTAAAAAACGAACTGCAACCATAAAATTGAATTACGTGATTTCGTCGTAGAGTTTTTAATGCAAAAGTGATTAACGGGGACGGAACTTACAGATTACGGAGAGTTCGAGCACTTCTTTGAAGAGGAGACTTCGTTACGATTTATGATCAGAAACAGCCTCCTCTGTGATTTTTTCTTCACTCTAGAACTCTTTCAGAAGGGCCTCAGTGAGAGAAGTTATGCGCTTGTAATTAAAAATCAACACGAAATATTTACATGGATTAGTTTTTTTTATTTTAACTGTTTACAAAATGAGTGTAGAAAGGAATTGCTCCACTTAAAAAGTGAAAAACATTGAGATAAGGTGGCCTCGTTGGATAAATACCTGTGTCTACAAGTACTTCAGAATGTTTATCTATATTAAATAATAATCAATTACCGATTTCAAACGATGGAAAAAAATAAGAAAGAAAAATACAGCGAAGAGGAGGAACAGTCTGCATCGTGAGACAAAGATCCGCATTCGGACATATGCCTCAATGCTGTGTGGATTTTTCCTATTTCGCGGCTGTATGATAAACCACCATTCCCAATTGCCTCATGATGCGAACTCAGAACTTAGCACATAAATCTAAATCAACGTTCTCAAGAACTATGTGAACACATACATAACATTTTGAAAGAAATAGAGCGTGCTGAGACACACTGGAAAAATAATAAATACGTCAAATCAGAAGAAAATAGACATCTCGTTTTCTCTGTCCCATATGTAAATTCGGAAGTGATGTTCTAGTTTACAACACAGATATTACACGCGATAACCATGTATGAAAATGGATATTAATATCACAACGAACTCTTCAGGGCGAATCGTATCTTTTCTCCGCGCGCACCACGCTGTACGTTTATCTGTGGCTGTTTGGTGCGCTTAGAGAAAGTTGTGACTGACTTGTAAATAGTTGTAGTGTGTTGTTTTTCGTTGTGCGCTTGCGCTACCTTATGAGAATGATAGGAATTAGTTGTTGTAAAAGTGGTGATGAGGTGTCTTTCCGAAAAAAAATTCTATTTGTCACGCTGTAGTGAAGACTGAGAAAGGTATATGACAAAAATTGTCTTTATAACAAGTCACTAATCCACTAATTTTCTAACCTCTGTTATCTTTAGGAAAGAAGATTATTAAAGAAAGTTAAATGACATACGAAACTCTTTTGTTAATACCCAAGGCACATTTACAACAAAACACAATACATTGTAACATGTGAATTTTTAGAAAAAATATCAAAAGATATGAATTTATAATACGAAATTAACTTACAATAACCAATCGACTGCTATAATGAGAGTGACGTCTTCTGATGGCAAGCCAACTGTGTCCAAAACCATTACCATTGTGACTAGACCTGCTTGTGGGATTCCCGCCGCTCCGATACTTGCAGCAGTTGATGTAATACTGCGGGGGGAAATTGAATCAACAATAATGAGACAGAAGTAATAACATATGAAGAGTAAATAAGTTGATGGCTGATTCTTAACACAAGCATTATTTGTGGTTCGAAGAAAAAGAATAAAGTGAAAATATTTCTCACCTCACAGCCAAAAGTTGTCCGATGCTTAGTTTCATCTCTCTTACTTGTGATATAAAGATGGCTGCAACTGCTTCATACAGGGCAGTTCCATCCATATTGATAGTGGCACCAATAGGTAAGACAAACCGAGACACCCTTGGGTGAATATTATTTTTTTCTTCCAAGCACCTCATAGATATAGGCAGAGTGGCGTTACTGGAAATGAGAATTAATTCATTACTAAATGGATGTTGTTATTATTATCATTATCATATTATTTTGTTGCTGTTTTCCATATTACATAATTGCCGGGGCTTGTCATTGCCCAAGGCAAGAATATTTGTACGTAATGATAAATATAATCATCGGGTCATCGGTCTTGTCCTCTTCCCAGCGGAAACACTCAATCAAGGCTAAGGAATTTACGGACTATACTGGAGGTACCAAGTAGAGCGGCTTTTTGGATGTTTCTCAGGTGGTGTTTGCGTAGGTCTAATTCCATCATTGCATTTTGCAGGTCCTTAGTGACAAGTCCATTCACTGAAATGACTATAGGTGCTATTGTGACATCCTTCAACCTGTATATATCTTTCAATTCGACTGCAAGAGGTTGGTCTTTTCTTTTCTGCTATGGTTGTTACAAGGTTGTCATCCAAAGGGACAGCTATACCGATGATTATAGCCTCTTTTTATTTTATCAAACACGACATCAGGTCTATTTGCTTCAACTGTTCTGTCAGTGATGATTTGGTTGACCCATAGTATTTGTGCTCGTTCATTGCTGCATACTTGTGCAGGCTTGCATTTGTAATAAGGTGTTTCGACATCAATGAGGTTATACTGTTTTGTAAGTGCCTGGTGGATCACTTTAGCGACGTTATTGTGCCTTTGCAGATATTCTTCTTGTGCCATCGACGGGCATCCACTGCATATATGTTGGATTGATTCACTGATACTTTTACAGAGGCGGCATCTACTGTCAATCTGCTCGTCCATGATAAATCTTCGGTAAGCACGTGTTTTGATGACTTGGTGTTGAATAGAGAATAGAAACCCCTCAGTATCTCCGAATAAACCCCCTGTTTGCAACCATTCTGTTGAACTCTATATATCGGTAGTATTCGCAGTGAGAGCTGCTGCAAATCTGCCATGTAGGTCCTTCCTTTTCCAAGCTTCAATTGGGTCTTGTGCTTTCAAGTAGCTAATCCCTTTGTTGTCATTAGCCAAGTCGAGTGCCCCACCGGTGGCGCAGATGGTAGTGTTGTCGTTTCTCACCAAGTCATCCCGGGTTCGATTCCCGATGGCGCCAGAAAATTTGTAGCTTTTCACATTAATGTCCCAGTTCATATAGCTCCTAGTATCAATAACTAACCACTTCTACTTACTAACCACTTCTATTAACCCCTCCACGTAGGCCAAGTAAACCCAACTAACCGGCCCACCTACTAACAATGACCTATCACCCAACTCCTAACTCCTATCGCTCCATGTAGATAAGCTTCAATAGCACATGTTTACAAATACAATATAAAAAAAGTCGAGTGGACTAATTCTTTTATCCTGGGCGCAGATGGCATTAACTGCGCTGTATCCACTGTTAGGAAATATTGAGGACGGAGTTTTGCTTCCTGCTGTCGACATAACGTTTCAAGACTTAGCAATCCTCTTCCCCCATTATTTCTCGAGAGATAGAGTCTATGTATTGAGCTCTTCGGGTGATGTAACAGATGTCTTGTTAATGTTGTTCTAATTTTTCTGTCGTAAGCTTGTAAGGAGGTCTCCGACCACTTTGTAACTCCAAAGATGTAAGTAGCCTCTGGGATAGCTGAAGTGTTGATAGCAGTAATTTTATTTCTCGAATTGATTAAAGATTTACAGACTCCTTTTACACTATGGAGGACTTTCTTCTCGATTACTTGTCTGGTGTCTGTGTCAGAAATTCCTAGTAATTGCAACATCGCCAGGTATTTATACGTATCTTCTTTCACTAGGCTTTGGATGATCGTGTTCTCAGATAGTTGCAGGTCCTTTTCTTGATCTTGTACTTTTCCATTCACGACATGTACAGTAACACATTTCTCTAATCCGAAATCCATGCAAATGTCTTGGCTGAACTTCATGACCAGTACCATAGCCTTCTTTGCAGTAAAGAAGGCTATGCCAGTGCAAATTCGCTCTGTAGTTCATCTCTGTAACAGCATATAGTTTCAGGTCATCCATATAGAACGTAAGATGTTCTTACATTTGGGTTCTTCTGGATTCGATACCCGTATCCTGAATTCCTGATAATTTTGCTGGGCGGAGTAAGGGCCATACAGAACCATAATGGTCTCAAGCTGTCACCTTGGAAAATTCCGCGACATATCCTAATTTCACTAGTTTCATATGAATGTATTCCCTGTTTCACATATAGAGTTGTCTTCCATTCTGACATGCATACTGACAAAAAATTCGCCAGATTTTGGCCTATCTTGTACAGATCGAGAATATTATTATTATTATTATTATTATTATTATTACTCACAAAATTAACCATGAACAGCGGACTGAAGAACGAACATGCAGTAAGAATTAGTGATAAAATGCATTCTACACCGAATACAGTTGTCAGTTTTCACGCATACGAGTAGCTTATCGAAACTAGATGTAGCGACTAACGACCAGATTCAAGCTGAGAGCCACGCATGGACTATTGGTTTCTTTCACCTGGGACACAGTCTAAACACCGGGGAAGAAAGTATGAGTTATGTGAATGGAAACTTTGCTTTAAGAGGAAGAAGGGGCACTCAGAAAATTCAAAGGGTCTAGAGCAGATGTTCCTTGTAGACGTTCCCTTAACAATAATGAACTTGTAGACATTTAGTAATAGAAATGTCACAGTGTCTTCTCTCTGCCCACTGACCCTGCGTGCGCACCCACGGAACCATTGCACATAGCGCTGCCGTGAGCTGGGGCGCATGATATGGACAAAATGCCAGATCGAATGACACCGTTCTATAATTAAAATTCGGGATGGGTAAAGTATCCCTGATCTGGTTTCGGGGAGTTGGGTTCAGACGTTGCTTTATTTAATTGCATTATTTACGTCCCTTTTTCATTCAGAGTTATTAAATAGATTTTACATTATATGGATTCAATTATAAGACGTGGTCACATGAGTCCGGCGGATTTTAAAACCAAAATAAACCGTGAAAATAATTAGTTGCAAACCTTGAAGCTGTTCCGAAGGCAGTGACAAGAGCTTCAGCCATATTGGCGATAAACTTGAATGGAAGTTTCTTCGTTGCCAAGGTGTAGTACAAAGGTGTTACGATGAATCCATGAATTATCAGACCGGCCATCACAGTCATGAAGTACATTCCCAGTTGTCCGACAAGCGTTTCGAAGCTATCCATATCCAGGACTTTTCCTGCGATTAGGAACAGCACGCCCAGTGGGGAGATCCTGAAATAAAATTCAAAGTAAGTATATTACAGACTACATTGAACATTAATATTGATAAGTTTTCAATTTCACTTGAAATTTGAACGTAAACATTTGTTTGACTGAAAAAGTACACAAATAAATTGCAGAAAAATTCATATATTTAAACTCGGAAAGCGCAATGCCAAGATACATATATTTAACTTTCTCATAGAGGCAATTGATCATTTACGATCGCAAAAAGCTTACGGGTATATTTGTTTTTTGGTTTACCTGATATCGAAGGAGTGAATTATCGAATCCCGACCGTCTTCAATCCAAATTGAACTTCACATGAAAGTCAAATTACATATTTATACATTTTCAAAGATGACTCAAATTTTTGTGTAAAGAAGTTTTATCAGTAGGTAGGCAATTCCACATCGAGTGGGCCTGGTTTGTGTAGACTGATCTGAAAGACTTGTCCAATGTAATTGTTTAAACGTGTTTTATTTCTCAATGTGAGCACTCACCGTAATTTCTAACCAAATAGCTGCGATCTGCGATTTTTCACTACCATTTTCCTTTTCACCACTTTAACCCTGAAAAATTTATTATGTTTCATTGTCTCTTAATCATGAATTGCTATTTAAAACGATTTCGAAATACGTTAATCGCATAGGAAATTATGCAAGTAATCCGAATATGCTTACGATGTTTTGATTGTATTCTTCCTTTGTCGGGAAATGAAAAAAATCCAAGATTGCCATTTATTCGAACTTAAAGATCTCAAAAAGTACATATCGTTTTTTTATTTTATATTGGCTCAAAAATATCCTTTTTCTATCTACTTTTTGGAACAATTTTCATTTCTTTGGGTATCGGCGTGTTTCTAGTTGAAAACGCAAACTAAAAATAAGAGATTTAATGCATCATGAGTCATTGGTTTTTTCCCTCCACAAACGTCCGCTACCGAGAAAGTACGGTTCTACGGAAAATTTTTTGAGATAAAACTGTATTCACGCATTTATTTCACGAGCACTTATCTGCAAGCGAAATTATATCTACAAAATCTTCCACTAACAAAACGTTTGTGCTGCGGGGGAAGCCAGAAGTAGCCTACACGAAGATTCGTGTAGTTTCGTAGTGGACGACTACTGAAGAGTTAATGAATCTATTTGCCGAAGAAATGAATATTTTTCTAAATTGTAGAAAAAGGAAATCTTTGAACCCCTCCCCCCCAAAAAGATATAAAGTGAGATATTTAAGTTTGAAAAATATAAATTTTATCTTGATTTTTTAAATTTACCGCCAAAGGGAGTATCTCTTAAACTAGCTTATCAAATAAAATAAGAATAAATTTATTACTTGCCGAGAATTCGCTCTGTTTTCGGAGAAGCGTGTGATTTCTTTGTTACGACCGCGGTCTTTGGAGTTCACCATATTTTCGTTGGTCCTTGATTTGCAAACGAGGATGCTGTGGTAGCCAACGGTTTTCATTTTATCATAAAATAGCGAAGTATTGTGAAGACTGAAAAAGGTTTTTTGAGAAAGTATGTGGAATGGTTTTGCACCAATGGCTAATTTCTCAATAGCATTCAGTCAATATATGCAATACATTCGGGAACAACATAGTTGGCGGTGCGTAAAAGTAAACAAAACGTTATTGTATCTTTCAGTTGCTTTGGTATTTATTTTCTAATACATAGAGATGAATATTATTAATTAATATTTGGTGGTTTGAGAGAAACATTCGTTCTCCGCTCACGTATCCTGTGAGGGGCAAATCGTTCGCAGCCGCAGATCCTCGTATAGGTCTTGCACGACACATTTTCCTACTAATTGGATCTCAATTGTCGATAATATAAAATAGTTATATCAATATTTCATTCAGTAATGAGGAACTTGAAAGGATTGGAGTACATTATTGTTTGTAGTATAAGAAGAGCTTTACCAGATAACCCAGTTGGTGATAATCATCATGGCTGCACCCAAAGCAGTGAAGAAATTCAGCAGAGGCTTGCCAGCTTCTCCCATTTTGCTCAACGTGATACCTAGTACGACAGCGAAAACTACGAGGCCCATGATGTTCATGCTGTCTGTCCATTTGTTTGTTATTTGCCATGAAGTCAGTGAAGAATTTTCTGGAACAAAATAATTGCTTTGCAACAGAATACTGATACAAATTATGAGGGTCTCTCGAGCTTAATCTGAACAAATATAATGGTTTACCGTGGGAATCTGATTTTTTTACACATCAACTTAATTTTTTTAAAGTGTGGTCGTATACTTGGGACGAGGCAGTCATTAAAACTGGAGAACTTACCTCTGCCGTCCTGAGGCTCGATCAGAACGGTTTGGTACTGAAATAAGAAAAATGGTTCATATTAATTATAATTTGTTCTTGTGATTATAACAAAACTAATAACTGAGTCTAAAGTGTTATAAACGTGAATATAAAGAATATGGTGCGGGAAACAAAATAGGAAGTACAGGAAATACGCTTGAGGCAGTATTAGACTACCTCCCGCTCTCCTTCTCTCCCTATCATCTTACCTCAGAGGCGGATTTAGGCAAAGGCAAGGGGCCGAGGGGCGCAAGATTTCGGGGACACCAAAAGAGAATAGCGGAAAAATGATTACATTTGAAAAACAGTTTGTTTTCTAAATATATGTTGCTTTTTTAATGTTCTCTAAAAATTATTTTCAAGATTTTCGTTGGATGAGCAAAGATTTCTTACGAATCTAAAACTAATTTAGAAGGACTTTTAGATAGATTTATTTTAGATTTTTATGTAGTTATATTGTTTATATTACTTTGTACCTTATAATAATAAATGAACAAAAATGTATAATTATTACTTTGTTTATACATGGTATAAATAATATATAAAAACGTAAATGTATATAAAATCTTCTCTCTAAGGACGCTATATTTACTACTGCTTGGGGGCGCAAAACTTTTAAATCCACCTCTGCCTTACCTACCTCCTCATCTACCAACCTACAGGGAAGGGCTTAATGGAGCACGGTGATAAATTTTTATTAACGCGCAAATACATTTCTTGTTACAAAACACTAAGATTGTCATTTTTGACCCGTTTGGACTGACTCGTAGTCGCAATGGCCAAAATACTGTTTTTCTTAAAAATTAAGATTTCAGGACGCACAAACACTATATGAATTTTGTAGGCCCAAAATTCGAGTCTTCAAAATTTCGAGTCCAAAACAATTTTCTAATTCTTCTCGGTCCCTTTCAGTATCTCAGAATTGATATAACATTTTAAACTTTAAAATTTTATACCTCTATAACTATAAGAGCAAGTTGAGAGTCACTTCATTTGTTACTGTTTCCACAAGATTCTCAAACGCTAATTGCCTCTTTGGTTTTCAGCTCGAAAAATTCGGAAACGGGGTATCACCCTCGAATGAATACAATAGCCATGTCCAATGGAAAAGGGCAAATACCCTGAGAATAGTTCAAGAAGGGAAGACAGCGTCCACGAACGTCTATAGAGTGGCAGTGGACAGCGGGCGACGCAGGGTGGGGGCTGTCGCGACTTACGTCCTAAATGCCGTTTATGACTGACTTCCCCGCAGGAGACCTGCAGGAAGAGCCTCGTTGGGCGCTGCCACGTGCCGACTAAGCGCGTGGAGGCTCGCAGCCCAACCATCGTCACTGCGATGGGGCACACTACATTGCCCGACATCTCATTTGAAGTCTAAGGGAGTTATACCTCCTGATTCTCATTTACTTACTAAATCATATCTTCTTATTCGGATTTCCGTTAGGTACCTTCATGGGTATTGATGAGATGGTATCCAAAGTGTGAGGTAGATTATTGTCCCCTCGTGGTCATTCGCAGATTTTAAGAGTTTTTTTGGCAGTAGATTTTTTTTGTTTTGAAACGGAAGTAAGATAACCTCGAGAAAACCACTCAGTTACTGATTCATTTATGTCTTTGCCATTCCAATTTATTAGGATTTTCCCCTCAAATATGTTCCTAAAAATATAGAAAATGTATTTTACGTCTAATTTGAAATTTTCCAATTCTCATTGCGTGTTATACAGCTCGTATCAACTTGCCGTTTCCACTTCATTTAAATCCTCACTCTAGAAACATACAACTTTTCTTCATGATTTACCTTATTCATTATCTTGACTTAATTCCCAGCGTTCGTCGGGAAAAGTTAAAAAAGAACGGTTGTTTTTACATACACGCCTATTATAAACACAATAAAATCTGCTTATTTCTTTTGTCAGGAAACTTCATTCTGTTAATGTTCAAGTCAGTATAAAAAACTAAATAATACTACCGTATAAACCAAAGCATTCGTCACAGTACATTGAATCTCATGAGCTCTTAAACTTAACACAACGATCGCGCGAACAGAAAACGGGTAGGCCTCCATACAGTTGTTCATTTTCCTGCCACCAGATCGCGTGTCGAAATTTTGACTTTTCCAATACTATCAAGTCAGAGGAGGAAAAAGTATCTATCCCAAGACCATCAAGTTAGGGAAGGAAAAAGACCCGAATGATTGATGTTGGACAAGCAGTCAGCAAGGACTAACACCAATCACGACAACAATGGAACCTGCACCTCAAACCATCCTGACATTCTCGTTCTGCAAGTGCAAGAGAAGGTGCGCTGAAGGATGCACTTGCAGGATGTACTAGATGCTCCGTTTGTACAAATTTTGCGCTTGCAAGTCATGCGAAAATGTCCCTACTATCCAAATTGAGAAGATAACTGATCGGAAGATATCCAGGGAAATATCTTCGGCCCTCTCATGTGTGTCGACTTCAGATTTCATACTTCTGAGGTATTTGTTTACCGAACATAGTATTATCAAAGTTGCTTCAGTGTTTTCATTAATACTAGTTATCACAATTTAGTATTTGCTATTTAGCTCATTAATACTAGTATTTGCTACTAATTATTGCTAGTCAGCATTGCTAGTTCCTCTTACGTGTATTAATAGCTTAAATGTTTGAGAAGATTGGAAAAGTTGGTTGAATTCCTCCAATAAGAAAATTTCCTAGCACATATGCTCATGAAATGTTTCTCGGTTTTCACAATGTGTGGCTTTTACATTATCTCTGATGTTACCTAAGGTATATATTATATTGCCGGGGGTTATTGGTCTCGAGTTCCAAAAACAAATATAATAAATAACATGATAAAACTACAGACTATGCTTGAGAGGTAGCCTATTTCGGGTATAATTAATTTTGGAAATATGTTCATTTAATGCAGAATCCCAAAGTTTTGCTGACTTAACGTAAAAATAAATTACTTTATTATCATAGTAAAATATGAACTTCAGGAGTATTGGCATCGATGCTGATACCTACCTGCTGCATGCATGCCTGCACTAAGTTTGGCGGGAACATATTTCTGAAAAAGAACAGAGACAAATAAAGCGATATTCGTCTGATTTTAATAAGATCACTTCATGCAAATGATAGAGGCTCCGAGAATGATATATAATAGTTTACTCTTAGATGACCGATGACAAGTATGGTTGCTCCGTAAGGGGACCCGCTGCTCACACACGTATCAACAAGCTACAAACATAGCAATAACGCCACTCTCGCAACATCCTTTAGAATAGTTTATTACCAATTTATTTATCTATACCATGTACTACGCATTTCTCCGCTTTCAACTTTCATACCACATTATGCCATAATATTTTACAATCGTCCCCAAAATATCGCGGCAGCAATCTACTTCCGACATGAAAAACAACTCCTCCACGCTAAAAGAATCAGAAGACCTGGAAAATATTTTGACGCGACATGGACATTATATAAAATACTACTCAGTCGACGTATGGGACTCGCCGAACAATTTATTATTATGCATTAAACACTTCTGTATTCTTAATGTATTCACAAAAAACTGTAATTGCCATTCTAAATTAAAATATTACTCATATTCTGTAGCATAGAGTCCCAGGTTCAAGATCTAAATAATTAAAAAAGTAATGGTTACCTGCAACCGGCCCAAGTTATCATATCGCTCACTACAGCGCTCGTTCCAAGAATTTACTTCCAGTAATCAGACACTGAAATTTTTAAAATGACGTTTATTCAAGAATATACGAAATCTGCTCAAAAATGATGAAAATGAAACCAATCTTGATTATGTTATATTTTACGCCCTACAAATTTGAAACTACGTTGGCAATCGATGCAAGATTTCATTGATAGGTTATTCTGTACTCACTTATACTCTAAAAGTTGAAATATATGTGTTCGGTATATTTGTTTTTAATTTTCTGAAAATATTTCAAATATTCTTAAATAAACGTAAAATTTTGGTTTATTCAAGAAGTTCTCTGACTGTCATAAGCAGTAGTTGGAACAGTTGTGCCCAGGAGCACTGCGATAAGATAAAAGGTCGGCCGCAGGCTGCCATCGTTCGCGTCTTATCGGCCAACTAAAAGTATTCGGAGTATAGGTGTTATTTCTGAAGAAAAATATTGTTCATACTCATTTCCAAATGGCATTTGATTGAATAATACCTGTCACATATTTTATTTCAAAAAATAGTGAAGCAGGCTCATGGATTGAATATCTCTTGGATGTTAATGATTTACGCTAAGTATATAAATATACTTCAATTAATAGTGGTTAGAAGTTACAATCCTTTGAAGAGTTTCTGCCTCGTTTGGAACGGTTAGAAGAAGTAGGAAAAAGTTCATTGCAAAATAAATATTTTCAATGTCTTTCAGCTACTTCAGAGTGATGACCTAACTTAGATATATGAATATACTGCAGAAACAATCACAGAACATTATTTGTAGTAATCTCACGATTATTGTTTACTCTTATTGTTCAATTTTTGGGGGAAAATTGTTCCCTTTTTTTCAGAAGGGGCCATCGCCATCTCTGGAACCACCAGTGAGTTGTGTCGCTCCACCAGCTAAAAGAATATGCGAGAATTGATTTCATTAGTTCAAAATTCAGAAACGCCGATTTCCTAGACATGCCATTGTTGTAGCAAATGAGAGATATACTTGATTGACTGTCAATCACAGATTTTCTCCATTAGGATCTGCTGTATAAAGCTGCTTCCCTAAAGTCATAAATGAACAATGACTCCTCACCATAGGTGCAACATTTCACAAAAGTTGTTTTCCAGATTGTGTGATTCTTAACTTAGATAACAAACAATTCGGCGGAAATATAATTAATTATCATTTTAAGAAAATTCCACGTAATATTTTCGGGTTATTAATCGAAAGGTATTTACCTTAAAAAATCTAAATTCTGAAGAACCAACAATGTAATTTTCCGCACACAATACATATTGTATGGAGTCCGACTAAGGTCGTGTGGTATATTTAACTATGGCATTATTTTCTTGTAATGTACGAATGACTTGACAAAGACACGCTGTAACATTTCAGTTCCAAAAATGTCCCCACGTGACGCCCTTGTATCGACATATATATCGTGGATGCTGGACCATCGTCGATTTTATTGTTATAGAATGAAGAAGTAGAAGTATACGTCTAAATGAAGTTCGATCTGGAAGGGCGACACGAACGCTTGTTGTCTGTAGCATCGGATTCACTCACCTTACTAGATCCATGAGCGTGTCGGCAGTGAGGATGTTCCTGGAAGTGTTGCTGCTCTGTGGCTCATCGGAATGCTCGTAGCTCCGGCCCGGTCGGATAGTAACGCACAGGATGATGCCTAGGACGACGGCTGACACCGTCGTGGCCATGTAATAGGCGACAGCTCGCCCTCCGATCTTGCCAGACACAGACATGTCCAGAGAGCCGATGGCCGTGATGATGGACGACACGATCAGCGGCAGGATGAGTGACTTCAACATCTGCAGAAATATGTCGCCGGCGAAGGTAACGTACATGACCTCTCTGGGAGGCCATTTTTCGCTCCGTGAACTTCGCAGGATCACGCCCAAGACAACGCCAGAGATCACGCCCAGCAGAGTCAACAGAGTGAGCAGGTTGTCGCACAGGCAGTGGCGCGTGCGCTGGCCCCTGGTGCGTGCGCCTCCGTCGGCGCCGCCTGCGCCGTCCGCTCTCGGCATGGTGCTGCCGCGACGAGATGGGGCTTCGCCCTCCGACAGTGGACTCCTGCACACACGTGCAAAGTCTCACTATTCTGTGCCATTTTGTTTCAAAACAAACATCATTCTTGCGAGAAATAAAACAACACCATGCATTTGTATAATCAGTCTCGTGCTGTTAAATAACAAACATTGGAAAATCAATACGAAACATTGGATGTTCAATATTCGCACAGAAGTCGGATAAATTTCCTTGCTTTCCTTAGTTTAATGAACAAAATCATCCTACACTAACATATTAGATGGTTCAATGTACATTATATGAGAAAGTAAATTTGTTGCTCATAAAAATTAATATATACTGTCTAGTTGGGTCATATTGAATACGGATTTGTACAAGTGAAATACGAACTGATAAATTATGTTACGTTGAATGAAAATGGGAGACGGGACTGGGGTTCGAACCCGGGACCTTGAGCTCAGCGCGCTCATGGGCTTACCGAATGCGCCATCCCGTTCGCCTCCTAGGCCCGTCTACCATGCTCATTCAACTTGTGAAACCCAAAGACCTCTGAGGTGGTCTCGTAGAGACTAAACTCCTCATATGAGGCGACTCCCTTAGGAAGTACTATATTTGGGTAGTATTTTTCCATTTCTGGTTCACAAACGTAGAAATATAAGAGATTTCTATGTTTACGAACTGATAACTCTGTTCCTGACGAAAACGTACTAAGTGTTATGAGAATTACGACTATCAAGATTCTAGTCTTCAGTTTCTCATTAGTCTAGTACCTCTATTACACCTACAAATATTTCTTAATATTACAAATCTTATTCACTAAAATCATTCCGAGATTAATATTTCCTGTCATATTTTATGATATTACGAGGTTCAGGTCATCTGGACTTTTACCTAACGACATGATTTGGGCAACGGAATGAGGGTGGAGAGGTGTGAGATGGTTGGGGAATATCAGGTACCGAACCGTCATTAGTCAGGAGTAGGTGAGGGAAATTCCAGCTGAGAACTTCACTTAGTTCGACAGAGCGGGAAATCCAACTCGCTCTTTTCTGGTCAGCAGCACCTAGGGAAAAATAGCTCCCATTTACAGCATGCCAAGATGTATGGTTTGTTCTTTTAAGTTGTCTACTGCACTTTCATTTCACCATAGCACTTACTGCGAATTAAGATTTAAGCACGAAATTATTTACGTGTACTTCGGAACTTAAATTTCAGCATGGCACGTCATAGTAGTTAACCACGACAATGATTGGACTTCTTAACATCGGCTTACACAGTGAGAGCGCCATGTTAACAGCCTTTCATGCGGAAAGTAACGAGATCAAATACGGGCTTGGAACCAGAACCAAGAACCAAGAACCGATTCAGAATCCTTATTTATCTGGAACCTGAACCAATACAGGAAATGTAATTTAAAAACATTCTAGAACCTGCGAAACCGGAATAAAAATTAGGTTTTGCGATTCCGGTCACGTTGATTTTACTTATAATTAAAAGCTCAATCAAATTTTAAGTGCCTTAAATTTAGTTGAATCTTTATTGCATTTGTTACAACGAGAGCATTTCATTGATAATGATAGATACTATAGGAGTGTTTCGACAAAATTTAACCATAAACAAGATTGAATGTTCATCATGTAGGTATTCTAAGCAACTTTTGTAAGTTGGCTTCCAGTGAATGGAAGACAATAGTTGGCTTCTCCGATAGGTCTTGAGCTGTCCACACGATGCAACGCATTGGCGCGGCCAGTACAGTCGTAGTAGCTGACACAGGATGTGACACGACGCTAGTTCTCCAGTAATGCTGTTTCAAGTGGTGGAGGGGGAGGCAGTGGGAGGTATTGGACGCCAATAGTTGGCTTGAATGTACTCCGCAGGACTACTCATTGGCATGCCAGTTGTCAAGGTTATTGGCTTCAAAAATCAAGCCAGTGGTGTCCACACGACGCCAACTATTGTCTTACAGTCATCGAAGGCCAACTATTGGTTTGCTTATTGGCATCGTGAACACGCGGCATATAGGCTACAATTCGCATGAGATTACCTTTTCCCCTCCATCTACCTCCCCCCATCTTCGCCCAGAACGTCACAAACTCGCCGCTTGGCCACATTGAACAGGTGACGTCACTCCAAGCTATCTGATGCGGCGCAGTTAACCAAGGTCATAATAAAAGTGAGGATTTCCTGACGTCGAAATAAAAGTTAAATGCACAAGAATATTTTCCTCACATTACGTGCTAGTAAAACAACAAATATTGTGACCATACAGTGACAAGCCAGTATTTTATAATACTAAAATTTTGTAGCTCCATAATAGTGTAAATGATTTCTGAAGAAATACATAAGTTGAAACACCTGTATCACGACATTTAGGGACAATTCCACGTCAAGTAGACCTGGGTTATATAGACTGGTCTGAAAAACTAGTAGCAAACATAATATTTTACGTCTGGAACTAAGCTCTTATCCTAATATTTAACCCACAAAATGCGATTTGGGATTTTTCACAATCCTTTTCCTTTTTATAAATTACGAAATTATCAATATTACTTTTATTACCTCTGAATCACGAATATCTATTTAAAAATATTTTAAATATGTTTATCTCAGTGTAAAATTCGCGAGTAACCCAAATATTTTAATAGTCTTTTCAATGAATCCTGCCTTCGATGGAAATTAAAAAAACTCTTCTTCGCATTTAAATATCTCAAAACACACCTTACACATTTTCTTCTTTTTTTTCGACTTAAAAATGTTCTTAAATTTATTTTTTGAAAAAAAAATTCTTCGGATAACGGTGTGTTTCAGGTTGAAAATTCAATAAAACTAGCGGTTTTATGCACCACTTAATCATAATTTTTTGATATTTCATACCATAAGAGAAACGCATTTCCTTCTCTTTTGAGAAAGTGCGGTTTAACTTGTTTCATTTTCCCCTTATTTCAATTGAACCTCATTGTTACCTTATATAAAAAGATATCAGATGAACCAAAATTGTTGTTCATATAATACAATTGATAGTGTACATGAACTGAGAAAAAACCACAATGCCGAGCATTTTGGTTGGTATTCCATTAAGGTCTAGATATTCGTGAGAGAGATTTCTCCTTTCAATCATTTATTATCCCACCATTATTTCTTACTTCATCCATGCATATGCAAATGCCAAGAAGTGTGACCGGCTTTACACAATTACTTTATCGACACAATCACGTCCACCAGAAGCTCATCTCGAAATTTATCATGGGAGAAAGTCTATCTATCTATCTATCTATCTAACTAATCTATCTATCTAATCTATCTATCGTATCTATCTATTATATCTATATATCTATTATATCTATCTATTATATCTATCTATCTATTATATCTATCTATCTATTATATCTATCTATCTATCTATTACATCTATCTATCTATTATATCTATCTATCTATTATATCTATCTATTATATCTATCTATCTATTATATCTATCTATTATATCTATCTATTATATCTATCTATCTATTATATCTATCTATTATATCTATCTATCTATCTATTATATCTATCTATTATATCTATCTATCTATCTATTATATCTATCTATCTATTATATCTATCTATCTATTATATCTATCTATCTATCTATTATATCTATCTATCTATTATATCTATCTATCTATTATATCTATCTATCTATTATATCTATCTATCTATTATATCTATCTATCTATCTATTATGTCTATCTATCTATTTTATCTATCTATCTATTTTATCTATCTATCTATTATATCTATCTCTATCTATTATATCTATCTCTATCTATTATATCTATATCTATCTATATCTTACACTTGTGTACATGTATGAGAGACTTGTCTGAGATACATGTCAATTTGCATGAGCTAGTGCCATATAGTTACTCTGACGCGTCGCGCGACAGGACCTCAGGCAAATTCTGATACATCTTGAATTTTACCGAGATCGGAGGAACAGCGTCTAGATAGGATATCCAGTTTTCCTTCGATATGGAATAAGATACTAGTATTTTTTGTGTGGGATGTCTGCCGTGTATTAGATAAACTGATATTAAATAAACTTGAAAAATATTAAATCGTCGAAACATTTACCAAAAATAACAAGGCAAAGATGTTAATTAATATTTGTGAAGTGGAATTTCACTTGTTGAATACTCATTGTAAAATAACATATTGAATGGAGAGTTAATTAACAAGATTTAAAAGCTAGTTTACTCTTTTGTTACATTACAATAGCTACTCTGGCAGATCATTCTAAACTCTTTCAAAACGTCCATGATATTTTTATGAATCTCAGCGAAATGTTGTACACATTATTTTTCCCTTTCATATGCGAGTGAGATTTCCCATTTCGAATATTTTCTGTGATTATACGACAAGAGAGGTCGGAACAACACATGTTGATTTGAAAATCTCTAAGTTTCTTGCTTTCCTTCTTCATAAAATTGAAAGTCATACGTAATTCTGTAAGAAATTTATTCGAAATGCATTGCGAACATTAAAGTCCACTAAGAAAGGCAGTTATATTAAATGAAGGTCACTAGGAATCGAACTGTGAGGAAAATATTTGTCTAAGGAAACAGTTTCGGGATAAGTGCAGAGCAGCGTAGGTTAAACGCTCCAGTGCTCGACGTTCTACGCTTAAAATCTTATTTATTTGCTCATATTTTTGTTATTTGTTGAAATTGGAAATTGTAATTTAGTTTTCTTTTTCTTCATCATACCCATTTTTAGTTTTGATAGTTTCCAAAATTGAAACTAAAACAATACATTTTCCCTTGTTTTTGCATCAGTCATCGACACTGTCGAAAGGGAATGAGCCAGTTGCTGACAGGTATTTGAACTCGAAACCGAGATAAGAACCCTCATAAACTCTCAATAATTTAGTTTATCCCATGTTAAATTAGCTATCAACAGTATTAGAGAAACATCTTACACATTTGTACTTTAAAAAGCTCTGCTTACCAAATTTTTGGGGTTGGTAAATGAAATTCTGAATGTGTTTTATAATTTTTACATTATATAAAGTTTTCATTAAATAATGCATAATTTTCACATCATATAACGCTTTCAACATCTTTACATAGTCATACTGAAGTTATAATTTGTCCATCCCACCTTCTATGACCAAAACGAAAATTAAAATAAGTTTTAGTAGCCGACACTAACTGAGATAGTCTTCGACAACACCCTGTCGTCTTATAAACAAAGGCTCTTTACCAAAGAAAACTACCCATAGCTAATTTGTTACTTGTGGTACCACTTGGTTATTGTTTTTACTGATAATACTGAGAGTTTATAAGCAGCTTTTTGTTAATAAGGTGTGAGAGGGTGTCGACTACTTGAGCGCATCGAGATCGTAAGATGCATCAAAAGTCGACTGGGTGTTGAACTCTAACTCTGCAAATATGTGGAAAAAGGGTTCTTTTAGTCGACATCCTCGCACCACTAATTAACCACAGAAATCCAAAAACAAAATCTGCTTTTCATGAGAAAGCATCCTTATTTTTTTAGATAAAAGAGGATTTTTTACGATTGATAATATGTCGATGGAAAATCTAAGTTAAATCTAACGTCTCTTAGCAGCAACACATTGCATTACCGTCACTGACGAATAGCCTAAAATGCTGTTTCAAGGATGTCATTTAATACATTATTTCTGCCATACACTGCATAAAAAGCCTCTTTTCTGATTTCGAAGGAATTGAATATTGTGTTAATATTAAAGCCGGAATGAAAAAGTACTCTGAAACCTTATTCCTAAGACCCGAGATGTCGAGCACTGAAGCACTGTGGAGACATCTACCCTTCTCAATTCCATGCCAAGGTTGATCCCGAAATTTACTCAGCACGGTTTAATATACAATGTATTTGAATCAATTTTCTCGTTAGAGAAAAGACTCCTTGAATATTTTGTAGATTCTCTGATTTTTTCTTTTTTCGCGAAATCTTATAAAAATGATCTTTAGCTTGCAGAAAATATGAACTAATTTCTCAATAATACGTAATAGAATGTAGTTCGACAATGTCAAATTATAAAAGGGGATACAAGAGATTTTATGTTGGTGAAGGTCTACTGATAACCGAATTCATAAACGAAAAGCACTTACTGGAAAATACTTGGACTGGAGTGCGAGGTGAGACTCCAAAGCATTGGTCGAAAAGGTGAGGTGGCACCAATCACCGATTGTGAAGTACTGAAGGCACTGACGTGTATTCACCTCGCTTGCACGGTGCTGCACCCTGGGATTATCCCTCCGGAACTATTTTCACGTGAGTTCTACTGGTGTTCGCGCGCGCGATTTTCCGTGAAATTTCTTTCTTTAAGAGCGAGGATGGAAAACAATGAAATCTTTATTGCAATTAATTCCTATAACGATTGGATTAAGCAGACATTGATGAGTTTCATTTAATAATTAAAATTAAATTCATGAGCAAAACAATACAACACAAAACTGTCGGGTATTAATTTTTAACGCGTCTTCAACTCGCACCAAAACCTGTCATTTCGTATGAATTCTTAAATCGAACTTGTTATCTCTGTCTTCTAGATCTGGTGATTCTCTGCAAATTTACTGCAAATTAAATACACGTTGTATCTTTTCTTTTGCTTCTCCGAGTTCAGAGGATTTATTTATCAAAATAATGTTTTCATTTTTGTAAGTGTTTATACGTACATTTGAATGCCGTTATTCTTTTACAGTATAGTTGAAATTCGTTCTGGCCAGTAAACAACCACAATATGTAGTCAAAAATACCCATTATAAGACGAAAGTCGATATGCCAAGCTCTTTTGTGCTCTATATTTATACGAGAGTCGTTCAAGTTTATTTGCTTATTCGAGGAAATTAACTGCTCAGGGTTTTTAGAAGTTCCTGTCAACCTAATTGCTAAAAGAGACGAGTAAAATCATTCGGAGCACTTCACGTATCACTTAATATGTAATGTGAAACTAGAGAGCTTTTCCCTAACACTCATCAAGGAAAGAACAAAGACAATTCGTCAAAACAGCCTTCCAGAGTAATTTGTGACTGCGTAATAAATATTAGGGTGGAACTCTGTGCAAAAACGAGGACATGATAAGTGTTCTGTACGTGCATTCACTCCTTGAAAATTATTTTATGTAATTAGTAGATAACTTATAAAGATTAACATGTGCAACATGATGTAAACATAACTCCTCGAGCCACTAAGTGGGGTCAATTGGGGCACGTTAGTGCGACCGTCATCCGCCCAGTTCCGCGGGGACAATTCCCTTGGGCCAAGGGCTCCGGACCGCCTCCCGCACCCACCCCCAACGTATGTGGAAATTGAGATGTACAGGTGATTGCTTTATTTATGCGTCAAACAAGTTGCAGGATAGAAATCTCAAACTAAGAAATGAAATTCCTCTCCAATCGGAGTATAAATTCGAATGCCTATCATTCTCGGTAATGAAATATCATTTCCAATTCTAAGTTTTAAAAAAAGCCATAAATACTTGAAAAATATCGTTTTGGATAACTGTTAAATATATTTCTAAAATCTATAAAATTTTGTGTTTTCAATGATAACCCAAGCGCTTTCAAAACTTACACAAAAATTGTAATAAAACCACAAAAGCTATGTCAATAAATTCAAAATAATATCTCTCTAAAATCTCTTTTAAAGGAAAACAACACCTACATTTCCGTAAAATTTCACGTTATTGTAATCTGTAATTTATCAATGTAGTAATAAAAACAATTTTCGCTGTCGTCTCATGCTTGAAATCTATGTGAACCAAAATTTTCAAATTCATCATTCAGAAAAAAAAAACAAGTGAATGGTTTTTGAAGGGCATAGTTCATCACCAATCGGAGAAGACCAATGAACAGGAAAATGAACACCATTTTTAGATGGCCTCTGCTCTCGCCAGTGGGAATTGAAGTGCCGAGAAAGGAGGAGCAACAGCAACATGGCCAGCGTAATGGATCCAGTAGTAAGTAATTAATGCCTCTAACAATGTGTAATAGAAAGGTTTATTCTGAAGAATGGCCATTTACTTCCTGCTAATGGTCTCCAATTGATTCAAATCTTAATTATGTATATATTAGTCAAAGTGTTCACGGAATTCTGGGTCTTTTGCCTTATTGTGACCATGCGACACCGCTAAAACAACTCCAAAGAATTTCTTATCCAATTAACAATTTGATGTGCGTGGAGATAAGTGTTCTAATAGCAAAGATTCATCGAAGTATAAATCGACAACTTCCAAATTTTTGACGCAATTTTTTCAAAATTTCGATTAATTACGTTATTGAATTATGAAGTAAATTATGTTACATTAAAGGAACGCCATCGATAAATGAACATGTTGACCTAACAAGGCATTTGATGCGAAAGTTATTCACATATCACTGTGACAAGTAAAAATTAACATGTAATGGGACAGATGCATTATGTTTAGGTGTACGTTTATTATTATTATTATTATTATTATTATTATTATTATTATATTTCATTAATACATCTCAGCTTCTGCTGGTATAAATAAGGTACGGATACAAATCAAGCACACTTATTAACTCTTGGCTAAAGAATTTACGCACTATTCGTGTCGTATTCAAAATAGCTGCCTTCTGGAGAAGAATATACACTTCTCTCCTTATACCGAGGATCTTGAGACTCTCATGTAGGGCTTTAGGGATCACACCAGTTGTCGATAACACAATTGGTACAACATATACCTTACTAAGCTTCCACATCTTTTGAATTTCATCACTTAAATCAGCATATTTCCGTTTCTTCTCAGCTATGGTGTTTTGGATGTTGTGCGTATTAGGTACCGCTATGTCAATGAGATATGCAATTTTCAATTCCTTATCGCGCAGAACAATATCAGGTCTGTTATTAGGGATACATCTATCTGTTACAATTGACATGTCATAGTATAAAGATACCTTGTTGGAATCTAACACAGGGGTTACTTCATATTTAGAATAAGGCCTTTTATCCTACAGAAGTTTTGAATTTAACGCTATTTCTTGGTGGATAATAGCTACAATTTGATCATGACGATGTAAATACTCTGATTGACACAGGGTACTACAAGCGGACATAATATGCTGGATGGTTTCTGCTTTATCATTACATTTCCTGCATCTGTCGTCTTTCACACTAGGGTCCTTAATAATGTGTTTCAGGTAATTCTTGGTGTTAATAACTTGATCTTGGATGGCTATAAAGAAACATTCAGTCGCAGGAAAGAGATCCCCACATCTCAAACATGCGTTCGACGCTTCTTTGTCGACATATGTTTGGTCAAGGTCATGAGGGTGCCTTCTATGAAGAGCCATGCTTCGCCATCGATTATGTTTTTCATTTCTGCTTTGGATATGGCTATCCACATTATTTTCAGAAGGTTGAATTGATGACAGGTTTAAAGGCGTCAGTTTAAGATCTGCTTGACTTACACTTCGGTGCAGAGTTGACACTAGTTTCTTAAGGTGGAAATAATCTCTCAACTTCTGGACCTGCCTGTTATGTAGATTTTTAATATCGATTAACCCTCTTCCACCTTCTGCTCTTGGTATTGTTAACCTAAGTGTACTTGCCTTCGGGTGGTGCTTCCTGAATTTTGTCAATTCAACTCTTGTTTTTCTCATGATATTTTCCAGATCAGTATCTGACCATGATATGATACCAAATGAATATGTCAAAACAGGCACTGCAAATGTGTTGATTGCTTTAAATATATGTTTACTATTTAAGTCCGTTTGACATATTTTCCTCACTCTTAATAAGTAGTCTTTGGTAAGTGAATCTTTCACCTTTGTATGATTTATTTTCTTCCCTTGAAAGTATCCAAGGTATTATTATTATTATTATTATTATTATTATTATTATTATTATTATTATTATTATTGTAGCTTTAGGGATGGCAAACATCTAGGTCATTAGATCCCTAGGTTTACGATAATTAAGGGATTCGAAATCACGAAACGATAAAAAAGACATACTCGTTTCTTTGAGAAATACTTAGACTCGAGTGTTCCCGCTAGGTTGGGAAATAATAATTCGCTTTCCTGACTCGAAATGTATCAGGACTAAATTATTTTGGAATTTGAAATCCATCGGAAAGGTTAGAGCACTGACAAAAATGGACTACGGCCTAATACTCCAAAAATTTCCAGGAATATTGTAGTTTTAAATTGAGTTTCATTTGAGAGAGTTATGAGTTACCAATTTTTTCTTTTTATCGAGGTGGCAGAAAACATGTAGAACTTTCTCATGGTAATATTAATTGAAACAATCAACTATCGAATAATTACACTTTTCATCCATTGCCTTTTGAAGATATAGTGAATAAAGCTATTTCCATTCTAAAATCAGATACTTTCCTGCAAATGATTGGTGTTACGAGTAAATAAAAGTAATATATTTTACAGACTTTTAAAATCTGAAGTCTATTTGAATTATGAATTGACTCCAAACATTGGAGGAACAGAATTTTAAACAATATTTTGTGATTTTCAAAATTCCTTTACGAGACTGATCAAAAAAACTTGTTCGAAGTTCGTATTATACACCTGTCCCTTCAAAAGAATCATATCTGGAAGATTTATGTCAGGAATTAGGAAGGACAATTTCTGAAGTATCTTTTTTATTACACAGCACAATTTCATTCTTTTTTTAGCTCCATGTTCACTGAAGGAGGAATCTTGAAACGAAAATTGAAAAATTTAAATTAAAAAATTACGTTAAGGTTTGACTTTAGCTAATTTTGGACACTTACATCTCCTGTACAGATCATCCCATTTCGAATAATCGCTGAGCATAGAGTTGAGGGTTTGGATTCTGTATAAGGCGCTGTGGTTCGCGTAATGTTCGGGTGTCAGATGAGGGAAAATCAAAACTCATTGATTAAATATCATCTAATCTCTCTCACCAACAGTGCTACTCATCATCATCATCACCATCGTTCTGCACAGAATTAAGAATTATCTGCGAGAAGCGCACAAAAGGTTCACTTAAGTTCTCACCTGTTTCTTCATTGTTACGCTTTCCTAAAGAAACGTTTGACTTCTTGTTAGTAGGTTACGTGCAACGAATGCTTCGGTGTGTTACAGTCTTGAATTCAAATAATCCTTCGACATCATAGGGATTAATATTCTAGCACATTTAATAACAAAAAAAAATTCAACTTAAACATAAATAAATAATCATAAAAACAAAAACTCTGACAAATACAATATCAAAAGTTAAGTTTCTGGGAGAAATTTCTGAACCGTTCGAAATCAGAACTGGTGTCCAACATGCAGATGGATTATCCCCACTACTATTCAATCTAGTTATGGAAAAAAGTTATTCGCGAATGGAAAAGAGAAAGGAAAGGGATAAATATTGGCAGACTTCTCAAGAAGAAAGTTCACATTGATAGCTTAGCTTTTTCAGTCGACCTTGCAAACCTTTCTAACAACAGACAAGAAGCAATCCAGTCCATAGATAAACTGCATGAAATAGCTGCAAAGACCGGACTCCAAATTTCATTTGAGAAAACAAAGTATATGGAAGGAACTAAGTTAAGATTTGACAATCAACCGTTAATCACCAAATTCGGAAAAATCTTCCAAGTAGATAAATTCAAATATCTAGGCGAAATTATTTAACCAGCAGGGGTAAATCAGGAAGCTAACAAAGAAAGAACTGCTAAACTGCAAAGAGCTTACAAAATAACCTAGAACAGATACAACAAAAAATCTATATAAAAGACGTAAAATTACGACACTACAACACAGTCATCAAACCTGAAGCACTTTATGCATCCGAAACCCTGGTAATTGGCGGCAGGTCACAGATATAACACATCGAAAAACGAGAGAGGAATATTCTCAGAAAAAAGTGCGAAAATGGAATTTGGATGAGAAAGAAACCACACAAAATTATCAAGTCACGGAAAAGATCACGGATACAATTAGGAAGAGGCAATTAAATTTTTACGGACACCTACACAGAATGAATAACAACAGGCTGACAAAGAAAATTCTAAACCTGGCACTATCCCTGAAAATTCGCAACAATTGGTTAGTGGAAATACACGAAGATCTACAAAAAATTGGTATTGCCGAGGTAACCATTCAAGATAGGACAAAATTTAGAAGCTTAGTAAGCAACCATAAATTAGGAGAAAACGTAAAAGAAAATACACAGGATGGACAGAAAAACGTAGAAAGAAACACGATGAACGAATGAAGAGATTTTGGGAAGGAAAGAAGAATCATGGTGTTAAATAAGTTCAAACGCGCTCCTTAGTTGGGTACAACCAATCAAAAAAAAAAGATCATAAATAAAAGATATAAAGACTGTTCTGTAAATATGCCCATTTTTAATTTTGTAAGGGGTAGGAGTGAGGAGGGTAGTGGCTAGGAAATTTTTGTCAAAAGATTACTGTGGTAGTGGTTTATCAGTGAGGAAAATTTCAGGTTTTCCCTAATTTTCCCCCAATTTGATGATTTTGGGCCTTTATTGTCTGGACTACATTGAGTTCGATCGTCCTGTCCGACTAGAAAGACTCCGATTAGGGAAAAGTGGATCAGTATTCACGAACAAATAGAGTTTTGGGTCTCGTCTCTGTTCTGTATCCCTTATTCACAAGAATGTAATCACTAGCATAGAATGTACATAGACAATCTTCAATCAGTACATAATTTGCTGACCCTTCACAAACTATTGATGAAGCACGTGACTCCATTTAAAAATAGAAACACATGTTGTAGCATTTGAAATCATATTAAAGTTTCTGATTCTCCCTTTGATCACGAAGTTTGTGAGGGGCAGCCTATGTCAGTTGGTTCGAGTATGGAATGAGTGTGCGAAACGATTTTTAAATACAGCAGCTGTTGCCCTGGCATACATAATTACACACTTAAACATAGCTAAGAACTAGGTTGACTGTGTCGAAACTCAGCTGTGACATGTTGTGTCGAGGACAGGGGTGACAAAATGCAGAAAGCAGAAGAGCAGGGCGGAGGAGAGGATATTGACCGCGGCGGTGCCGGGAGTACCGATATCCGTCCGTTAATTGGTGCGCGGCACTCGGGAATTTTCTCCTTTCACTGCGCCGGCGCACGCGTCCTTTGACACTCGCGTGCGCCCTGTGAGCTCCGCAGAACCGTATGACCTTCACTCAGTCAGAGATTAGGTTTTCTTGTCAATTTTTGGTTTCATAGACCGAATTCCTTACAATGAACCATCTCACAATCCACAAGCACTCTTCTCGACCTCTGTCATCATGGTGGGGAAATATCCAATGAGGTAATAAAAATAAAGAAAAAAGTGCTATACCTAATTTCTATCGTTTTCCATTTTTAGTATTAAGTTCATTTTCGTAATCCCAATTAAAATCAATTAATTCTAAATTAATTACATATCTCAATCTATTTCGAATTTTTTGTTATATAATTAGCAGTTCCTTTCAGTTTACTTTTACTGCATAGAGTGGAGCCAACGCTATAGGTGAGACAACGTAACGTTTAATAATAAGTTATTGTTACATTTATTGTTAATAATTATAATGATTATTAATTTATTATTATTATTGGGCCTTTAGGACTCGCCAACTCTTTATACGAGCTCTCCATGTGTTAACAAGGACTTCACTTGTATTAGAAAATATACGAGGGAAATTTAAATATTGTGCTGCCATTGGTTCATTTTCGCGGTTTTGAACTCCATGTGTGTAAATCAAAATATGTTTGTAGTGTTTGATATATACGAGTATAATCGTCGAGTATATACGAGTATGATCGTATATAAAGGTATGATCGTCTCTATTCCAAGAATATTCGTATTAAAGACAAGTTATTGAGTTAACCAGTATACTAGGAATGAACGAGAAAGATGTCTTCACTATATTCAACTGAACAAGATGCTGAAAGGCGTCAATTAAAGATTAAAATAATACAATGGTGTGCATCTAAAGAATAGCATACTTTGTTTGAAAAGTTAGTTCTACTTATGTTATTTGTGTTGGAGAAAACACCTGCACTCCTTTATATTAATTTCAAAAATAAATAAATTTTTCTTGTTGTAGTTCAATATTGGAAAGGTCACAGCAACGGTGCTATGAATGAAACTCACAACTCTATTCTATGACACAGACAATGTGCCTCATTAAGAGAGTTCTATTCTTTGTTGGCTCGCTGAGAAAATAATAGAAATACGTTCACTCACAAGAGGAATATGAGGTCATGTTGTGACTTCGCGAAGAGAACCCTCTCTATGAAGGTCACTTGACTGGAAACCGTTTACGACGCAATATCTCCTTAGACGACTCAAAGGCATGGATAGCGGGAGGACTCCGAGCTGCATACAAATCTACAATCTCTACTAGGTATCATCGGGGGTTTGAACCCCCGTCACCGAAGGGAAAAGGCGAGCGATCTTATCACGGTTTGCCCATGGGGAGTAGAATAGAGAGACTGATGCCTGCAGGTGAAGGAATCAAATCCTGCGCGATCAAATCAAATTTAGTGTATCAATGAAAGCAAAATAGATCGGGAACAAGCGTACGTCGGCATAAAAAGTTTTCAATGCATTCTCGCGCCATGAGAGTATTTGTAGGTAAATCAAACGTATTGTTCTTTCTTATTCCAACCTGTAGAGTTCAACTAAACAAACTGTTTATTTTTATGTCGAAAAAATATAATTATCAAAATATTATTAATCTCAATCGAATGCTTTTTGTTTTACACCCCCGAAGAGCGTAAGTTATTAGACATGTTATTAAAACATATTTAAGATATCGCTAATTGGGAAAAAAACATGGCATGCTATTTTGCAAATTTTGAAAACGTCAAAGGTTTGCAGTGTTTCAACGAGTTTCATTTTTTCGAAATTAAATTATTTTCATAGACTGCATTGGCTCAGAACATTTTATTTGTGAAAAAGTTTATGCATTTTCGGTAATCCGTGAAGACGTGGGGTTGTGGTTTTCATTAAAATCTTTGTCGGAAAAGATATAAAGCTAAGGATTTTGAAAGGCTCTCGTTCAAACTAAATAAAATTAAGTATAAAATAACACAATAGAAGTATTAATATATTTACACACACCACCGATGTATTACCAAATATGGTAAATTATATAACATGAATAGGTGAAAAGTAATCATTCGTAAAACAAAGCGTTTTCTTTAGTTAAAATTTTTAATACATTTCAAAATGAAATGTGTATTTATGTTAACATGTTTTGAGATGATTCAAATTCGATGCATTCTTAAAAACTGAATTCATTGAAGCGTGACATCTTAATCTAAAAAAAGATTATTTTACATATATGCCCATATATTTTATAATAATGTTGCTCCGAGTTCTTAATTGAATAAATCGATGTACAAAAAACACTCTGTTCAATTTGATGCAATATTAATAGTTAAGATAAATAAATTATAACTTACAACCTTTTTTTGACAATCACGATATATTTTTATTGTGTTATTATACACTACGTGTCGACTCGTCGTAGACAGGTATATTTTTATAATGTTTGTTTCCGGCATATTTCAACGCCTACTTACGTGACTTTGAAGTATTTTCTTCATTCATGTTTGTCATTTTTTCGTGCGTGTAATTCTCATCTTGAGACTTTAACACATCAATTTAATTTGAGAAAAACTAGTGTTTGTGTTTTTGCTGACACCACAGTCTAAACATCATAATATATGAAGACCTTATAAAATAAAATTATCATTTCTAAGGTCAACAATCATTTAACTTTATAACTGATGAGTGCTAAAAATGTGTGTAATACATCATGTAGATTTTGAAACTTTAACAAATGCATCATAGAATACGTGTAATTTCTGAAATATATTGAAATACGTTTAGAAATATTTTATTTTTAAACCCTTTCTCGCAAGGTGTACAATATTATGTTTAGGTCTTTAACATTCTAAAGTTAATTGAGGTTGTAGGATGAACTGTATGGTGAAAGCTGTGTGTCAATTGAAGGATAGGAACAAAACGATGCGACTGTTCTCTGGTAATTTGTACGTCACATCTTACAGGTATTTTCAAATCGTTTATCACTAATGAGGACTATAAGTAGTTTTATGCAACTTTTCTGTAAAGTCTCAGTAAAGATGTAAGTTTGATCCATGGTCTGATCTGTCCAATTGATGAAGAATACACATATAAGGTTCCGCACGGACATTGCTAAAGCAGTTTGACATTTGGAGCTTGGTATTGGAATATTTGAAGTAACTAATGACATAATGAGCTGCTCAGAAGTTAGGATATTGCAGATAATAATTCCCAAGTTTAATTTTGATTCGTTAATTCGTCTTTTAGTTATCGAGAGGTAGCGGTAACACATGAATTTTCTTCAGTTTAGGTTTACCTCTTTAACATAATTAGGCATAGCCTTTTATCGAGACTTTTATTTATTTAATTGGAAAAATGGTTCTTGGAATAGGATTTCAGGTTGTCCGACCTTTTCATAAATTATGCCTTTTATCATTAAGTTTTTTTCTTTTAAAAGTATCTCTGAAATTAAATACTTCGCACATGTACAAGAATATGTAAATTAAACATTCAAATACATAATTGTTGTGAACATATTTTGATAAATAAAAATATGGTATGGGCGGAATGTTGCCTGATTATTAAACATTCTGGAAGAATATAGAAACACTCTTGAATATAGGAAATAAAATCTCGAAAATCAAGTGAAATTTACTCATGCCTATAGTGCCGATTCGAACTCTGTATTTATTGACAATGCAAAAGGAGCATTCCAGCTTTGCAAATAAATTCTTTAATGAAGGAGAGAAAAGTAGTCAATGACCGAATAGAATTTGAAACACATTATGACATTTCGTATACAATATACAATAAATTATAATATTCATTGAACACTTGAATGTCTTTACCTAAAATACTCTACGCATGCGCAATGCGAGGCGTAGGAAACTTTGAAGTCTTGAGAAGAGTAACTCTTAGTTGACTTAAGAAAGAACGATTTGTGGAAACTACGCGTATATATTAATGAATTGAACGAGATGTAATTACTTGGTAAAAAAAAGATGATTGATAAAATAGTGCTACCTGGCACACAACGCGTGACTCCCTCTCACAGAGGCGTGGAACCACTGTAGCGATAAAATCCAAAACTCCTTCCGACCCTTCACGTGGGGTTCCGTCCAGCCTCCTTTCTCCAACAACACCACGCACTATGAGCGCTCTTCTCTTCGCAACGCCTGATAAGCTGTAGGCCCCTATCGTGTTCTCGTGCCCGCGTCGCGTGACCAAAGGACTGCCTCCCCCGCCAAGCGGTCTACAACAACAGGAGGTGAGGGTATGATTGCCTGCGAGCGGAGGAGTGCCCGAGGGTCGGGTTTTCGCTGTTTTGGGCGTCGTGACAGCGTATAGCATATCGGGACGTTTGCTCTAATTGAGATAAGACAAGAGGCGCTGCGGCGGATAATTAATTAATGAGAGTTCGTGCCGTGTCTGTTATGCATCTGCTGAAAAGTTATCTCACCTCTTGAAACAATGTCTGGAAAGTTTGGTTTTCATATTGACACCCGTATGTTTTGATAATTACTTATGCACTCTTCATGAAAAAATGCAATCGAAGTGTTCGAAATGATAAGTTGTTTGTCGTTCTGTTTAAAGACCACTAAATTTCAGTTTTACTTCGTAAACAATGAAACTGTGATCTCTGTTTGCGGCATATCTTTCTTCATATCTCATTCTATATGCAGTTCTCGTTTCGCAAGTATTTCGAAGACTGGTCATTCAAATGTTGAAGGCCTTGATGAAGTACAGTTTAGATAAAATCTCCAAAATGTCGTCTATGCGAGACACTGTTCATCAAACTTAAATCAAAGTAGTTGATGTACTAAGTTTTTAATTATTCCAAGTACCTTTATTTGAGTAAAGAAGTTTATTTGTACACAATACAGTTTGTTTAAGGTCTTAAATATTTTCGCTTAGGATTTGTCTGAAATCAGAATCGAGATTTTGTTCAGAAAATGAATCCTTATAAAAGGGACGTGCTAAACTAATCATAATACAAATGTTAAGCTATAGGCAAATATTTGCTTTCAGTGTTACACTCTCCATCTGCTTAAATTGTGAAGTATTGTAGCAATCATTGGACTCGGGTGTTCAGTGGGACTAAATAATTCAAAGGTTTGTAATGGGCGAGTAATATGGTCGCTCCATCATTAGGAGATCGGAAAGATTCATTTGATGTGAGGACTGGAAGGTCCTAGACGTTCCCATTGACCAACTTTGCAACCTCAAACATTTGGCGATCAGTACAAGGTCGTTGCCAAACAATCCCTCGATTTTCCGTGATGCTAATAACAAGGGGAGGTCGCGACTCGGGAAATCGACTTCGGGATGAGACTTCATAGGATTGTAGTGCACCTTAAGGGTCAACGATTGTCAAAGTAAGAAAGCGTAAGAGCCAACCTGTTCCGAGAAAAAAACTCTCAGTTTTCGTCTCAACGTACATATTGAATATTTAATTTTCATAATCAATGTCGCAGTAGCGTAATCGGTCGCGTGTCTGTCCTCCATGCAAAGAGCTGGAATTTTGTTCTCCTTTGGACTAGTTTTTTTGTAAAAGTAATTTTTAATAATAATAATTTCATAAAAATAATTTCAGAATATTATAAATAAAAGTATTACCAAAATTATTAATAATTAAAAAAAATCATGTATGAGTTCTCCCCATACGAAATTATTTTCAAACAGCATGACTATTGCATTTTGGTAACTGTTATCCCATCTACATTGCTTCTTGCGATTGAAGCAGAAGATTCTGATGCGATCAAATAGTGTTCTTCTAGTGATCTTTGGTTATTACCAACCGCATCTTTCAACCTCAACTCTGAGAAATCACTATAAAGTCTTAAGTAATTTCTTCTTCACCTCAATTATTACTTCGAAGTTTGAATAGATACGATACGCTCCTATCACTACAAAACTGAAGAATAAATTGATACGTTCTAAGGTTTTACATATGACAGGGGTTATTATAGTATTGCTAACTTGAAGGTCATTACTAGAAGGTTTTTGCTTCAATAAGTTAAAAAACGGATTTTTAATGGTAGTAGGATTTACTCTTACAAGTTACTGTCGTAATTTAAAATAAATAAAAAACACCTAAATTTAAAGTATTATTAAAACAATGTAATATTTTTATTTATATTTAATTTTACAGAATAAGACAAAAAACTAACTTGTAGGAGGACAGAACCCCATCTCTTGGTGTGGTGGGTAAGAACGGTACCGATTACTCTGTCGTGCTGTTGTTGAAGGAGGTATAATGTTCAAAATGTGAATTGTGATGAAAACTTTGAGAACTTGTATCTTGGAATTGGCTGGTTATTACGCTTTCTTACTTTGACAATTGATGACCTTAGGATTGTAGTACCCCCTAATGACGTCTCAGTCAATTTCCGAAGTCGCGACCTCCCCTTGTAAGTTATACTCAACGACCGAAGCGGAGAGTGGGCAATAGAATTGGAGGTTGTAACCTGGTTAATAAGAGGGTCGAATCCTAGGGGTAATATGGGGTTTGGATCTCCCCTTTTTTTCCAGTAGATCCATTGAGTAATGGGGTGCCCCCATAGCTCTATGTCGCTTTTTTAATTGTTCCTTCCTTCCACTTCTCTTAAACAAAGATCTTAAGAACTCTCTCTTTCCTCGACTGTCTGCCCTAAATTCCCTGTCTTAATAGTAAGTGATACAAAATCGAACGGGTAGAACACGTGGAGATTTCAAAATATCAAGAACAATGGTCTCATACGTATTAAATTAAAAAATTAATGAGTATCTTGAAACTTATGTACACTATAAGTATTTACAATTTCATACACCTTCCCGTATCTTCTTCGCGCACGTGAATCATCAGACGTATCGCAGATATGTCGGTAGCGTTACCTTGACCTGACTCTGCCGTGGTAATAAAATTGATGCTAGTGCTGATAACGCGATACGTGTAAGATTTGTTCACCCATGTCAACACGTTCCTGTATCATGTAGCAGAAAAAGTTGACTAAGGAAAGATGGTATTCAAGAAATCTTAAGTAGAGAATTTGTTTCCACTCTGATTGAATCAAATTGGTCACTTTTGTAATTAAAAGAATTGTTGTCGTTAGTCGTAACCAAATTACGCCCATCTATTGCATTAAAACCTAAGCGCATGGGGACACGATGAATATTTCTGAATTCTGTTCTCGGTTAGTACTAAAACTATGCAAAACCACGTGCAGGACAACAAGCTAATTTACTCTCAGAGTGCGAACCATCCCATCAGGTCTGACCAAAGTGCACAAAAACACTGGAAAACCGGGGCCGGGATGAGAGTTTAGAGATGGAAATACAGCACCCAACCGTACCAACAGAGTATATTATAAAAATATAACTTTAATGAAATGCTTCAGTAAAATATTATTTTGTTTTCTCGATAAATCATAGACCTATAAGGAATTAAAAAGTAAATGAAATCACATTGTTATACTAAACATTAACTGAATGCACAATTATTTAAGAGTTCTACGCCCAGTTCTTGAGTCAATATATCTCACTGCTTTACGAAGTCCTTCGGAAAATTCTGGCCACCACGGAATAATTTCGGGCAGATCCAGCGATCGGTTTAAACATTTTTTTTTTACGTTAGTTGTATTTGAATCGTGCATTAAAAGCTCAGAAATGCGGCGTTGCCAGATCGCAAAAATGTCACGACCCCCATGTTGGGTCTTATTTTTTTAGAGAAATGGAATTTTCATGAATATGAAGACCTAAGAATTTTGTTCCCTTAACAGTTTTTATTTGGGTAATGTCAACCGATAATCTATTTTGTTGTATTCTAGTGATAGCAAATAAATACAGTTTTGTCTGTGTTGGCAATGAGACGATTAATATAAAACTAAGGGGGAGGAGGATCGATACAACCTTATGAGCGTTGACACGTCTACATAATAAGTTAGTGGCATTTTAGTGTCAATTAATCAATAGCATCATTTTGCGGCGACCTGATTTCAATGTTGACAAATCATTCACAAACAAAAAAGAATATAGGCCCCTAAAGTAGTACCTTAATGAAATCCGAAAGTGGCTTTGTTTCTGAAAGATAATGTTAGAGAACTCGATTTTTTAGTATAGGAAATTTCACCGTGTTGAGACTTATCGTTTATGATGTTGGTGGGTGGATGTAGAGGTTTGAAAAGCTGATTTCAGTATTTTCCCAACTTGCAAGGAAAATGAATTAAACAATTTTGTTATATCCTTTGGTGAAGATATATTAATAATTGTAGCTTTTGTTGTTACCGAAAAAAAACGAATCCTTAATTCATCATGAAAAATATAATTATAGCGAAAATTCTTTTAGTTGCCCAACTTCAATGTGTTTTCGAGTTCTGAATCCAGTTACTATAAGGCAACGTGGACTCTTGAGTTGACAGGACCACCTGTTGACGGCGAGAAGCGACTAGCGCAGTCGCTCCAAGCGAGAAGGTTGCATTACCGTTGTAACCCCCGGTCACGATACGAGATATACACAGAATGGGAGCTTTGGCATCTGTAGTTCCCGTGTTAAAGCGTGAGGTGCTCGTCCGTACTCCCTAAGTTGTTAGAATCTTGCCGACCTCAGTGACTGTTGTGGCGCCAGAATGATTGCCGTGAGTCAAGTACTATTTCATGCGACTATAAATTCTTTTGAGATTTTCTTATATCTATTGACTTCTTTTTATATATTATTAAAGAAATTGTGATTGTCATTTTTTGTAAACTACTGATTGAGTTACTAAAATATTTAAAGGTTGTGCAACCTTAACACCGGTAGCGAGGGAAGAAGCAGTACTTCGTATCATAATTTCGTTTGAAGTACGCAAATTTATATTTATATATAAATTGCACGTGGTGAGAATTGCTCAATGAATAGAACATTTCTACCGGATTACTGAAATTATCTTATCAACGTCTCAGCGATCTTGCTTCATTCGAGAATCTTTTATCTCGGGACACTTGTATCCAGTCTCAAGATACCTGACATGACGACGCAAGAAGGTAAGCCAGTCAAATAAACCTCTGGATTATAATGGAATTATCTCATAAATTAAGCTACGACATGTGAAGTGGAGAGCCAACAATGTGAAGTTTGGACGAAAATATAAACTGGTATAATAGTAATTGTAATAGTAGTAGTAGTAGTAAAAATAATAATAATAATATACAGTGAAACTTCCATTAACGGACACTTTTTCACTCCCTGACATTTTATTCCACGTTCACTTTAACTTCCCGAAAGCGGACACTTCTCAATAGAGGACAAATTTAAGGTCCCATGAGTGTTCGTTATAGAGAAGATTCACTGGAAGCGAAAACATGAAGTTGAAGTAGCGTATTGTATCCGTGTAAACTCTGTTCGAGAAAATTCACGACATGTATGATTTATTCTAATACAAAACACCTTTTGTATTAGAATGGTGTTTCGAAAGAGCGGTCCACGTTCTTAATGTGTCAGAGATTAACGTGTTCTTTGCTGTGCCAGATAGGTTAGAAACCTTCCATAGTAATTCAGTGTCGGAAGTAGGAATCTTGTTACATAAAAAATATTATTCCTAACGTAAAAATTTATCAAAGAATGATGAAAATTTTGTAATATTCAGTACGTACAAATTTGCTCGTTATCCAGGCCATCCGAATTCCAAACAAAGTTATTACTCACACAACGGAGTGTGAAGCAATGAATGGAAAAGTGAAAGGAGAGGCAAAAGTGTTTAATTTTTCCAAAGGTAATAATCTGTCAATTTCAACATCTTTCTTATTTCCATTATCGAAAAAAACTGACGTACATTTAGGAAGCGCATGTGCTGTCCAAGATAAATTGGCGTATAGTTTTCAAGTGCAGATTAGTTTTCGATGAAAATGGTGTTATTTGAATTAGAAGTATGTGTCAGTGAAACATCTCCACAACGAAATCCCATGGGACCTCTAAATGTGTCCGCTAACGAGAAATGTCCGTTAATGGAAGTTTCACTGTATTTGACATTACATTGATTTTTTTATTTTGAAAATCATTTATACTCACGGGATTTTAAACATATTCGATTCGAAAATAATCCTTTCTTCATGTGCTAAAACATTCCCCTCCAATCATCATAAATATTTGTTCTTTTCGATATGGCGTTCCCATATATAAATTCCTTCCAGATATATTCCCATAAAATAAAAGGTAAATGTATTTGAATACGTACCCAAAAGAAAATAATGTGAGCTAGAACGGTCACTTGCTGCCCCTGAGCCACGTTTTGAACAGTTATGAGCGAATTTTGATAGCCTACTGTATGTATAGATGTTCGCCAAAGCATGATTGAAGAAATAAAAGAATACTGTCCCAACTCGTTGCGAACTTTCATTCTGTTAACGTCTTCATCTCTTGAAACATACTCAGGAAACATTCATTGGCGAATGAACAAATCGCAAGAGACCGGAAGCCCTCGTTGCTGTGATGTTTCCGCTGCGTCAAGAGTCACTGTGGAGGGAGATATCACATCCTCCCGCTTGCGGGGAACGAATTGAAAAATCATTTGCTCTTTACCAATGACATTCAATTTATTATATGACCCCTGCCGTAATGCGTTCAGAGTGTCAGAACAACAGCCACTGGGTGCGTATTCGAAGCTCTCGCTTTTTCGTCTTCTATCGTTTGGAAAAGTGCGGAAAACGTAGAAAATTGTATCCTTCGAACTCTAGACAATTTTCGGAACTCATACTTAACATCACCAAGGCTGTTATCAGTTCTGTTTGAAACCTGTTTACACTTCCTCCATACGTATCTAAACCAAATGAAACGAAATAACCTTGTTTCGAATTGGGAGATATGACAGCAATATCTAGTCTAATTTGTTTGAACAATTAAATAAGTCATGTCTAATAAATTTTCGTTTATGGACCTAAGAGGCACCTGCGGCAATAAAATGCGAGTTTGTGCTTATCTAGTATTTACGTTACACTGCATTGTAATAAATGCTGTCAGAATATTATTCATGATCTTTGACATACCTTTTTTCTTTTTATTTTCGGGACAGTTTAAAATTGTAGAAAAGAATACTCTGGTTTATTAAAGAAATAAATTTATATAATTTTCTTCCCTGAGACTACGTGATAAAATATTGAAACAGAAAATATAATCGTTATTGGGAGGGCTTGGCCAAAAGTACAGTTGATAGATCGTATTTAAATGAATCAAAGTACCCAGTTCAAATCTCCGTGCTACATGTTTGAGTTGAACTCTCATATCTAGGAGTAAAATCACACATGAGGTAATTCTTGAGGGCTGCGGTTTGTCTCCGTGTGTTTTCCAAATTAAAGCGCTTCTAGTACGACAAACATCACTCAGACTCACATTTTCATTTATCCTTTAACAACGAAACTGTCATTATATGACAAATAAATCAATTTAAGAACCCACGAGATTGTGAACGAACTTAATATAAACATAGTCATGGATACGCTTTTTATTGTTAAATGATGCGGAAAATTTTTATTATTAAGGGATTGATTGTGCTCTTTATTTCTTATAGTCATCCTCTAAGCAGGAAACAAATTTATTCACTCGAAATGAAATTTTTCACTCCCTTCGTTGTAATGATTCTTTCAAATGACTAGAAACTCGTTGGTAATCATCAGATGCTTCACGTTTGTTGTCAGTACAGCATTATATTAACCTCATGCAATGACAAAACATTATTCAGTAATACGAATTAGCTAAAAGTGTTTGATTATAAAATTACAATACTGGAACAGACTTTTTGAACGTTGTACTATTATTATTATTATTGAGTTGTGATGTGGGTAAGGTTAGGATAGTTGTGGATGAAACATGTTCCAAGTGCTTCGGCGTAACAAATTGCGTTATGAATTTCTTTCATTACTCGGAAATAGTTTCTGACAATGAATTTATTCATATTTGCTCCTTTTAATTCTCCGACGTGGTTCTGCTGATGTGATCCCAAGATTATTGTCCTGGGAAGCACGTTCAGCTGTTTCAGCTCTTTGGGATGTGTTATGACGTTCTGTGTCTCATCATTTTGCTGAACTTCTGAAGGTTCATACGAAGGGGGATCACCACTTGATCCTGACCCCAAAGGAGGCCCTGTTCACACCAACTGCAGTCTCAGGGGCTGGTGTGTCCGAGGCATGACTTCTAGTTCTAGGTGCCAATGTCTCTGCCCAAGGGGGAGCAAACCCCAGGTGCAGGTGCTAGTTTTGGTTCGCCCCAGGTATTTTATTTTCCCGATACTCTTTATTTCTAATGAGCATTCCATCTTACACCACCTCCGGAGGCGTCTGGTAGTCTCCTACTCCAGTTAGCAACTACTCCAGTTTATTATTATTATTATTATAAACCAGCAAGTAAATGACCAAAAATAATATAAAATGAAACTTAAACAAAATTATGAGACATTTCCGAATTGAAAATAAATTAAATATGACTCTTTCTCTCCTTTACACTATACTGGTATCTGTGAAGATACTTCGAGCCCGAGAATATCATGTGCATAAACAATGAGCAAAATTTTTGATTTCATCACCAGATTCTTTTTATTACATTTTACTACATTTTAAAAGGAAGATGTTTTAAGTTGGACTCCCACCCCCGAAATTTGAGGCGATGCAACATCAGTGCAATATATGAACAGTGGTGCAATATTTTGAAGGGGCTTGTATCCGCTGCTTTATTTGCAGCCTTGGACTTGGGTGTGTACCATTAAGTGACCAGGAAAGAAATTTCAGAATTATTTGAATTTTGTTGTTCTGAGCGTCTCCTGTGTTAGGAAATAGTTTAGGCAGTTGTACAGAGTTTGTCAGCATGTCTCATTTGACACACTGAGCTTTTCGCTGAATGGATAGGGTTGAAATCTTCGTCATACGTGATTTTTATTCACACCCCAAAGTTCGGAGAGATTCCCAGGCCTATTCAGCTTGTAGTAAAACGAGTACAGGTCTATGCTGGGGTCAAAGCGGACGTAGAGTGATGCTGGAAGACACTGGAGGTTTAGCCTTGTGCCATAAGGTTTTAGCCTTCTGCGGAGGCAAAATAATTGTGAAACTTCACTTTCCGTGAACTTTCAGGAAGAGAGCACACAGAAGTGCCTGCTGTGGGGCAGTTGAAGTCGACAGTAGGTCGGTTGGCTCACTAACGAGCTGAACAACATCTACAGTGATAGTTTACCAAAATTACCCGAGAAGACATGCGTAGTCAGTTCTACAAGGCAATGTACATTATTGGACATTTAGATAAAGCAGAGTTAGGTTTTTATGGACGGTGTGGCCCGAAAAGTTTGTAGCGCTGAAAGCTTGTTAATCTTATAACCACCTTATCAGGTAATTATAGTGATAAAACTGTTGGCCAAGAACTCTGAACTTGTCCTTGGTTGGATCACAACAAAGAAGTTAGATCATTCGACTTTGAAAGATGTGGAAGCGCTCATTCACGTAAAATATTTAATAATTTTATCTCTGATGGGACATATTTGGCACATTTGATTATTAGAAATATCTGTGTTGTAGTGAGATTTCATGACAGTTGTTATATTATGGTAATTTCATCCATACCGCAGCATTCCGTTCATTACGAGGATACCTCTTTATTTTAATTGGCCAATAGTCATTATGACCGCTCTGCCTCCAACAATGTCATTGCAGAGCTCCTTAATCTCGAAGTGCATTTAAAAATATTGATGAACGATAAATGTTGGTGAGATTAGAATGCCCATTTTCCATTTCATAATTATATTGGTCACTATCCGCTGCCGTGCATTTTCCAGCGACGCAATTGACACAAGAAAAGTTGGGAATGAAAAAACGATTCAGAGGATAATCGCCATTGTATCAGCAGCAATCTCTTAAAATCAACCGTACAGGACGTTACAGATCTAAAAAACCAATCCGATGATATGGCTCTAATCTGGTAATAAATCAGCCCAACAAAGCGAAAAATATATGTAACATCCTTGTCAATATTTTACAGTGAGAAAGAATTTAAATAGTTTCGCTTTGCATTTCGGCTTAAGCTTAAAGAAATGATCCAAGTCAATGCATTCAAACATGCATCAATGCATTGTTTATTATTTAGTTTATTATATAATAGGCTAAAGTCTAAAGGAAATTCAATTGTTCAAAATTTACTTGTTTCTATCAACAAAACGTGAAGTACTTTTGATTATTTTCTTTGGTTATATTTGTTCGCATTTTCTCTTTGTAATGAATTGATGTAATGGCAATTGAGTAACTTAATTTTCTTCTGGTATTTTAAGCAAAACATATCAAAAACTCTTAGTAAACCATAGAAAATCTAGAGAAAGTATGACCGAAAAGTTTGGGACAAAGAAGCACATCATTTTATGATTAAAATTTACCTGATCGAATTTTATTGGCAATTTAGCAATCAACTCAACTCCGTATATTTTGTATTACTTAGATTAATTGAGCATAGTAATTTCATTCAAATGTTCATTTTCAATGAACATGATGGATCTCAAAAATCTAAAACATGTGACCCTTTTTACCCTCATTGTTTTCGAGAATGTCTTATACTATAGAGATACAATTCCATTTCATTGAATACAAATTATTCAGTTGGGACACTTTTTGGGAAGGGTCAGCTGATTTATTTTATCATTCAAAATATGAACTAGTGCTGAGTGAAAAGCATCCGGCTCAAAGTTTTATCGGAGCTGAATATCACTCAGTTTGTTAATAAGATACAATAGTTTTCAGTTTAAGAAAATATTTATGAATCAGAATTTATTTTGGCAACTGGTAGTTAGATCATTTCGTAAGGAAATTTCGCAATTTGCTAAAAATGTAAACGAATGTCTTTATTTTCTAGCTATTTATGCATTTATTTGACAACGGAAAAGAAATGAGAACAGTTCTTACTGACACTATCGTAGCCTCATATAAGGGACAAGAAGTAAACTTCATTAAGAGAATGCTTTGTCACTGTAAAATGGAGCTGGCCGTGGATTCTGTCTCGGGGTATTTATAGATAATTTTTGTCGACTGCGGTTGTAAAAATGCTGACAATCACCTCAAAACCTATAGCAAATGCATTTTTCTGGTTTTATCTGACATGTTGTTAAATAACGACACGTCGCGTTATTTCAACCATACGACGCGGCGAAACCCAAAAATTTGTTTACATCAGTTTATTCATTGCGAGGTAATTTAACCGCGTGATTTCGCGAAATCTGAAAACAATATTCAGAACAGTTCTGTCTTGTCGCAAAAAAGAGCATGACCTCTAGAACCTTTTTTTCATGACAGGTCTCATTTTTAAACCACAAAAATGTTTGTAAAAAGGTAATCAGAAATCCCAGTATTAATCTAATTTGGTTAAAAGTGTATGATTTTCAATATTTTCGTTTTAACTCATTGAAGAGCGCGCTTTACAGATTTTTCATTCAATGGAATACACACGGAGAAAAGATGATAAACATAAAAGGTTTTCGGATAAATGGTGAATGTTTATATCTAGACTTTTTACTGTAAGGTATGAAAAAGTAATGTTTCGACACGTCATTCACGTTACAAAGTGCTTCAAATTAGACAACCAATGAACAAAGTTTTTTGGTTTTTGTGATGTTGAAAAGTAATGGTTTTAGATTCTTAAACGGTTAAATTAAGTTATTTTAATTAATCATGCTTTTCTTGAATGAAAATGGATGATGGGACCGAATCGGGACCTCCTGCTTCTCGCGCTTGTGCGCTAACACTGCGTCATCCTGCTCGTCACCCGTCAACTATTATAATTCAATACGTGCATTTTCTTTGAAACAATGTGTTCCGTGACATGTGGGAATGTTTCTGATCTTTATGAAGTATTAATTTCAGAATATTATGGAGAGAATTTATTGAAAATCACCACGAAGAGAAAAACGTTATATCCAACTCAGCATCTATCTTTAATATTTACTTCGTGAACATCATAAGTTGTTTCACATTTAAGCCCCATTGCGTTGTCCCCACAATCCTAATTAATAACTTTAATTTTTAGTTCTTTTTTACAATTTTACCAATATCAGTACTTTTTCTTGGTGTAATCAATTATTAGAAACAACTATTTCGTGTCATTACCTTCTCTTTAAAATGTAAACTGTTTAAGTGCAGGTGTACTTAAAATATTGCAACTGTGCCAAAAAGGTGACAGAATTATTCTCAAAAGTTAATGTAGATATTATAGATACGAAAATTTAATTCCTAAACAATTTGTATTGAAAAGCTGTATCGGAAGATTTACGATTTAATTATTCAACTATTTATAGCGTATTCTGTGTACAATTTAATGAGTTGTCGAAACGTAAGTCTGTACTTTGTTACATTGGGCTACGCAGTAAATCTGTGAAAAATCTATAACTGTGCATTTATTTTTCATGTTATCCCTTTTAATCGTTATGATCAAGAAGTGAACGAGGATTTTAATGAGCATCTCTGCCGATATCACAGATACTCGGAGAAAGCAGAATCACCCTCTCTGAATGACAGCAACATTCGATTCCACAGTTCACCTAAACATCTCAATTTCCACAATGTGCTACCACCTAGCCAGTTTGCTAGTTCCTCAGTAATTCTTTATTCGCAGAGAGTTAGTGAGGGTGGCACCCAACTCGTCACGACGCAACGAGACGAATTGTTTTGTTTTGTTCGTCTGTCGGATGCTCTTCGTAGCTGCGAACAACGCGACGGCTGCAGTGATGACTGTCCTATTGGTCCAGTGGCACATTCCTCGAGACCTGCGTTAATACAAAAGTATATCGAGTGTTTTATTACATTTTTTTACATTTTTGTACTTTTTATTATTGACGAATTTTTAACTAGAAAGAAAGAAAAGGAGAGAAAGAAAAGGAAAGAAAGGAAAAGATAGAAATTGCTCTAATAGATGACAGGGAGGGGTACGTGACACTGCGCATGCAGAGACCGAGCTTTTTGATAGGGACGGTTTGACAGTCGACGTAATTTTTCATACCTCGGTTGGCCAAGGAAAACACGCTCGAAGGCGCTTTATCGTCACGTCGTGTTTTGTTCGATGAAGTGTGCGGTAGCTCCACTTCAAGCCATTTAAACCACGTCTGCTGTCAAATCGTCTTGTCGTGTCGTTTCATGTTCGATACAACTTATGGCGACTGCTCTTAATCGTTCCCCAACTGTTTAGCGCGATATCTCTGTTACTCTGTTGCGCAGTGTTGCAAACTACTGTTTTTTTGTCAAATAGTATTTCCTGCGAAATATTTATATTCCAATCAAGCTTCTGAATCAGTAAATTTAATTTGTAGGAAGGTAGTGGTCAACGACAGGGACATAGGTATCACTCCTAGCAAGAAAAATTGCTCTAATCTGCCAATACCACTACAAAATTCAAACACAGACTCAAAAGAAACAAAACAAATATACAAAAAACAGAAAAAGGAAATAATGTAAGTGACGTCAACATACTTTTTGATGTCAACAAAATACAATACCTTTTCATGAGGAAGTACAGCACAGATTGGAATATATAGCACTATGCCTTATTCCTTACGATTTTTAGGTTAGAGGATTACGAGTGGATATCAATTAAGTTGTGAAACCTTTTGTGAGATAAGGATTATTGCCTTCGATTCAAATGAATTCTTTGTCAATGAAAAGTGATCATTAAATGCTATTATCTTCAAGTAATTAAACCATCATTTACGGATTAGTTATGGGTATTAGGATTCTAAGAAAACTATCACAGTGTCTCGCATATGAATATTTGTTTGTTTTTCAAATCTGTAACTGATCATTACAAAGCTTAACGTGGATGGGAATACCCTATGTCCTGAAGGTACAATATTTTTTTAATATATACATTGAACACTCTTTTATACTGAGAAAATTGACATCCATTTTTGTTTCCATACAAAGTATAATTATTTAAATCCCCTTTGTAAGTCGGACGACACTAAATTCAGAGATGGGAAAATATAAATGGTTTAGTTTTTACAATGTTTATAGTAAACAACTAATGAATGTCTTTGTAAACTGTATTTGAATATTCAGAAAACTGATGGGAGACCAAACTCTTGAGAATGCTACGTAAAGCTGCAATTTGTTGACATAATATTGTCTTCACACTCCTTACCATACGAATTTTTTTTGTTATTGAGCTCAAAGTGAAAACGAAGAGTTTTCCTTTTCTGCTTATTCTTCCAAACACGTGTTCTCTCCATAATGACTCTGGGTCTTTTGGAACCGATCAAATGAATAATGAAAGAATTTCGATTTGATCAGTTTATTTATCTCGTTATTAATTTCGATTTTGTTGCTATCGCGGAAGTGGATTGACGAAATCCATTGGATGTTGGAACTAGAAAAAGCATTTTTATTCATTATATATTCAACAAATTATGAAAAGTTTCCTGTGGCAAGTTGTTTCATTGTGATTTGGAGCCAGATATTGCCGTAATACTCAGACTTTGTAAATATAGCGCAGGTTATGTTTATATCATACTATAAATTTCTGAAAAACTCTATCAAAAGTGAATCTCGTATATCTTGTACTTCTAAAACAAAGTTGATTTAGTACAATATTTATTTTTCTCCTTTAAGACAAAAAAGAGGGCATTTCGTTGGAGAGATATAACAGCCGAACACTCACTAACAGACATACTGTCGAAGCAAAAGTAATTTGTGTATATTCAAACACATTCACAAAATATATTATTCTCAATTTTGGGAACAAAAATTGTTCCCCTTAAATATTTGCGTGAGTGGACGGTGGGAGACGTCGCTCGTTGGACTTCGGCGAAGGGGCGTTCTCTTGACAAGAGGATCGCCGCCTGGCCCGTCCCCACCGCTGCCACCCCATTGCGACATCCCGTGTCCTCGTCACGATTGGCGGGAATGGAACTGAAAGGGTCGGCGCGCTCGAGAGCTCTCGTGGATATTATGCTCTTTTGTACGAGTTAGCCAATTGTTAGCATTTGTTGGCGGCTAGGATCCCGCGAGGTCTCCGTCTGAGGCGGCGAGATTGCGAAAGGGAGGATATTGCCCTCTCGAGAGAGAATTAGGTGTGTGCACAATGATTGAAACAGCTCAACTGATCCTTAATACGAATATACACCTCCTTAAAATAAAGAATAAGAAAATCTTCGTTTTCTTGAAAATACAGAACTTGACGAGTTTACAAAACACCTCAAAAACATTGTATCAATAACATACCTTAAGAAACAAAAAATTAAAATAAAATATTTTTATTTCGTATCGGGAACCTAAAATTAGTTTTAAGCGGAAATACAAAATATTAGTACTTAGCATGAAACACATCCCAAAAAAACTATTTGTTTATTCGATTCTCAAGAAAATTAATAGGACCCCCTAAGACGATGCCTTAATGGAGATTCCAAATGAACAAAATTAATTATTTCACCCCTTGCTCCAAGTGACGAAGAAAATTTAAAAAAAATTATATGTATCTCCCATTTTCTTGTAAAGTAGAGAATTATTAAAAAGAAAATTCAAAGCACTCGAAACAAGGAACATCCTGCTAAATAACATCTCACAAATCAACAACAATCTTTCTTTTCTATGACTTAACTTAAACTACATTCCCAATATTTATTGTAATTATTCTTATCAAAATACTTTTGTTTCATTTCTTTACTTAGCTATATTAGTGAAAAGATCAACACTTTTGAAAGATACTGAGTAATATTTTATTTCCCCCAAAAGACCATTCTCGTTTGCGGCACTCCTCATTTCAAAAATATTTTACATTTTAGATCCAGAACTCATAAAATTAGTAAAAATTGTAAATCTCAGCTCTGCAACATAAATATACTTTTGATTTGTTAATATATTTGTATTGGTATTACTTCTCTCAGGCAGATTGCCGCTTTCTACATAGATATTTTGAGTACTTTATATATAAATAGTTTTAGAGGTCAATTTTTTTTTTTGATAAAATAAAGGACTTGAAGATTCCATTTTGGCAATATTCCATTGTGTTATGAGACTAATGTATTTCTTGTGCGAGAAATATTGAACGGGAGAGTAGAGAGGGAAGTCTCTCGAGTAATAATATTCTTGTCACACTTTTTACCAAGTTACAAGAAAGTTCGTGGTCATTAATTTTTTCATGATTACTTTTTCCCTGGCAAGTTCCTCTTTGAAGCTGATAATGCGACTAAAATTGAGATTCTATGGAACAAAACAGGTTTCTGACTTATTTACATACAGTTCGTAATTGTATTAAACTCTTTAAATTGACAGAATGGTTTAATATTGGGATAGTTCAACTTATAAAATGTGTTGTTATTCTAAAATGTAAATGTAGCATATATTAACACGAAACATATAACGTGTTCTCGGATTTCTACCGTACTAAGGACCCCCTACAATCATTTACGATGAGAGATTGAATATTTTATGGACTTAACAAAGGAGACAAGATATGCTTACTGTCGGCCGTAACTATTAATAGAAAACAAATTGGGATTCAACTATAATTTCATCAATTAACCTGGCCAGAGTTTCGTTTAATTCGACGTTTTTCGGAAATGATCACGTGATTTCAATTTAGTCAGTCATGGACATCAAGAAGAAGCCATTGATCGATGGTGGTTAGCAGGGCTTTACTCTGAATCTTAACTGAAGTTAAGTTGCTGATGAAAGATGTACTGAATGATGCGTAATTCCTACAATACTGTCGTCTTTGTAAAGATGATGATATTCCAATGTATCAGGCCAGTTAAGTTAATTCTATTTCATTAAAAAGATAATTATGTTATATTTAATGAAAATGGGAGACAGGACCGGGTATTCATTAAAAACAGCAAATCTGTTACCACGTGATGTGAATAACCGCTATTTAAGAGAGTATGTGTGTTTGTAAATTTTAGGTAATTTTTACAAAATTGAAACTATTCATCGATTTGTTTCGGGAACTGTACTGACTGAGGTTATGTATGTTTGTAATGAAAATCATTTACGCACGTCCAGAATAAGTTCGATTTACAAGAATCCTACATGGATAAGTCAATCGCGTAATGCAGGTCTCTTCTGGAGAAAACTGTTTAGGTTGGAAAGTAAAATTGTGGATTCCGCATGTACAGTTCTCAGTATGCTAGCCTACCACCTCCGGGGCGGCGGGTTAAAACCAAAACGAAACAATTGTTTTAAACAACTATTCGACAACGAGAACTTTTTCTACAAATGGAGAAGGAAAGAATGAGATCGAAGAATAATTTTTCGAGATTTTGCATTTTTTCAAAGTAGTCAAGATGAAAAGATGTGAATACGTCACAAATATCGCTCAGTGATGATATATTTCGCTGGAATACGGAAATAGTCTCTTTCTTCCTTTTTCAAATCGTGTGGATTTATCTACGGAGTGATTTTCCGATTGAGAACGCAACAGCTGTATCAGCAACATCTGATAAGCTGACCCCAGACATTGCCAAACGTCGTGTGGTCTAGCGATGACCTCAATCCATGTTCTTGTACAAAAGCAATACGTAACTACCGCCTTTCTCCACTCCACCATCTCTCTTGTTTACTGCGAATACGGGACTAAGTAGGAAATTTCCCTTTCAGACGATTATTACTGTAATAATGGAACGTAGTGGTATTAGAGAAATTTCTCAATTGTTATACTCTCTGTATCATTGTGCATTATCATTACAATCATAACTTTTAGTTGGTCACTAAAATGCAGAACGTTACTTTGTAAGGTCGGCGAGGATAAATAAAGTGCAAGGAAATACAATTTTTGCTTTTCCAGCGAATATATTTCCATTCCCTTTCTGTATCCATCTGCCCGTTTAATATACCATTCCACTCGCATTTTCCCGATCATTTCTCAGTCAATCCTTGACGACTCAAGAAGCTCGCACATTTTCCCTCCCACTCGCCGCTTTTGCAAAATCGCTTCTCCCATCGTGGAAGCTTGCAAAACTTCAAATCATATAGAAGGTTGAAAACGCATTCTTATCCCTTCAGACTTTCACACTAAGCGAACCGCTCCTCATTTTAACAAGAACCAGCTTTGTATACCTGACAAAGGGTCGAATAGAAAACTAGTAGTTTCACTATGTTACGTTGAATGAAAATGGGAGATGGAACCAGGGTTCGAACCCTGGTCCCGTCTCCCATTTTCATTCAACTTAACATAATTAATCTGTTACCTGGCGGTGAGGTTCACCGCAATCTAAGAGATTTCTATAGTAGTTTCACGTTAGGCTTCCACAAATATAAACTCTCACCTATGAAAACCAAAATTCATCTGCACCACCCAAAACCATTTTAAACATTAATCTTTCCATCTTAATATGGAATATATTAGTAAAATATTCTACATAAACCAAAAAGTTTATTCGTGACAAGTCGAGCACCCATAGCTTTGCTCGTATGTATTTTGGGATTTTGTAATTTTTCTTTAACATAATTTTATCTTAATTAGCCACATTGTTCATTAATTATCGGTGTTTAACCCAAGAGAGGAAAATTGTTCCCAAGTTCTTGACTTAAATATAGCACTCTACATTAAAAAAGTGAACAATTATTTTGTCCTGGCGTCATATATTATCCTATCCTCGATTTTTTCCAAGTCAGAGAATGCTAAGTTGAGGAAGGAGCAGATAAATTTAGTTCAGTTTTTATAATTTCCATAGTAAGTTACTATGGAATTTCTCCATAAAATGCTCAAGAGTATCCAATTCTGAGTGAAGAAGAAATTTGAAGTCAATTTCTCCGAAAAAGTTGGCCCCCTAATTTTTTACTTTCTTTCCTTCATTTAGAGCCAATACAAAAATATAGACACCCCTTCCTTAACTGTGTTACTCTTTCAAATGAAAAGTCATATTTCGGTGTTCCTACGCCTAAATTGTGTCAAAGCATTCAAACAAAAACGAATTGTCTGCCTCAGATTTTTTGGTGATAATAAATGGGTTTCCGAGAACCCAACTCTTGCTTCTCCACTGTTGCGAATAGTTCAGTGGACGGGTTTGCGTGTGCGACTTTGCTGATGCCGTTCCCGGACACACGCACTCTAGATCATGTCTCTTCCTCATGAGCCGTCCAGACAATTAGTAGCTCAGTGAATGGGCGGAAATCTTTCTTAGAAAGGTCACAAGACTTTTTGTCCACAATTTTTTGTTGCTCCAGTCTCGTATGAAAACTCGAGGTCATGTGTTTTGATTCCGAGATTTGATTTTCTCCCACATGTATATGGGGATCAGAACCCTCACGAAGGCAAAACTTCCCGGAGGGGAAGTTATGAATTTGTCAATTCCAACAACCATTGGTCAACTCAGATTAAAATTTGCCTCCAATAGTAATCTTTAGATTTACGGAGATAATAATTGGCATGGCGGTCGCTAATTATCGAAATAGGCAACAAAAGATACAATTCGTCATAAACTAATCAAAGTAGCAAATTATAACTTTACAAGCAACATTATATCGTTGACGGGGGTAAATTTGCTTGGAAAAAAGTTTTGTACGTCTCTGCTGCTGATTTACAGGAACGAGGAAACGCGGATTGGCAAGTACACGAGAGTCATTATTGCTATACTGTGACTCATATTTTTAATTCAGGCCAATCAGATCCTCAATATTTTATACGTAAATCTTCATAACGCAAAAAATTAAAGAGAGAAGTTTGAAGCTGGTTATATGCCAGCGCTGATAATCTGCTCTGCCGATAATTTTTAATTTATTGGTTCCTATTCAATAAAACGTACATAAAATTAATATTTCTATAGTTTCCAGCTTATTTTTGCCAATTAAATAATTGACTATGTATTTAAGTAACTCAACGGGAGTTGGTTCACCTTCGCGAGAATCCAGACTGGGATTCATTGTGTGGAACTTCTCTATTACTTGCCCTTCCAACGCAATGCCAATTCGCCTCATCTAGCCGATCGCGCATCTTGGTAAAACGAGGTATTGAAATCCAAGAAGTTCACCCATAAAAAAACTACAAACGAAATTTTGGTGCTCAATGTTGTTGCTTCAAAAGGATGAACTATATGATGGGAGGAAAATAGATACTAGACCTCGTTGATAAGTATATCACGAGCAGCAGTCGGTATGCGTTGAGGAGAAAGCATGTGGGAATGGGAATGCAGTTAAGTGGACCCGACAGGAGCCGAACGTCGCCGGAAATGCTTTCTGTGCGTGCTCCGGTTGAAGCAGCCTCCCGAATGCGACGAGGAGCGGCAGTAGGTGCCGTCATGTGAGGAGCTGGGAGGGAGAAGAGAGGGGGAGAGCCTCCTGAGATCACGTGGCAGTTAAATCCAACATGTTGTATTTACACGTGTCGAGGTCCTCTTGCCATTGGCGTGACTTCAATACAAGAATTAGAAGAAATTTAATGCTTGGTAGTGTGTTGGGAAAATTATTTTGATATTGTGGTCCGGGATTTTCCCTAACGTGTTAAAGAAAATTCTGCGTCGTTAGGAAACCATTCACTTTTGCAAGGTATGCAGTCGTAATTCCAGAGACCTATAACCGCACAGGGTCTAAAATGACATGCACAAACATGTATTTATTCATCACCAGGCTTACTGTACTTGGAATAAGTAAAGTGTGAAATCAGTAGTATCCTTCTTATTGATTATTTTCTGAAACATACGATTTAATTGCAATATTTATTAATCAGCGAGAAAATGACGCGAGAAAAGTTTGTCTTTTGTTTGGCTGTATATTTCTGCAATCCCTGTTATTCTAATGAGAACGTTTCCCTCTAAATTTTTGTTCATTTCATTACAGGAAGAAAAATATAATTTTGTTTGCTCCTTATACTATATTTCTTGATGATACGACAGTTGTGTGTTCAGTTCAATAAATAAATAAATAATAAACTTTATTGTCAGAAAAGCAATTGCAAACTGCTCATGACCACTTGGGGGCAATAAACTTAGTTACTCTTTGGAGACAAGCAAGGTATCATCCAATCAATTCCGATCAAGGGTCCATGGGCAGTAGCGGATTTAACATTTACAAAATAAATTATTTAATATACTAGTTATCCATTTATTATTCAAAATAAGTTGTAGATATTAATGCAGTAAAAATTAGAGATTAATAAAACAAAAGTATTAATGACATTCCCGCCCAAGGAAAATCCGCCACAACTCGAAGGAAAACCCGGGCCAGGATGGGGCTACAGAATTAATGTACACAAATGTGCCAAAGTTGAGTACACATAAAACTAAATTAATATTCGCCATAAGACAACACAATCATGCAAGAAAATATTTTTTGAAATTGTTATAAGTTATTTTAAAAGTACAACAGCAATGGCGTGATAAAGTACAAGACGGATTTAACTTTTATTAAAATCAATAAATTCTTTTACATTGTAGAAGCACTGGTGCAGGAGGTAGTTTTTACGCGCGTACTTGAAGAATTTCGATTTGAAGAGATACAACATACAAAAATTATTCCTGAATGATAAGGGCCTCTTTGGCAAAGAGTTGTTGACCCAGCAGGACTATGAATATTATTAGCCTTATTAAGAGTGTTGTGTTCGTGAACTAGACTATTTCTTCTAAAGCAGGGGTGGGATTTTAATAGTTCTGTCTTAACGAACACGACTACTTCATAAATGTTTATGCAAGGGAGAGGGAGAATATTTAATTCTCTAAATGAAGGGTTACATGAATTTCGGGGGTGAGATTTACGTATAATCCGAATTATTCTCTTTCGCATTTTTAAAAGTTTGAATGCTTTGAGTGGATTGGCCCCAGAAGATGATGCCATACCGTAAATGAGAATATACATTTGAAAAATAACACGCAGCGAGAAATGTGTTGACTAACAATGTTAGCTAAAATTCGGAATGCATAACCTATTTTGCTTAGTTTGGAATTCAAATTATCAATATGACAATTCCATTTCAGGTTTTCCTGAATATGAAACCCTAAAAATTTTGTTATCTTGACTGACTGTATTTGGGTTCCGTTTAGCGAAAGGGATGTAGGAGGAAGAGATTTCGTTACACTATTGCGAAATGACATGGATAGTGTTTTATCAGTATTGACGATGAGCCGATTTGAATGAAACCAAGACGAGAGGTTAGAAAAAGCTTTTTGCGCATTGACATCTTTACATAGAAGGTTTGTGTCATCGGCAAAGAGAACCATTTTGCAATCGGGAGCGTTGGATGACATATCATTTACGTACATTAAAAAGAGGATAGGGTCTAAAATTGATCCTTGAGGACTCCGCAAGTAAGAGGCTTTGTTTCTGTAAGGTATAATTGACATACTTTATTTTCAGCATGGGAACTTTCTACTTGTTGATGCCTATCTTTCAAATAGGAAGTTAGCCATTGATGTGACAATTCACGAATACCGTATGAGTGCAGTTTTCAGAGAAGAATTTCGTGATCAATTACATCGAATGCTTTCGAAAAGTCAAGAAAAATACCTAGTGGATTATCTCCACTGTCAAGAGAATTGGTTACATAACTTCACTGGACTTAGTCTCGGAAGTGAATCAGTACGTGTGTGGTTGTATTTGGTGGACTTTGGTTTCCAGTTACTGATTTCGATATTTTACCTATTTTTGAGAAATAAGAATTAAACAAATTTGCGATGTTCTTTAAATTTGATACAATTTTGCCATCGTCCAGTAGGGAAATGTTTTCTTGGCGATTTTCTGAAGTGGTTGTGTAATTCTTTATAATATTCCACATGGTTTTATTCCGGTTGCTCGATTCTATTATGTCTGTCATTTTCCATTACTTTCGCTGCATAGACCACTTTTCTGAGAATGGATTTATATTTACGGAAATAATCATGAAATTCGGGTGGTTGGTTATTGAGTTTTGAAAGATAATATAAATGTTTGTTTTCTGGAAGAAATTATAATCCCTGGAGTTATCCATCGATTGTGATTGTTTACTTTAACTAACTTGCGTTTTATAGGAAAGCAAGAGTTGTAATACTTCAAGAACATTGAAAAAAAAATACATTGAATTTATCGTTGGTACTTTCACATTTATATACGTCATCCCACGTTTCCTGATGTAAAAGATTTTTAAAAATTGTTAATTTTTTTTCGTTGAAGTGTCTAGTAATCTTGTAGAGGATATTTCATGGTTTTAATTTATCTTCAAATGTAACTATTTGGGCAAAGTGGTCGCTATACACCGGTTTAAATACTTGAGAAGTATATATGAGTCTATTGTTGACAATTATCTCGTCCAGCAATGTTTGGGATGAACCAGGGACGCGAGTGGGGTCGATTATAGTGTAACGAGATTGAAGGAACTGATTAGATTATTGAACCAATTCTTGGGATTGTGCGCGGAATCCGATTCACTGAGGAAATAATTGTTGAAATCGCCACAGACAACAATAGATTTCGTATATTTCTGTGTAAAACGTTTCTTCGCGTTTTTGGCATATTCCCACATTAATGGTTTGATTTCACAAGAAAAACTGTATCTGGATTCATCTTTTCAATAATTTGTCCAAAATGAAGTTGGCCTAATGAAAATGTGGCCTATTTATTTCGAAAAGTTTGAGTGAATGACTTTTGTGACATGTTTCTAATTTCCTGAGCACTAAAATGATTATTACACTTGGAGAGCATGTCTGCTTTTAGATCTCGTTTTTATTTCCCTTTTAATATCATATTTTGCGTATTTTAATGATTCAAAATAATTATTTATAGTAAACTGAAAAAGTATTGTAGAATAAAACTGAATGATTAATAGTTTTAAAAAAGGTCATAATCTTTTATGTTTTTGTGAAATTGTACTCATTTAGACCTACTGATTTCATTTGTTTGGAAACGAATGAATCATTCACTAATGCCCTTTACATAACAAGCGAGTTTGTCTCTGCCGCGCATTCTATTTCAGGAAGCCTACTTCTTAAGACATATTTGGAAGAATTTTTCTTAGAGTATACTTTATGATAAACGCCGTGGCTATTGTATTAATGGGTAAATGAGTCCCAAGAAATGAGAAAGTAGTTATAAAGTATCAAAGGTTAATTTGTTTGAATTAAAAACTGCTGGTGTAGTAAAAGCTTCATTTATGTGTGGAATAAAAATGTATCATTTCAAACTGGGTAAAACTTCAGTTATTCCACTTGCAGATAGAGAAGTACGTGCGAGGAAATGTCTAATCAGTATTCCAAATTGATCGAATCATCTCAAAATCTGCATTCTTTTCAACATTTTAGTTTCATGATGAGATCTTAAGTTGACCGCCGACCATGGAGGAAACGGAGGGCTAAGCGCATGAAAACTTAGGTGTGTTAATAAAAATTGTAATTAGATTGGAAATACTGTCCTACGTTTTCATGCGCTTATCCCTCTGTTTCTTCCATGGTGTCGTATGTTAAAATTCTACTTATTGAATTGTAATAAAAAATAGACCTACTTCGATATCTTCTAATGCTTCAAATGTACATTTATGTGTGCTTCTATCTATCTTCAAATGTACATCAAATGTGCTTCTTCTATTCTTCAAATGTACATTTATGTGTGCTTCTATGTATCTAATGCTTCAAATGAGACTTTCTGCGTTTTCATTTTCATCAACTTTGAAAATGGCAAGAGTCAGCATATGCTTTATATTATTTTTATTTGGTAAACGATTCGATATAAAAATCTTAAAAAATATAAAATGAGTAGCTTGTGTAGATAGTATTGCTAGTAAAAACATAACAACTACGTTACAAAAATAATTCTTGTTTTTATAATTTTGTTTGTTTTTTTATTCACGATCTTTGCAAAAACATATTTTCGTTTTTCTCTTTCTTGTTTTCTTATCTCGTACCTGGACGTAGTGACCTAACATGTGACAAGTGACTTTTCCTTTGTAATGCTGCCCTAACATCTAAATTTCTTAATGAAATCGTTCGCCAGGTTCATCAATGAAGTTCCCCATTTACTACGGAAAATACCTCAGAGCAAAAGACAGACACTTGATCTCGAAAATCACTAAAATACGTAAGCATAGATATAAACTTACCGTGACGCATGGGACGTGATCTGACAAAAAGCATTTCACAATTCGTTTAGATTTCGTCTTCTTTCTCAGACACGGAATTCTTCACATTTAAAAAATTAACTCTATTTCTTCCACTGGGTCGAAATAGTGTATACAGTTATAATACCAGGCATTATTGGAGGGTGAATGACTCTTATTTTAATTCATGGATCTCAGGCAAGTGCTGTGTATAATTCAATTAAGGAGAAAGGCGTTAAGCCAATGCTACAGTTTTTCTCTTGTCTCTTTAGCGTTGGAATTGCTTCTTTCTGTGTAATCAAAGTGAAAGTACTTAATTGAATTAGCAGGTACTTTCCATTCGACTATGTCTGGGAAAGTGTCTAAGAATAACATATGATTTTAATGTTGAGTGTGCTTAGATCTTTTGTCCCCTACATCAAGCTGTTTACGGCACGTTAAAGTATGTAATTGACATTAATTATATGAAAATAAACTTCATATTTAATTTTATTTTAGTTCTCGCTTACGTTTATCTGGTACATCCAGTGCCCCAAGGATCATATGAAAGAGTCGTTGCAACCATTTCAGCTCCACCTTTTTGAAAAAGCGAGTGATTTCACTCCATACCACCAGTGAGAAAATTCTGAGCCATCTTTCCGAGAATAAGAACCACTTGTTGCAGTGCGGTTACCATAAGACCTGGCAACTCTTGTTCGTGCTCGTTGACAGACTCGTCTGGCGTATACGTGCGCTCGTTTACTTGCGCTTCAGTATTATACGTGCTTTATCGACACTGTGCTACTCATGTACCATTATGGCCCAACACCTGGCGCAGTCTCGCGAACCTCGCAAGCTCGAGACGCGCGCTCCTATCGAAGACATAGTTTGATGCGACGCTCGAAGAATAGTGAACGTGTCTTCACGACATCTTGACCCTGGAAACAAAAGTTGGGAAGGTCGGCAACGTTCTTCGAAAAACGATTAGATTAATTCCAACTTCCTCACCTTATGCGCAATTGTCTCTGGTGTTTAGAATTAAACTGTCATAGCGCGACGTGTTAATTGCGCTCACAATCTCATTATTGCGTAATGTATTCCATTAAAATTACTCCAATAAGTTTTTATTTGAAATATTATTATATTTAATTTTGTTTACTATTGACAAATAAAGAAAATATTTTGAAATAACTATACTTTGTTAAATCTTCACGAAATCAAAATATATAATGCAGAAAAATTGATATATTTTAGAAGGAAGAAATTAGTTAATTTAGTTCCACAAATTCAAATCCTAATTTTTAAAGATCCTGGAATCGCACAAATATTTAACAGTTAAATGAAAAAATATTATTAAATTGTTTTAAGTGGTTTGTTAATCAAATCTAAGGTGTCACAAAAATATGTCCAACCATTATGTTCTAAACTTAATTAATCTGAACTTTCAAAGATATGACGTTGAGAACGTTTCATTTATCTTCTGTTTTAGTCCTTTTTTAGGGATTTCTTTTTGTTTATAGGTTCTCTGTAAACAATACGTATATTTTTAATCAGATCAAAATTCCAAATTTCATTACACTACTTTATCAATAGTATCCAGGAGTTGACTTTCAAGGAGGAGGAAAACTGATAAAATCAGATCGGTTGCTCTCAATTTGTGAACGGACAGATAGACGTCGACATTTATGCTTATCTAAACAGAATCAAAATTCTGCTACGGCTCACAGTTCATGTGTCCCGAATACACAAGAACCTCGATGTCAATGCAACTGATAGATCTACTATTTCAATGTAGATGGAACAACCAGTGAGAGGCAGTGAATACTGAAGGACACACACCAATACTTTATGCAGAGGATTTGACACTTCATTTCGTTCAGCATGAATAACTTTTGCGTAAATGATCCGAGTAAACATACACGCTCATTAAGACTTGGTATTAAAAAATCATTTAATTTCGGTGTCATTGAGATTTTTGTGATCGATCATTTTATATTATATGATTTTATATTATTTCGTGCAATCATCAAAAAATAGTAATGAGCACTACAACGGTAATCTCAATTGGCTCTCAAACTTTTTCTTTCTTGTGGAATGCGTTGACTTATGGTACAACTGTCAGTAAAAGATAATATCTTGGCACAAGAAATGTACACATTTCCTATTTAAAGCTGTAGATGATGAATAATATTACCGAAAAAGAAAAAAACATCCATTTCACTGTGACCCCGTATGTATTCCTACCAAGGCCAAGATGTCTCCACAGAAATAAAACAACAGATAAAAATAATGAAGTTCTTTACAATGAAAAATATTTTAGAATTGCGGTCGGTGGCTTGTTGAGAGAAATGTGAAAATATGATAATGTAGGAAGCTATATTTGAAATGGATTCGAATAATATGTTCAAGTTTTCTTGTCTGAAGAATGATGTGATAATATGAATGTAATAATATGATGTTTTATTCATTTGTGAAGGATATTGACTCATCGCGTCTCTAAGAACGTTATAATACTAATACATTATAATAACAACTGTAACATTATAATAAAATATACTATAACATTATAATAAAATTACTTTTGTTGAAAGAAAACAAGAATAACAAAAAAATTAAACATACCAAAAAAAACGAAATAATAATAATATAAATAAATATATTACTTACGTCTTCTTAAAAATATACGCATTTGGTGGCGTGTTTAACCAGTTGGTAACATGTACGAGAATTAATCTTGTCAAAAATAATTGTTGATTACGAAACCGAAGTATTTCTGATTTTTATTGTAATATTGTGCTTTTACGTTTAAAGAAAGCTTGAAAAGCAAAAAGAACCTACGCAATTTTTAACATATCAGTGATTAAAATGAGAAATTATAGCAGAACCTCTTTTTAAAACACACAAAATATGATTGATGCAATATGTTTGAAATTATGAATCAAAACACTCCATACATTGTGAGAATCTTTTGAGACTTTTTAAATATAATAGTATATACGGTTTGCTCTGCAGTTGAGGTTAAAAAAAGTGAGAGAAACCAGTAACTAATTAACATTATTAGTTAATACATACCGAGAGTGTGAATCGTGTACATACATGACGAGGTACTACTCTTGTTGTAATGAAGCGAAAATATGCAAAGGGTGACGAAGAGAAGATAATGACGTACGCTGTATTCCTTGGCACTGCGTGTGCATTATCTTGAGGAAACGGAAAAATCCCCGACCGCACGTCAGGAACGTGGATTCGCGAAACAATTTGCTTTGGGTGTCGAGAACATGTTAGACGTCGGACGTTTTGAAAGGACACACGGTGGAGGGGCCGAGTTTGAACATCTGAAGAATATTTTTGGTGTTATAGCGCCGTGTCCCCGATTATTTTGTATTTATACTGCACACATTTCCTGCGTTTTTGATTCGTCCGAAGGAGCTCATAAGATCCAGTGTTTTCAATGTCACGTATTTTTGCAATAAATCCCTCTTCAACGCATTGACTATTAACCAATGAAGTTTTTAACAACCACTTTGCGGGTGTCCCCTGATATTGACAAGAAAAGGATTCAGTTATTGGCAGTTATATTTTGATACGAAATGCAATATAAAAATTATGCTCTTTCAAATTAACAAAGGTATACTCAACATACCTACAGACCGTTATTCGTATTATTACATCATAGATGAGGCTAGTAGCCTAATGAGATAATATATGATCCGACCATAACCCACGAGAAAATTGAAACAAAATCTTCTAAAATGTGTTGAAAACGAAATGAAACAAATATTTCAAACTTGATAAAACTTTAGTTATTTCAAAGAAGAAAAGAATGTATATGAGCAGAAAACAATGTGCTAAATTGCCTCATGTAAAAGTAAAACCAAGACCAAACTTATAATATAGATCGAGTTTAACAGCTCAAAATACTTTAAAGAAAAGACCGGGATGCTTCCTATCCGTTTATATCGTTTACAAAATTCGTAACCTGGACACTTTTTTCCAACCTTTAAAAGTCAGGTAAAAACAATCCATATTGTGAGTCGTAAATGGTAATAATTCCATTTTCGTTAGGAAGAAAGTCCGCTCTCAACTTGTTGATGGGGTTAAGAGCAACCACACATTCTCCTCGGTCAAAAACTCCATTACTGTGAAAAGTCTCCCGAAATTATTTTACCTCTCCCTCTATTATCTACCCGTATCTCAAACCGGAGAGTGAAATGCACCATTATCTTGAAGATTTTCAAGTTTGAGAGACAATGAGCAAGAAAGCAATGAGCCTAATGAAACAACGACGTATTACATCCTTTGCAAAGTCGTAAGCAAGAAAGCATCCAATTCCACTTCACATTGATGATACTTCAGGTGGCAGAGAAATCGGCCTGAAAAATTTTGTTCGAAGAACGTCACGAGTAGTTTCTGTTTCCACGAAATTAAGACAAAACACTACCTAAATTTCTAATAAAATATATATTTTTTGACTGACAATTGCTGCCTCCTCCAAAAATGTTCCAAGTTCCAACCATTAACTACGAGTCAGTATCATCGGTATCGAAAGAGAAAAGGGAGTCGTAAGTCCTGCGGTTAACATTTACCAAGTACTTTACGACGGAGGGGGGAAAGCAAGTAATTCTTGGAAATTTAGTGTCTCTAGCTTTCAGATTTCTCCAATGCATGAATACATCATTAATATTCTTCTTCTGTGAGTGTGTTGTCATGATCGTCTAGAGGTACACTAAATACTACTTTGCCTACACGCGACTTTCACAGTTACTGAAACCGTGATATCCTTAATGTAACGCGACTTTAACCTTGTTATGTGCTTGTGTGATATTGAAAATGGTGACACGGAAGTAGTGAAGATTTGTACCTCTTATCTTTAAGGCTCGACGTCTAAAGTATTTTACCCAATAGTATAAAACATGCCATTAATTTGCTTAAGTATGGGATTATAACTATGCCAGACGAGAATGACGAAAATGGCGCCCTACTGTGTAGACGGAAGAAAGATATGCAAATTCTGGTATTGTTAAAAGAAGATGGTGTCAATTTAACTCTAAACACCGTATACAAGGCACATTCAAAAAGACCGAACTTTCGTCGTAAAATATTTATTAGAGAATTACATATGGTTGTCTCCTTCTAAGTACTCCCCCTTGCTTACTATGCACCGCTCCCATGGTTTCTCTCATTGTTCATATGCTCCCTGGGACTCGTTTGGTGTGTTGCCTCATAACTGCTTCTGCGAATTCGAATGGATTTTTTTTAAACTTTGAAAATCTGTTATAGTATTATAGTCTAGCCCCGAAGAAATAAAATTTAATCTCGAATCGTTGGCTAAATAAACAATATAATAAGGAAAGAAGTCTTACTTATTTAAAATCTAATGAAGGTGAAGTGACAATAGAAATTGGTGAATGAAATTGATTGTCTGAAAATTGTGCCACATAGACACAACGTTTAATAGTGAAATTTAAGAGCAGGCCAGTATTTTAGTTTAATGTTACAACAGTTATAACTAATAGCTGATTTTACTAAATTCGTACCTCACCAATACTACACAATAGTACAACCTCAACCCCCCAGGGGACTTTCATCTAGTAAGTACGTGTTTGGCGAACACGGGGCCCCGAGCTGAGTCTGGCATTACTTCCACTTACTTGTGCCATGCTCCTTCCTTTCTCTTTTCTGACCTCCCTTGGTCACCTCTTGTTCTTTTCGATCCCGACGC